>NW_026847660.1:57155008-57211539 GCF_025583915.1 Anolis sagrei ordinatus | reverse complement strand
TCCTTTTCCAAGTCCCACTCCAGCAGGGTTTGATAGAGCAATCTTATTAGTTTCTGATCTTTCTTCATTACTTTGTCCCAATTTGATTCTTTGGTAGTAAACCCTACTTTCCGATCTTTAAAACATTTCTTAGTTTGCCAGTAGTGAAACCAACTCATCTTGCTATCAAATTTCCTTATTTCTTCTAGTGGTTTCAGTTCCCAAATGTTGTTGATTTTCTCTAGTAGTTTGGAGTAGGGGTGCCAGTTCTCGCAAGGGATTTCTTTCCTATGAAATGCCTTGGCAGGTGAAACCCACACTGGTGTTTTATCGTAGAAGAAAGGTTTATATTTATCCCAAACTTTCAATAGGGGTCCTCTAATATAGGGATTCCTGAAATTACTCTCTACTTTGGCCTTGCCATACCAGATGTAGGCGTGCCATCCTCTTCTAAGGTCCCACCCTTCTAAGGTCAACATCTTTTCATTCTGTAATGTTGCCCAGTCCTTGATCCATGACAATGCGCACGCCTCAAAGTAAAGTTGTAAATTGGGTAGTGCCAGGCCTCCTCTATCCTTGGCGTCTGTCAATATTTTGAGTTTTATCCTCGGTTTTCTACCATTCCAAATAAATTTTGTTAGATCTTTATTCCATTCACTAAATTGTTTCCCTGATCTTAGAATTGGAATTGTTTGAAACATAAATATCATTTTTGGCAGAATGGACATTTTTATGACGGCAATTCTACCCAAGAGGAACAGCTTAAGATGGTTCCAATTATCTAGTTTTCTCTTAATATTCTTCCAGGCATTGTCATAGTTGTTTTTCACTAAATGTGAGTTGGAGTTAGAAATGGTTATCCCCAAATATTTTAATTTTTTAACAATTTCATACGTTGTTGTTTGTTGTAATTTTGCAATTCTTACTTTAGAAATGTTTTTTGTTATTATTTTAGTTTTATCCTTGTTGATCTTAAAGCCTGCTAATGCACCGAATCTCTCCACTTTCTGAGTCCATTTACAGATGGACTCCAGGGGTCTCTCTATAATGCAGACAACGTCGTCCGCGTATGCTCTTATTTTGAATTCCTCTGTTCTTATCTTGGTGCCAGTTCTTTGTCTTTTCTTATGCTCTCCAATAGTAGCTCCAGAGACATTATAAATAATAACGGAGAGAGCGGGCATCCTTGCCGGACTCCTTTTTGTATCTTTATTTTATCTGTTTCGATTTCATTTATCAGAATTTTGGCTGTTTGTTTGTTATATATGGCGCTCACTGCACAGAGGAAACTATGACCAATGTCCACTTCTTTTAAGACCTCCTTCATGAATTCCCAGCTTGTGTTGTCAAAGGCTTTCTCTGCGTCTAAAAAAAGAAAGCCAACCTCCCTCTGTGGGTTCCTTTCGTAGTACTCCATTAAATTCAACATTATTCTGATATTATCTTTTAGCTGTCTTTTAGGCAAAAAGCCACATTGATCTTCCTTTATTCTTTTCCCTAATAATTTTTTCAGCCTCTCTGCTAAAATACTAGTGAAGATCTTGTAATTACAGTTCAGCAAAGATATAGGGCGGAAGTTCCTCATATTGTTCAGGTTAGTATTTTCTTTTGGTATTAGTGTGATGTTAGCCTCTTGCCAGGATCTTGGGATCTCCCCTTTAAGGGGACTCTCCTTGCACTGATAATTCCCCTTTAAGGCTAGCTCCCTCGTGGCTGAAGAAACAAACAAAACTGGGAAAAGAGACTTTTTTTCTTCCTCCCTTTTCAGACTATGTAAGACCTTAAGACTAAAGAGCTACTGAAAGACAGGGAGAGCTGAGCGAAGAAAAGAGGAAAGACAGCAGAAGTTTCTCCGCAGGACTTTCTCTGAGGCACCTTTGTTGTGATTCTCCTTGAGCCTGCCTGCGCTGTTGGCAGAGAGGAGAGGGAGAAAGAGGATGAGGCATACGCTGGTCAGGGAAAGGAAGTTCTGCTGCTTGGGGGGGAGGGGAGAGCCTCTCCCTCCGACTCCGTTCCCAGGAGCCCAGTCTAATCCAGAGGGCCATGTTGCCACCCTCCTGACTTTTGCTGTTGCCGGGCTGTTTAGCCCTTGTTTGCTTTATTTCTTGTTTGGCTTCCTCTTTGCCTTCATCCCTCATTTCTGGCGTCACCCCGGATTGTTGCCCTCCTTGCCCTTTTCTGCCTCCTTCCCCCCAGTGTTTGATATCCCTTCCCCTTCTTTTCCCTGACTGTCTGGCCTCTCCCCTCTCCTCCTGCCCTGCTTGTTCTTGGGGACAGCTTGCATCGCTTGGCTGCAGGTTCGTCTCCTTTCTGAGGGAGGGGGCCAGAGGAGGAGGAGGCACACCCGCTTCTCCTTCTCCATGCAGCTGGACTCGGAGCCAGAGCCTTTCAGCCTCCCACCCAGAGGCGGCCCTAGGTAATTTTCAATGGTAAGCAAACAGTATTTTGGCGCCCCCCTCCCCCAAAACCAATCACTATATATATATCTAGGGGGCATGGACAAATTTTGGCCCTCCAGGTATTTGGGACTTCCTACTGGCTGTTTGGAATTGTGGGAATTGAAGTCAAAAACACATGGAGGGCTGAAGTTGGGCCATGCCATCCATACATACACACACACACACAAGCCATCCCCTGCCACGCGTTGCTGTGATCCAGTCTAGTGATCTTGAAAAGAAAGTAATAAGAAAGTTGGTTTCTAATATATGTAATTTCTTAATGCTTGTGGGTAAATAGTATTTCTTGTTGTTTCTTTGTCAGTGTTGATGTAGTTCCAACACAAAATACTGGAGGGATTTGGGGAAAATAGACTCTGATATTGGAGGGGTTTTGGGGAAGCATGTACAATAATTTAGATTTGCAGTACCTTCAGTCGCTTCCGTTCATGAAGAGGCCTCCTTGCCGCCCTGAGAGGGGTGATGGCACAGCTGCCTGGAGAGGCACTTGCAATGCTGCCCCTCTTCACACAGGAGAAGAGGCCCTGTGCTCCATCAGCTCCTGGGTATGCGCTTTGCATTCTCTTCCCCCACACGCTTTGCAACTCTGGGAGAGGGACACACGCCGGCATTGCCAGGCGCACGGGGAAAGAGCCCTCATGCATGCTCTCCCTCCATCCTTCCCTCACAAGTGCGCACGTTGTCCTCCTCTCCTCCTCCTTGCAGGCCAAGAGAGACAACAACGCCAGTGTGCACCCTTCTCCCAGCGTTAGGAAGTGCATGGAGAAGGAGGGCGATGCAGGGCACACACTTCCTAATGCCGGGAGAGGGATGCGCAGCGGTGTTGCCGGGCACGTGGGAAAAGAGGCCTCGTGCATGCCTCTTTTGTGTTTTATCTTGGGTGCTATCTTTGAAATGTGTCATTGTGTACGTAAACAGCTCTCCCATGATCCCAAACATTTTATTTGTTTATTTACAGTATTTGTATACCGCTTTTCGCACCCTCAGTGGTTTACACACTTCTAGTTCAAAGCACTTTGGATCAGGGATACTCAACCTGTATTACATTACAAACTGCTAGACCGGCTGTTAGGTATTGTGGGAGTTGAAGTCCGAAACACCTGGAGGGCTGAAGTTCGCTCTTGCGTGTGCTTGACCCAGAAGCAGATGAAGAGCCCTCCATCCATCCAACTGCCACTGCTTTGGCCTTGGAGAAACAGGTGGCATGTGAAGCTATGGAGCCCTTCCAGACAGGCCCTATATCCCTGGATCTGATCCTAGGTTTTCAGTTTTAATCTGGATCATATGAGTCCACACTGCCAGATAATCCAGGATAAACAGAAAAGCTGCAATCACATCCTGGGATATAGGGCCTGTCTGGACAGGCCCTTCATCCCTTCCCACACTGGCATCCCTTTGCCTTTGTGTCATGTCTTAATAAAATTATACACCTAAGGGCAGGGGAGCATTTTGTTGTTGCTTTACTCGTACAGTGACAGTGTTACACAGTTGGTGTTCTGCAACCGCTGCTTCAACCATCCATGGTTTGAAAACATTTTTAAAAAAATCCCAAAGCAGTCTTTGATTTTGCCACTTTGTACTGTGGAAATATAAATATAGAGCTCCATAGTGTCTCGTCCACCAGCAGTTGGGATTGAGCCCTGGAACTGATGGAAGGATAAGTGGAAGGACAAGAGTTAGCAACCCAAAAGACACTGCTGCAAAATGTAATTGCTAAAATACCAAAGTCAAAATATTATCCAAATTTAAACTATTCGGCCAGCAATGGAAAGGAATCACACAGGATCATATTTTTGCAGTCCATAAAGTGTGTTGATGACAAATCAGATAAAGGAATACTGGGGAAATTAATATAAAGCAGTGTGTATAAAGGGACATTACATTTGGTAATCTAATGCAGGCTTTAAAAGGTTTTAAAGATCAGGTCAGGGTCTGCTGCAGTTTTTAGTTTTGGAAATATTTTTTATGGATTTTAACTAAATTTTTAAAATACCAATGATATTTAATTCCATTTTAATGTTTGCATATTTGTGGATTTTAAACTGTACTGAAATGTTTTTAATCTAAGCCAACTTGAGTCTTCTTGGGGAGAGAAAAAGCAGGATATAAATAAACATAATAATGTGTTGTGGTAGGCTTTCATGGCCAGAATCACTGAGTTGCTGTGAGTTTTCTGGGCTGTTTTACCCACATCTATGGCAGGCAACCTCAGAGGAACAAAATCTGGCTACCAGTACCCTCTAAAATAACCCTCTAAAATCAGAACAGTAAATAAAGAGCAACACTAAAAAAAACAGGGGAATTCCTGACATGAAGCAATCAGGGCCAGTTGACAGCTCCCAACAAAGGATTTCTGGGCAGCAACTAGCTCGGCTTCGAAGCTGCAAGGCCATTAAATGCTCATCAAGATGACCAATTGCAACATTCACACTTACCTCAAGCAGACATGAGTTCTTTTTTCCACCCTGGACATTCCACAGATATACAAACCCCACTTGCCTAGTTACAAACAGACCTCACAGCCTCTTGAGGATGCCTGCCATAGATGTGAGTGAAACATCAGGTGAGAATGCTTCACCAAGCACCAAAGAGCATTCCGAGCTCCACCAATAATAGAATTGAACCAAACTTGGCATACAGGACTTCCATGACTAACAGAAAATACTGGAGAGGGGTTTTGGAAAACTAGACCTTGATATTTGGGAACTGCAGTTTACCAAGCACCAAAAAATATTCTGAGCTCCACCAACAATAGAATTGAACCAAACTTGGCATACAGGACTTCCATGAATAAGAGAAAAGAAAAAAAAAGAAAGAAAAAAAGAAAAAAAGTAAGAAATTGAGGGAAATGGAAGGAACATGGCATACAAGACTTCCATGACTAACAGAAAATACTGGAGAGGGGTTTTGGAAAACTAGACCTTGATATTTGGGAACTGCAGTTTACCAAGCACCAAAAAATATTCTGAGCTCCACCAACAATAGAATTGAACCAAACTTGGCATACAGGACTTCCATGATTAACAGAAAATACTGGAGAGGGGTTTTGGAAAACTAGACCCTGATATTTGGGAACTGCAGTTTACCAAGCACCAAAAAATATTCTGAGCTCCACCAATAATAGAATTGAACCAAACTTGGCATACAGGACTTCCATGACTAACAGAAAATACTGGAGAGGGGTTTTGGAAAACTAGACCCTGATATTTGGGAACTGCAGTTTACCAAGCACCAAAAAATATTCTGAGCTCCACCAACAATAGAATTGAACCAAACTTGGCATACAGGACTTCCATGACCAAATACTGGAGGGGTTTGGGGAAGGCATGTATAAAAGATGACATTTGCAGTACCTTCAATCCCTTCCGTTTTTTGAAGAGGCCTCCTTGCTGCTCTGAGAGGAGTCCAGGCACCGCTGCCTGAGAGAAGAGGCCCTGTGCTCTTCCAGAGTAGGGAGAATTGGAGTGTGAGTGTAAGAAAGAGAGGCAGGGAAGGAAAGGAAAAGAGAAAGAGCCTGGCTGCGTGCCTCCTTGCACGTGGAGAACTTCCCTCTCGCCTAGTGGGCGGGGCCTGCACTTCTCCATTAGAAGGCTGTGCCTCCGCCCCTCAATCCTCTCTCTCTCTCCCAGGACCCTCCGTGCTAGTTTCTTTCTCCTGCACGTGTGGCGAGGCCTCCAGGCTCCTTGCGGCTGCCTTCCCTTCCTGGCTGGAGGGCCCAAGAAGAGCGAGTGGGAGAAGAGGCCTTGGAAGCATGCACGCAGGAAGGGAAGGCAGCCGCATGGCGCCAGGAGGCCTCGACACACGCGCAGGAGAGTCAAGCAGGGAGGGGGGGGCGAGGCACAGCCTGCTAATGGAGAAGCGCAGGCCCTGCCCACTAGGTGAGAGGGAAGCCCTTCAGGTGCAAGGAGGCACACAGCTAGGCTCTTTCTCTCCTCTCTCTTCCCTTCCCTGGCTCTCTCTTACACGCACACTTCCAGTAGCTTCTGCTTCTGTTTGGCGCTGTTGAGGGCGCATGGGGCCTGCAGGAGGAGGCATGCCTCTGCGCCCCTGGCAAAAAAAAGTGTTCTGCGGCCGCTTACTTCGCGTAATGGACGGGCCGCCCCTGGCTGGACCTTAGGGAAGGCTGAGCGAAGGAAGAGAGATGCTTTTGAGCTGTGGTGTTGGAGGAAAGTGCTGAGAGTGCCTTGGACTGCGAGAAGATCCAACCAGTCCATCCTCCAGGAAAGAAAGTCCGACTGCTCACTGGAGGGAAGGATACTAGAGACAAAGTTGAAGTACTTTGGCCACATCATGAGGAGACAGCAAAGCCTAGAGAAGACAATTATGCTGGGGAAAGTGGAAGGTAAAAGGAAGAGGGGCCGACCAAGGGCAAGATGGATGGATGGCATCCGTGAAGTGACTGGACTGACTTTGAAGGAGCTGGGGGTGGTGACGGCCGACAGGGAGCTCTGGCGTGGGCTGGTCCGTGAAGTCACAAAGAGTCGGAGACGACTGAACGAATGAACAACAACAACAACAAAATTTAAAAGCAATTTAAAACAATTTAAAAACAACACTATCAAACATTAAAAGCCTGTCGAAACAGGTATGTCTTACATGCCCTGCGGAAAGTTGGTAAGTCCCGCAAGGCACGGACTTCAGGTAGCAAAGTATTCCAGAGTGATGGTGCCACTGCTGTGAAGGCTCTGCGTCTGGTTGCTGTTAGACGCAAGATCTTGACACTGGGGGCTTCCAATAGATCTTGGTCCTCAGAACGTAGGGATCTCTGGGGCTGGTAGGGGGTCCCTCAGATACATCGGCCCCAGACCATGCAAGGCCTTAAAGTTGAATACCATCACTTTGAAAGTGATCTGGTGCTCAATTGGTAACCAGTGCAGCTGTAGTAAGATTGGGGTTATGTGGCATCTCATCGGAATTCCCGCAAGAAGCCGAGCAGCTGCATTTTGTACCAACTTGAGCTACACGAACAACCAAAAGAGGAAGGCCAATGTAGAAGGCGTTACAGTAGTCCAGTCTTGAGATGACTGTGGCCTGGATCACCGTAGCTAGGTTGTCCCTGGACAGGTAGGGGGCCAGCCGTCTAGCCTGCTGCAGATGAAAAAAGGCGGTTCTGCTAACGGCGGAGACATGGGCCTCCATCGTCAGCAGAGGGTCCAAAAGGACTCCCAGACTCTTTACCAATAATGACATGCGTAGTGCCTCGCCATCCAGGGTAGGCAGCTGGATGTCCCCACTGCCCGGTCGACCCAGCCATAGGATCTCCGTCTTTGCTGGATTCACCCTCAACCTGCTGGCACGCAACCATCTAGTAACGGCCTCGAGGCACTGATGTAAACAATCGGGTACAGAGTCCGGTCGGCCTTCCATCTTCAGCACCAGCTGAGTGTCATCGGCGTACTGATAACACTCAAGCCCAAATGCTTTTACTTTTGCTTTAGAGCACACAGCACAATCTAAATATTTTTGGCATGTTTTTACATCTAACTCAGTTACTTTTGATATTTTTTGTAGATAATTAAAATTTACATGTTCAAAAACTCTATGCAAATAATGGATACAATAATTATGTATTGATTTGTTATTTACACAAGAAACATTTGGTGAATTATCTTTGCTATTGTGTTGTCAAAGACTTTAATGGCCGGAATCACAGGGCTGCTGTAAGTTTTTCGGGCTGTATGGCCATGTTCCAGAAGCATTCTCTCCTGACATTTCACCTGCATCTATGGCAGACATCCTCAGAGGTTGTGAGGTCTGTTGGAAACTAGGAAAACGGGGTTTTTATAGTTGTGGAATGTCCAGGGTGGGAGAAAGAACTGCTGGGCCCATAACCTATGTCAGACTGGTTATAGCAGACCGCGGAAGCAAGCACTCAACAACCACAAACTCAGTGCCTTTTTAAATACAGTAAGTAGATAACACACCCAAATAAGCCATAACAGCTGCTTTAGTGCTGCAATAGAATGGTTCAGTTCCTTGCTATTACTTAGCAAAAAGCCTTACTAAACTGTTTTTAGCAACAATATATACCATTGGAATTGCTAGAGAAATTATCTGAAATCTGCTTTTAAATGAGCTATTCCCATTAAACATTTTTTCTCGGTCAGGTGCAACAAATCCTGCTAAGAATTAGCAAATATTAGGTGGAAAGGTCAACATAGATGAAAATGAATGTGCTTCTGCTGATGTTGACAATAACAGACCAACAAGATAGTACAAATTAAACAGACAGTGTAATCCCATGGCCTTTTAGAATGTCTCCCGTAAACTAGAGTCCTGTACACATCATCATGAATATGCTTGAAATTCCATGGGTAGTTGTATAAGACTGGGATCGAAAGCTGAGGATTTAGACTTCAGCATTATAGACAGACTATTCGGTTGAGCGGAGTAATGGTTTTATAGAGAAAGGTTTTTTAAAAAATGGATTTTTACATTCAAACAGAAAAAAACCCAGAAAACAGGAAGTGAGGGAGACAAGAAATACACAGGATTGATACACATTGATACAAATAGTCATATTTTGAAAGATTTGATTTCTTGAAATTAATATCTATAAAATACACATTTATGAATAGCTAAAACAGTAATATATTTTGAGAACTTAATAAGAGATGGTGAATGTCTTATCTTTTCAACATTGGAATATAAATCTTTTTGCAACAGCAAAAGCATACAGGATTCAACAACATTGACCCTCAGTTCAACGTTACATGAATCATAGAATCTAGAATCATAGAATCAAAGAGTTGGAAGAGACCTCATGGGCCATCCAGTCCAACCCCCTGCCAAGAAGCAGGAATATTGCATTCAGATCACCCCTGACAGATGGCCATCCAGCCTCTGTTTAAAAGCCTCCAAAGAAGGAGCCTCCACCACACTCTGGGGCAGAGAGTTCCACTGCTGATCGGCTGTCACAGTCAGGAAGTTCTTCCTAATGTTCAGATGGAATCTCCTTTCTTGTAGTTTGAAGCCATTGTTTCGCATCCTAGTCTCCAGGGAAGCAGAAAACAAGCTTGCTCCCTCCTCCCTGTGGCTTCCTCTCACATATTTATACATGGCTATGATATCTACTCTCATCCTTCTCTTCTTCAGGCTAAACATGCCCAGCTCCTTAAGCTGCTCCTCATAGGGCTTGTTCTCCAGACCCTTGATCATTTTAGTCACCCTCCTCTGGATACATTCCAGTTTGGCCCAATTCTATTGTTGGTGGGGTTTGATTGTAGGTGAACTAGAAATCCCAGTAACTACAACTCCCAGATATCAAGATCTATTTTCCCCAAATTCCATCTGTGTTCATATTTGGACATATGGAATATTCGTGCCAAGTTTGGTCCACATTGTTTGAGTCCACAGTGCTTTCTGGAGGTAGGTGAACCACAACTCCAAAATTCAAGGTCAATGCCCACCAAACCGTTCCAATGTTTTCTGTTGGTCATGTGAGTTCTGTGTACCAAGTTTGGCTCAATTCCATTGTTAGTGGAGTTCAGAATGCTCTTTGATTGTAGGTTAACTATAAATCCCAGCAACTACAACTCCCAAATGAAAAAAATAAAATGTTTTTGAGTTATGGTCACTCCTTGCGTTATTAGGTGTCTTGTGTCCAAATTTGGTGTCAATTCATTCAGTGGTTTTTGAGTTATGTTAATCCCACAAATGAACATTACATTTTTATTTATATAGATATACTAGCTGTGCCCTGCCACGTGTTGCTGTGGCCTATAGTAAGAATTTTTGAAGTAGAGGTAGATATTTGGACTATTATTCCTTCCCCCTTTTTCTTCCCCTTCCCCTTTTTCTCCTTTCTTCCTTCTCTACCTCTTTCTTTCATTCCTTCTTTCGCGCTTGGCTTTCATCCTTCCTTCTCTCCTTTCTTCCCTCCCCCTTTCTTTACTTCTTCCTTTGTCTCCTTTCTTCCCTCTCTGTTTCCTTCCTTCTTTCACTTTTTATTTACTTTTCTCCTTCCTTCCTTCTTTACCTCTTTCCTGCATTTCCCTCCCTTTTTCTTTCCTTTCAACTTTCTCTTCTTCCTTCCTTCGGTACCTCTTTCTTTCCTTCCCTCTTTCCTTCCCTCCTTTCTTCTTTCCCTCCCTCATTCTCTCTTTCCTTCCTTCCCCTTTCCCTCCTTCATTCCTTCCCTTTTTTCTCTCCCACCTTTCTTTTCTCCTTCCTTCCTGTCTGTTCTCCCCCAATACCCTTCTAACTATTCTGAGTCTATCTAATATAGTAATATATAGTAGTAACATTATATTATATAGTAGTATATATAACAATAATATATATAATATAATATATATGTATTATATAGCAATATATATACTAGTAATATATAAAGTATTGTAAATATATATACACACACACACCAACCAGTGATCCAACATCCATCCATATATGTGTGTGTGCGTGTATTCGTGTATCTATACGAATGGCGCAGTGGGTTAAACCCCTGTGCTGGCAGGACTGAAGACTGACAGGTCGCAGGTTCGAATCTGAGGAGAGGCGGATGAGCTCCCTCTATCAGCTCCAGCTCCTCATGCGGGGACATGAGAGAAGCCTCCCACAAGGATGATAAAAAGATCAAATCATCCAGGCGTCCCGTGGGCAACGTCCTTGCAGACGGCCAATTCTCTCACACCAGGAGTCACTCCTGACACGACAAAAAAAAACCAAACTAAAACTAAAACTAAATAGATGGCAGTGTGGAAGGGGTGACTTTGGGTGCATCTACACTGTAGATTTAATAAAGGAGGATGAAGCTGGTGAGGGAAGGAGATAAAGGAAGGAATGAAAGGGAGAAAGGGAAGGGAGGGAAGGAAAGAAAGGGAGGGGGGAGGAGTGAGGGAGAAAAGGAAAGAAAGGGAGGAAGGAGGGAAAGGAAGGAGGGGACGGAGGGAGGGAAAGAAGTAAAGGAAGGAGAAGGAAGGGAAGTAGAGAAAGGGAGGGAAGGAGGGGGTTGGACTGGATGGCTTTTAGGGCTCCCTTCCAACTGGTTGGCCATCTGTTGTGAGGGCTTTGATGGTATCTTCCTTTACTGCCAAATAAGGTTGGGCGGTTTCGTGTGTCCCTTTTACCCCCATCATGGCACCTTCCTCCTTCCCTTGTGCTGTGGGAGTGTGTGTGTGGGAGACAGAGAGTCAGAGTGTGTGCACAGAGTGTGGCCCACCTCCCTCTTTTTTCCTTCCTCCCCCTGGGTCCCCAGATGTTTTGGCCTTCAACTCCCAGATATCCTAACAGCTGGTAAACTGGCTGGGATTTCTGGGAGTTGTAGTCCAAAAACATCTGGGGACCCCAGGTTGAGAACCACTGCTCTATTCCTTCCCCCCTCTCTCCTCCCCCACCTCCTTCTCCTCAGCCTCTGCGCTTTGATCCCGTGCCTTAGTGTTAGTTAGGGGCCGAGAGACATGCAGGGAGCAGCAACCATTGCCGCGGCCACTGCTTCAGAACCCTCATTCTGTGTCTTCAGAGTGAGGAGGAGGGGGCAGGGGAGGTGTGTTGTCTTCTTCCTTTTTTGAATTTAAAGGTGTTTTGTGAGGGTTTTTTCAGTGATGGTCACTCCTTGGATAGTGAGGAGTTTTGTTGCCCCGTTTTTGTTTTTAAGGTACTCATTAGGGACAGAGTATTTTTATATATATAGATGAGACATATGGTGTGTGGCCTTGGTGTGGGTGCTGCTATGTCAAGTGGCCAGGCTTTCAGGGAAATGAAAGCCAGAGGGAGAGGGAAAAGAAGAGGTACTACTGAATCTCAATCAGATCTTCCCACGGGCTATCTTTTTTGGCTTTTTTCTAGAAAGCTTAAGAGTTTCCTAAAAAATCAAAAGATGACCCAAACATTCTGAAACTTGGGGGGCTGGCAGTGGTAAATATGTCCTGTGAAATGTTGCCATTTTCATCCCGATAGCCCTAAAATGACAGAAAGGGGAGCCTTGGAAGTTCCCCCATTGCTGCCAATGGGCAGGATCTTCCTGTAGCAAAAACAGATTTTTTTTGCTGCCGGATCGAAAAATGGCATTTTGCCCTCTTGAATTCGGGAAGCTCCTGAAAAACAGAACAGGGGGACACTGAAAATGGCATGGGGTTCACCTGAATTGCACATCCCTAGACACTAATACAAGCATTTCACCGTTAATCACATCATTTTTTCCCTATACACTGGAAAAGATACATGGGCAATATGCATGTTCTTTTTGCTGTGATTTTTATTTTACCTTCAACGGCATAAAGATGCAGTTCTGTGTGTATTTAGTGTTTACCTAAAGAGAAGTCTTGCTTCTGAGAAAATGTCTCTACAAATTGTATTTGTGATCTCATGCATAATGCACTTACATGAAGCATTTTGAAAGCATTCTAGAAAACATTGATATATATATATATATATATATATATATATATAGAGAGAGAGAGAGAGAGAGAGAGTTTTGAGTCAAACATACAAAAGATGATTTCATATTGATAAAAAGCTATGTCATGACAGAGTCGGGGAAAAGCGGGTATAGAGGTATAGAAAAAGAAAAACTAGAAATAGATAATAGTATACAAATAAAACTGTAGAAATGGAAATATGACAGTGGGGGAGGGGTATTTTATAAAAAGTATTGAGATTGACTTCCTGATATATTTTAGAATTGGTAATTCTAGGGTAGTGCAGTTAGCTCAAAAGCAACAGCACCCAGCAGAATATTGAGTGAAACACAATGTATGGAATACCAATATATGAGCCTAAATCTTATGTCCCCAGGGGGTCTGCATGATGTCCAGAGCCCTTTGAAACTTTTCAGAGTGTGTTTCTAACAAGAAACATCTCGTGCAAATATGTATTTGCATGCATGTGCTGTATTTTTGCTAAATAAAATGTTAAAATACTCCATAAAGGAAATACATTTTTATTGGAAAATCGGATTGCACAAAGGAAACTTTTCACTAACCCAGACAACAGTTAACAACTTCTTCTCAACTCCATTGAATATTGCATTCTGTGTGGTGCAAGTGTCATGCGACTTACTATTACATTCCTGAGAGCTTTGTGGCCTAATCTATGTAGCATAATAAAATTTCAGTGATAATATACTGAATGGATATATGGAGGTATTGTGCTTAATAAAAGCTGGAGTCGGAAGTCTGTATTAGAAGTGCATGCCCATCAATACAGATTTCCCTGATAACATGAATGAACCAGCATATCAAAATCTCACTGATTTTACTGAAGAATAACAAACATAATTCAACTCAATCATATGCTCCACTAAACAAAGCAACTTAGGTCCAAAATACTTTAGGATCAAATTTAAAATGTTATTCACATAATTGGCGGTTTGAAAATAAATGGCACTCAAAGCTTCTGCTCAAGTGGATTCTCGCATCTGTTGTTTCAGTTGTACTGAACAGGCAAGCTAAATGAATGGATTTTTATTGGCCAGCACACGGGGTTGGCCAATTCCTGGTTCTGGGCTGTGGTGTGAACCAAGACTATTGAGCTTTAACCAATTAAAATGTGGCCTTTTACATTCCAGCAATAGGTTCTTGTGGGTTTTTTCGGGCTATAGAGGCATGTTCTAGAGGCATTTCTCCTGACGTTTCGCCTGCATCTATGGCAAGCATCCTCAGAGGTATGAGGTCTGTTGGAATTAGGACAATGGGTTTATATATCTGTGGAATGGCTGGGGTGGGGCAAGGAGCTCTTCCCTGCTGCAGTTAGGTGTGAATGTTTAGCTGATCACCTTCATTAGCATTTGAAGGCCTGCCTGAGCCTGGGAAAATCTCTTGCTGGGAGGTGTTAATCTGTGCCTGGTTGTTTCCTCTCTGTTGTTTTGCTGTTATAATTTTAGAGTTTTTTTAATACTGGTAGCCAGATTTTGTTCATTTTCATGGTCTTTTCCTTTCTGTTGAAATTGTCCACATGCTTGTGGATTTCAATGGCTTCTCTGTGTAGTCTGACATGGTGTTGTTGGACAGATTAACACCTCCCAGCAAGAGATTTTCCCAGGCTCAGGCAGGCCTTCAAATGCTAATGAAGGTGGTCAGCTAAACATTCACACCTAACTGCAGCAGAGAAGAGCTCCTTGCCCCACCCCAGCCATTCCACAGATATATAAACCCATTGTCCTAATTCCAACAGACCTCACTACCTCTGAGGATGCTTGCCATAGATGCAGGCGAAACGTCAGGAGAAATGCCTCTAGAACATGGCTCTATAGCCCGAAAAACGCACAAGAACCTAGTGATTCCAGCCATGAAAGCCTTCGACAATACATTATTCCAGCAATATGTGACCTGTGCTCGCCATTATGTCACATGGTAGTTTGTATGCTATTATGGCCATACACATGCATACATTTCCCTTATGTATTCATTCATATGCCGTTCTTTGGGTGCAGTGGGAATCAGTATTCCACTCTTCCTTCTGTATTGCCCAACTCCTCTGCTGATTGGTCAACCTCTGAAGACCCCACATGGGTGATCACTGCTTTATGGGAAGAAGCCAGGATGGAAGATGTATCTGACTATGTCACCTTAGTCAGATATATCTGCCATCCTATTCTACTTAGTCAGATATAACAATTTGAAATCAATACTAAGGTCTACTGGGGACCCCTGGAAGACTTGTTACTGCTGTAATCAGTTGGCTATGCAGAAATGGCCAGGTGCTACAGCAATCCAGCTGATTCCCATTGAGCGGAGAAACAGAAAGTTGAAGATACGTTATATGTCTTGGCCTAGTTGTGGTGTGTTGTGCAGACCTATTATGCTATTTTGAGTTGTGCAGGACTGGGGCTTTGGTATGGTGTAAATGGGGTGGATGGATGGTGCGGTACTGTGGTTGCAAAGTGGCTTAGATTGTTCCACTTATATATGTACTTACTTACTTAAGTGATCCCGCATAGCCCGAGGATGATGGCCCTCCAAGTGTAGTGTCTTGGTGGTGGATACGTAGGTGGCTGTGGAGACCTATTCTTGATCTGCATGCTCTTCCAAAGTGAGTGCCTCTTGGGCCCTGTCCTGTTCAACATCTTTATTAATAGCTTAGATGAAGGGTTGGAAGGCATGATCATCAAGTTTGCAGACGACACCAAATTGGGAGGGATAGCTAATGCCCTTGAAGACAAGAGCAGAATTCAAAATAATCTAAATAGATTAGAGAGATGGGCCAAAACTAACAAAATGAAGTTCAACTGGGACAAATGCAAGATACTCCACTTAGGCAGAAACAATGAAATGGAAAGGTATAGAATGGGGGATGCCTGGCTCGTATGTGTGACAAAATATGTTGGAGACCTTGTGGACAAAAACTTAATCATGAGCCAACAATGTCATGTGGTGGAGAAAAAGCCAATGAATACTGCATAAATAGCAGTATAGTGTCTAGATCCCCTCTATTCTGCCTTGGTCAGACCACACCTGGAATACTGTGTCCAATTCTGGGCACTGCAATTGAAGGGAGATGTTGACAAGCTGGAATGTGTCCAGAGGAGGGCAACTAAAATGATCAAGGGTCTGGAAAACAAGCCCTATGAGGAGCGGCTTAAAGAGCTGGACATGTTTAGCCTGAAGAAGAGAAAGCTGAGAGGAGACATGATGGCCATGTATAAATATATGAGGGGAAGTCCTAGGGAGGAGGGAACAAGTTTGTTTTCTGCTGCCCTGGAGACTAGGATGTGGCACAATGGCTTCAAACAACGGGAAAGGAGATTCCACCTGAACATCAGGAAGGACTTCCTAACAGTGAGAGCTGATCAGCAGTGGAACTCTGTGCCCTGGAATGTGATGGAGGCTCCTTCTTTGGAGACTTTTAAACAGAGGCCATCTGTTGGGGGTGCTTTGAATGCGATTTTCCTGCTTCTTGGTAGGGGTTTGGACTGGATGGCCCATGAGGTCTTTTCCAACTCTATGATTCTGTGATTCTGTGATTCTATGAGGACATCAGATTCCAGCTAGAAGGCAGTCCCAGTCAGGGTTGGCTTGATGTGCCTTTCTTTTGGCACAAATTTTCTCTTTCGCCTTCTGTTCGTGCCTCTTCGAATTCTGCAGCACTGCTGCTCACAGCTCACTTCCAGTTAGAGCACTCAAGGGCCAGGATTTCCCAGTTCTTGGTGTCTATGTCATATTTTTTAAGGTTGGCTTTAAGCCCATATTTGAATCTCTTTCCTGTCCACCAACATTACATTTTCCATTCTTGAATTGGGAACATAGTAATACTGCTTTGGAAGACGGTGATCGGGCATTCGGACAATGTGGCCAGTCCAGCGGAGTTGATGGCATAGGAGCATTGCTTTAATGCTGGCGGTCTTTATTTCTTCCAGCACACTATTTGTCAGCTTGTCTTCTCAAGACATTTGCAGGATTTTTCAGAGGCAACGCTGATGAAATTGTTCCAGGAGTTGAGCGTGATGTCTGTAGACAGTCCACATTTTGCAGGTGTATAAGAAGGGTTGGGAGGACAATAGCTTTATAAACAAGCACCTTGGTATCTCTACAGATGTCCCAATCTTCAAACACTCTCTTCTTCATTTGGAAAAATGGTTACTCACAGAGCTCAGGCGGTATTGTATTTCAGTGTTAATGTAGACTTTTGTGGAGAGGTGGCTGCCAAGGTAGCGGAAATGACCAACATTTTCTAATGTTACACCATTAAGCTGTATTTCTGGCATTGGAGAGGGATTGGCTGGTGACTTCTGGAAGAGCGCTTGGGTTTTCTCGATGTTCAATGAGAGGGTGAGCTTCTCGTATGCTTCTGCAAAGGTGTTTAGAGTGGCTTGTAGGCCTTCTTCTGAATGCGCACAGATTATGTCATCATGAGTATATTTGAGAGTGCCTTGAGAGCGCCAGAAGATCCAACCAGTCTATATTTCAGGAAATAAAGCCCAACTGCTCATTGGAGGGAAGGATAGTAGAGGCCAAGATGAAGTACTTTAGCCATATCATGGATGCCATGTACAGAGGTTGAGTTTGTTCCCTGCATTTTTCTTGGAGCTGTCATGCAGTTAAGATGATATCCATTCTTTCTCTGGAGGAGCAGAAGCCATTTTGGGATTCTGGGAGGATGTCTTCTGAGACAGGTAGAAGGCAGTTTGCAAAGATTTTCCCAGCGCAGGTTAGAGAGGAGATACCTCAATATTTTCCACAGATTGTTCTTTCCCCTTTTTTTGAAAAGGGTAACGATGGTGGCATCTTTGAAGTCTGTTGGGATTTTCTCAGTCACCCACACCTTTTCAATGTGCTGGAGGAAGAGTTGTGTCAGCTCAGGTCCACCCTCTTTAAAGACTTCAGCTACGCTCATCAGATTGAACCAAACTTCTGAAGGATAAAAAAATCAATCGCACTATGTTGGAGAGAGCACTAACACAACCTCCTGAAGCACAGCTCCAATGCAGCTGAAGAGGTTCTCTCGCAAATCCCACAACAAACCAGGGATGAGCTTGCAGCACTGCCTATTCTGGAGGAAGTCAGCAATGCCATCAACCAATAAAATTATGTATGTATGACAACCCCTTCATTGTGGCCCAGCCTGTGAAGTTTTATTAGTGAATGCCCTCCCTTTTTATTGTTCCTTTCCTATTTTCCTTATTTTTTTACAGATGCGTGTTCCAAGAGAATCCTCCTCATACATTTCAACTTTCCCTGACTTTTACTGGCTATTGGAACACGCTTGACTTAAGTGACAGTCTCCAAGTGTTTCGTGGCATTCTGTGATTCCTTTCTGACTCCCCTACTCCAACCCACATAGCTTTCAGGATGCTTTCCCATATACTCCAGGACCTACTGTCCTCTTGTTGACCTGTTTTGGCTTCCTGAGCACTGCTGGCAGTTTCAGAGTCTCTGGAGTGCTCTTTCTGTCGACGTCAACTCCAGACTTGAAAATATCCCCAGTGCGGTGTCCTGTTGACTTGATTTTGAGAATTTACTCATGAGTAAAAGAAAAATGCATCTGCAACAGTGCTTTATTCTGAAGTAGTTCTTGGAATGGCTATGTGTGTTCACTGGGTCTGAAAAGGAATGTATTTTCAAAGTGTTCACATATCATACCTCTGAGTAACACAGTTTTACACCTATATAGACATGCATCTGCATTTCCTGCTGCTTTGTTCTGTGACAGTGTTGTTGAGTGAGTGGGATTATTAACAAAAGACCCTCCCCATGAATGTATAGCAGCGTGACCCAGCACCAGTAGCCAAAAGTGATAAAAAGAACACACAGACTAATGCTGTCTCTTCCATAGGAGGCTTTTCTTTATAGCAAAATAATATGTTTGTACTATTTACAATAACAAGGTTTCCATAACACAAAGTTCTTTATATTTCCTTATTTGCTTCTACTTTGGGCTTCTTTCTCATACAAATAAACATCTTCGCTGTCACAGAGCCTCCTCTCACACCAAAGTTACACACGAGCTTCACACAGTAGCTTTATACACACAGCAGCCTTCACACACGAGCTTCACATATGATGGCCTTCAACCTGGGACTTCTCTCACCTAAACTTCTCACACTAGGCCTACTCACACCGAGACCTATTAACACTGAGGCCTTTCTCCCACTAAGGCCTCAAACTGAGGACTCTCAAATAGATATCTCTCTCACACTGAGATAAACTAACACTGAGGCCTTCTCATACTGAGCCCTACTAACACACTGAGGCCCTTTTCCACAGAGACCTCTCACACTGAGGGCTACCTCAGACTGAGGGCTACTAAGCTACAGGTACACCTGCTTATATTGGACTGCAGATTTTGCTGAGTCATTGCATCCATTTAATCCTTTCAGTGATTGACTCACATTTTTTAAATTAAAAATACCTAGTTAATTTTTTATATTTCTAACAAGTACTTCTTTCTTCCGAATAGTGGATTGCAATGCTCCTGGACACTGAAAAGTGTGGATATTAGAAGTATTTGGTAAGATTTACTTTTGATGATGGTTCTACCCTGACAGGTAAAGCGGACTGACAAGGACTCCCTGAACTGCCTTGACAACAGGGAATCCTCACTGCAGGGTAGCACCGAAAATGATTTGGCACAGCTGGGCATGAAAGTCCCACTCCTTCCTCCCATCCTCTTTTATGGGCCATTTAGGCTGCTAATAGGAAGGAGACACTCCCCCCCCCCCCTCAGGATTGGGTAGGTGGCCATGTCACTGCTGTAGCTAGCAATAACATGGGGAAGGAGGCGGCAGCCATCTCATGTTCCTGGGCTGCTTGAGTCTGGTGAACATTGGTTTTGGTCAACACAGCTGCAGTCAATTCTGCTTAGGAACTGGTTGCAGTTGTCTGGTTGGTCCCTAAATCGGGGAACAATTTGACTCCTGCTTCAGGAGTTGGACTTCCCCCGCATTAGCTTAACCCGGATTAAGATGGATCAGCCACTGTGCATTGTGTAGCTGCATGGGGGCTGTTCTGAACTCATACGAACCAAGTGGCCAGTTTAAAAGGGGCCTGGGGCACCATGCATATATTTGTGACACAGGTCTGAAGATACTTCTGCAGATTTGTAGACAATCTTGAGGATTGATAATGCAACTTGATATTTCATTGAAAACTGCTTTCTGAAGCAGACAATGATTTAAAGTAATCCTTCTGAATTAATGCCATGCTACTCTGTGAAGTAAAATCATTTTGTCAAATACTGATTGTGAGAGAGGCCCCTTCCACACAGCTGAATATAACCGCTTTGAACTGGAATATATGGCAGTGTGGACTCAGATAGGGAAGGCTGAGCGAAGTATGATAGATGCTTTTGAACTGTGGTGTTGAAGGAAAGTTCTGAGAGTGCCTTGGACCGCCAGAAGATCCAACCAGTCTATATTTCAGGAAATAAAGCCCAGCTGCTCATTGGAGGGAAGGATAGTAGAGGCCAAGATGAAGTACTTTAGCCATATCATGAGAAGAAAGGAAAGCTTAGAGAAGACAATTATGCTGGGGAAAATGGAAGGAAAAAGGAAGAGGGGCCATCCAAGGGCAAGATGGATGGATGGGATGCTTTTTTTAAAATTGTTTTTATTTAGAATAATGTGCTTCGAAGGGTGGAGCCGGATAGGAAAGAAGTAGAAAAAGTTAAGCTTACATTTTATGATATAAAAAGTCAGTATCCCTCGAGGATGAGGGGGAACTGTGTGTTTGGATGGGATAGGGGGGAAAACTCCGAGGGAGGGAGGAGGAAGAAAGGAAAAGATCTGGAGGGGGGGGGGTGAGGGGGACAAAACATTAAGAAGGAAAGAGTAAAGAGGATAGGGGTGGGTGAGGGATGGGGAAATAGGTAGTTAAAAAAAGAACACGTAGATGACCCGAGGACTGGTCACTACAGGAAAAGTGTGCTTCCAGGGTCTCCAGGTCCGGACCTTTTCTTCAAGACTCTGTGTCTCGCTGTTTCCTTCTTTGTTTGGGCGACGGTCGTCTTCCTTCTTCTTTTGTGTTTTTATTTTGTTTTCAATTGTTTTGTTTTCTATTATTTTTATTATTGTGTGTTTTCCCCTTATTTTGTTTTGATTATTGTGTTCTTATTTTGTTTGTTTGATTGTTTGTTTGTTTGTTTTTTTATTTAATTTGTTTTTATTGTTATTATTTTATTGTTTTTTATTTTTGTTTCTTATTTTGTTGTTGTTACTGTTTTTTTCCCTCTTACTGTGTCTATGTATTTTTTTGTTGTTTTCTCTTCCTGTCTTTATTTTCCATTTTGTTGTTGCTTATTTTTCGTCTAGTCTATGTTATTCTAAGAATGTTTATCTCCTTATTCTCCTGTTCCAGGAAATTTAGGAATTTATCCCAATTCGTCCCTTTTGTTTTGGACCTATTTTGTGACAACCTTTGGGTTAATAAATCCATATTCATTATCTCTAAGGTTTTGACTGTCCACTGTTCTATCGTAGGTGTTTCTTTATCTTTCCAGAATTGTGCCAATTTTATTCTTGCTGCTGTTATCATCAAAAAGAATAGTTTACTTGTGTTGCTGTCCATATCAAAATCGGTTAATCCCAGTAGAAAATACTCTGACTTAAATTCGAATTTGGTTTGTAGGATTAGTTCCATTGTTTTATGGATCTTATGCCAGAAAGTTTTGACTCTTTTGCACTTCCACCACATATGGAGGAAGTCTCCTTTCCGTTTATTACATTTCCAGCATTTTCCGTCCTTTTTTCCCTGACTGATTTTTGCCACTTGTGTTGGTGTTAGATACCATCTATAAAAAAGCTTTAGCCAGTTTTCCTTTAGATCGGTGGAATAGGTAAACTTTAACTTTCTTAACCATACCTCTTCCCACTCTGAAAAACTTATCGTGCGGCCTAGATCTTGGGCCCATTTTATCATCACGTCCTTCACCTGTTCCTCTTCCGTTGACCACTTTAGTAATTGTTGATATATTTTTTTGATTAATCTTGATTCTGTTTTTATTATCTTATCCCAGAAGACTTCTTCTGACTCAAAGCCCAGTTTTTTTATCTTTTTCAAAATTTTCCTTTATTTGATAATAATGGAACCATGAGATGGTCGTGTCTGTTTGATTTATCTCCTCCTGGGATTTAACTGTGATTTGTTGTCCTTTCCTTTTTATTACATGTCTGTATGTGAGCCAGTTCTCTCTAGGGACCTCTCTTCTATGGTCAGCTTCGCTGGGTGAGAACCAGAGGGGAGTTTTATTGTGAAACCTGTCCTTATATCTATTCCATATCTTAAGGAGGGCGGATCTTATGAAGTGATCTTTAAAATTCCTCTCTGTCCTAGCTTTCCCTCTCCATAAGTATTGGTGCCAACCTTTTGCCAGTTCGTTTCCCTCTAGTGCTAGCAATTCTCTTTTTTCTAACGTCGCCCAATCCCTTACCCAACTGAGGGCTGCTGCTTCATAGTACAGCTGAAGGTTTGGGAGACCCAGACCACCTCTTCTCTTGTTGTCAGTGAGATTTTTGAAATTTATCCTGTGTTTGCCTCCTCTCCAGATGAATTTCAGGATGTCTCTATGCCATATTTTAAAGATTGACAATGATCTTAGTATTGGTAGAGTCTGAAAGATGTATAGCACTTCGGGCAACACATTCATTTTCACTGCCGCTATTCTACCCAATAGGGATAGATTTAGATGTTCCCATTTTTTTATTTTCTCTTTTATTTCCGTCCATTTTTTCTGGTAGTTATTTTTGAGGAGTTGAATGTTATTTGGTGTTATCGTTATTCCTAGGTATCTTATTTTCGTTGCTATTTCTACCCCTGCTCTTTCTCGTAGTACTTCTTTTCTCTCTTGTGTTATATTCTTCGTTAATATTTGTGTTTTCTCCTTGTTTATTTTTAGACCGGCTATTTCCCCATATGATTCTATTTCTTTCCACCATTTGTCTATGTTTTCCACTGGTTCTTCCACTATACAGACTAGATCGTCTGCAAAGGCCCTGATCTTGTAAGAATGTTTGTTTATTTTTAGGCTTTTCAGTTCTTTATTATTTCTTATGTTTGATAGGAGAAGTTCTAGCGTTAGAATAAACAGTAGCGGGGAGAGGGGGCATCCCTGTCTTGTTCCTTTATTGATCTTTATATTGGCTGATGTCTGGCCATTAACCCTTATTTTGGCATTTTGTTTTGAATATATTGTTTCAATAGCCATATTGAAACCGTATCCAATATCCATCTCCCTCAGTACTGCCTTTATTAAACCCCAGTTGACATTATCGAATGCCTTTTCGGCATCTAGGAACAGGAATGCTGCCTCCTTTTGAATATTTTTTTCGTAATATTCTATTGCGTTCATTATCGTTCTTAAGTTGTCTCTGATTTGCCTTTTAGGCAGGAACCCCGTCTGTTCTTCTCCTATCCTGTCTTTTAATAAGTCTTTTAATCTTGATGCTAGTATGCTAACATCAACATGGGATGCTTGAAGTGACTGGCTTGACCTTGAGGGAGCTGGGGGTGGTGGTGGCCAATAGGGAGCTCTGGCATGGGCTGGTCCATGAGGTCACAAAGAGTCGGAAACGACTCAACGAATGAAGAACAAGACTCAGATAACCCAGTTCAAAGCAGATATTGTGAGATTTTCTGACTTGATAGTTGGGTTACATGACTGTGTGGAAGGGCCCAAGGACCCAGAAACCACCATTCACTATTGAAGAGTACTAACCAGGAATTAGTCCCTTGATAATTGAGTCAATGATTCTTAATAAGTACTCCCAATTTAATCTATGAATCTGCTTTGTACACGGTGTATTGTGTGATATTGTGTGTTCTTGCCCCTTTTCTTTTCCACTTAGGGGAAGAATCATTTTTTGGCATAAATTTTCACTGATGTAGAATGTGTAAGAGATGCCAATTGTGTGAATTCATAGTGACCATTTGAAAAACCACAAATACACGTAAATGTATATGCATCCCTAAACAGCTTAGGAGATAAATATTTAAGATTATTTTTTCCCCTTTGTGATCCTGTCTGACAACAAAAATCTTCTCAGGAGCAATTCCTGGTGATTCAACCTAGATCTGAGATTTTTTTAAAAAAATGTCTTTGTGGGAAAAGTGTATTGAGTGTGGAATGTATATCTTTGATTTCTGAGGACACAATAGAGAATTCTTGCTGTTTCATATATTCCAAGATGTATATCTTTGATTTCTGAGGACACAATAGAGAATTCTTGCTGTTTCATATATTCCAAGATAAATGTCATTTGCAAATAAATAAAACAAATGGAAAATTAACCCAGACAAGGTGGAGATGTTCCTAGTCAGTCCAAAGACAAATCAGGGAAAGGGGATTGGATAAAGTCACACTCCCCCCAAAATCCTAGGTTCATTGTTTCTGTATGCTCCTGGACTCAGCCCTGAGTTCTGCCCAGGTTTCTCCTGTGGCCAGGAATACATTTGCATAGTTAACACTAGTAGACCACCCTGAGTCCCCTTGTGAGGAGAAAGGCGGGATAAAAATGTATGAATAAATAAAATAAATATCCCTTTAAAAGTTGGCTGTGGTGAAACATGCCTTCGTTACCTCCTGTTTTGATTACTTTAACATATTGTATCTAGGGCAGCCTTTGAAAACGATTTGGATTGAAAATGATGCTGCCAGGTTCTTGACCAGAGCTAGTTACAACAATTGTGTGTCTCCCATTGAAACAACTATACTGGCTGCTGGTCTGTATCTGGGCAGAACTCAAAATCCCATTTTTTATATTTAAACGCCCAAACAGATTGGGTCCAGGCTATTTGAAAGCCTTTCTGATATCTTTCTTTGCAAGGGGAGACATGATTGCTCTCTAAAAAAATCTCAAGGGCTATTACAAAGAGGAGAGGACCCCAGAAGGTAGGACCAGGTCTAATGGCCTGAAGTTACAGAAGAGTAGATTTTTGATTAGAAGGAACTTATTCACAATAAGCATGATTCAGCAATGCAACAAATTACTGTTGAGTCTTTCTGCTGTAGTTTTATCATAAAATGCCACTTTTTATCTCTTTTGGTGCAGTTTGGAGGAGGATGTACTATGGATGATGGGTCTTGCAGTACCTTCACTCACTTTCTGAGACCACTTCAACCATCATCCAATGACTGATCAGAGCAAACTTGGCACACACAGTCCGCATAACCCATTCTACATTCTGGTGCAGTTTGGAGGATGATGGGACTTGAAGTATCTTTACTCACTTCCCGAGACCACTGTGAACCTTATCCAATAACTGATTAAGACCAAACTAGGCACACAGAGCCCCCATGAGCCACTCTATATCCTGGTACAGTTTGGAGAAGGATAAACCATGAGCGATGGGACTCACAGTACCTTTACTAACTTCCTGAGACCACTGTGAGCCACATAAATAACTGATAAGGACAAACCCTGGCACAGAGAGAACCCCCACGGCCAACTCAACATTCTGATGTGGTTTGGGGGAGGATGGACTTTGGATGATGGGACTTGCAGTACCATCACTCACCACTGTGACCCTCATCCAATGACTGATCAAGACCAAACATGGCACACAGAGCCCCCATGACCCACTAAACATCCTGGTACAGTTTCGAGAAGGATGGTCCATGGACGATGGGACTTGAAGTACCTTCACTCACTTCCCGAGACCACTGCAAACCTCATCCAATGACTGATCAGGACCACACTTGGCACACACTGGTGCTGTTTGGAGGAGGATGAACCATGGACAATGGGACATGCGGTCCCTTCAATAACTTCCTGAGACCACTACAAGCCACATAAATAACTGATAAAGACCAACCAATGCCTTTCTCAAATAACCTGAGCACCGACCGCCGGGTCCCCAAGCTAGTATACAATATAATGCATTTGTTTGAAGGTATTTTTATGTTTTTATTTCTTAATACTAAAAAAACCCCACTACCTCTCCCAAACAATTGCTATACATATTGTAAATATACATTGGTTTACAAATAATTTATAAACACTTCTTTGTTTACTGTTAGCATTAGGATGACATTTTTTACCAAACTAGCACAGTATGAGACTATATCTGCAAAACCTCAGATGATGTGTGTAGTACGTGTGTGTAGGGGGGGAAATTGTATTATTTATCTTTAGCCATTGATTTTATTTTAAACTATCTTGGGGACCCAGCAGTGGCCAGGTTATTAAAAGGCATTATTTGTTTTGGGATATTTGGTATTATTGGTTTGGTAATGTGTAACACTATATATTAGGAAGAACTCGGTCTTTACTTTTGTTTTTTATGAATGTTCCCATTGAAAAATTCATAAGGTCTGTATGCACAGTTGTACATGTTGGCTCTGTGAGTCAAGTATGGTTCAAATGCAAAGTTGGTTGGGTTCAGTGCTCTCTGGATGAGGGGGAACTACAACTCCCAGAATAAAGATCAATGCCCACATACTTCTGCAGTATTTTCAGTTGGCCATGGGCTTCTCTATGCCTAGTATGGTTCCTGTCCATTGTCTGTTGGGGTTACAGTTTCTCTGGATGCAGGTGAATTATAACATCCAAAAAGCGAAGTCAATTTCCCCCAAACAAGTATGTTCTGTAGGTCATAGGATATAGCAAGTTTGTGTATCATGTTTGGTCCAGGTCCATGCTTTGTGTCGGTCACAGTGGCCTGTGGAAGTTGGAGTCGAATAATGTGAAGGTACTGCAAAGGATGATAAAAACATCAAATCATCTGGGCGTCCCCTGGGCAAAGTCCTTGCAGACAGCCAATTCTCTCACACCAGAAGCGGCTTGAAGCGACTGGCAGTTTCTCAAGTCACTCCTGACACAACAAAAAAAAAAACAACTCTGCAAATCCTATCATACATGGTCCATCCTCCCCACAAGCCAAACCAGAACATACAGGGGTAGTGGAGGGTCTGTCTGCCAAATTTGGTCCTGGTCTGTTATTTGTGGTGGACTCATTGGTTATTTGAAGTAGGATCAAAAGCAGGTGAAATTAGTGCATATCCATGGTCAATCCTCCCCAAATGTCACCAGGATATAAAGTGGGTCATGAAGGGTCTGTGTCCCAAATTTGGTCCAGGTCTGTCATTTGTGGGGGATGTAACGGCCTATGGGAGCCAAATCAGCTGAAGGTACTGTAGATCCCATCATCCATGGTCTATTTTTCTCTAAAGTGCACCAAGATGTCAAGTGGATAATTGGGGTTCTGTGTGCAAAGTTTGGTCCAGTTCCATCTTTTGTGGGTGTTGCAGCGGTCTGTGGGAGTCGAATTGGAGGAAAGTACTGCAAATCCCATCATCTGTAGTCCATCCTCCCCCAAACTGCACCAGGACATAAAGTGGGCTAAGTCTGGTCCATGCCCATCATTTGTGGCAGTCACAGTGATAACTGGAAGTGAGTTTAGGTACTGCAAATCAATTCATCTGGGGTCCATCCTGCTTCAAACTACACCAGGACGTAAAATGGGTCATGGGGGTCTGGTGCCATGTTTGGCCCTGATCCATTGTTGGTGGGGGTCGCAGTCATCTGTGGGAGCTGAAAGAATGGAAAGTACTGCAAATCCCATCATTCGTGGTCCGCCTACCCCCAAACTGCGCCAAGATGTGGGTTATGTTTGCCAAGTTTGGTCTAGGTCTGTCATTTATGGGGACCCGCAAGGATCCATTTTCTCCCCCATGCTATTTAACATCTACATGAAACCTCTGGGATAGGTCATCCGGAGTTTTGGAGTACAGTGCCATCTCTACACCAGATTCCAAGGAAGCCCCAAGGATACTGGACCAGTGCCTGGCCGCTGTGATGAGCTGGCTGAGGACGAACAAGCTGAGGATCATTCCTGACAAGACAGAGGTCCTCCAGGTCAGTCACCCATCTGACCGGGGTATTGGGTGGCAACCTGCGCTGGATGGGTTTGCACTCTCCCTGAAGTCACAAGTCCGCAGTTTGGGGGTCCTCCTGGACTCAGAGCTGACGCTTGAAGCACAGGTGTCGGTGGTGGCTGGGAGAGCCTTCACACAATTAAAACTTGTGCGCCAACTGCGACCATACCTCGTGAAGTCTGACTTGACCATGGTGGTCCATGCCTTAGTTACCTCTAGACTGAATGCACTTTACGTCGGGCTACCCTTGAAGACAGCTCAGAAATTACAACTTGTCCAACGCTCGACAGCCAGATTAATAACTGGGATCACTTACAGGGAGTGGTTCACTCCCCTGTTTAAGGAGCTTCATTGGGCTTTGTAGGTAAGCACCTGCACCTTGAATTGGGCTCGGAAAATAAATGGCAGCCAATAGAGCTCCTTGAACAGGAGGGTTGACCTCTCTCTGTAGGGAGCACCAGTTAACATCCTGGCTGCCGCCCGTTGGACCAGTTGAAATTTCCGAGCCATTTTCAAGGGCAGCCCCACGTAGAGCTCATTACAGTAGTCCAATCTAGAGGTGACCAAGGCATGGACCACCCCAACCAGATCAACCTTTGCGAGGTATGGTCACAGTTGGCGCACAAGTCTCAATTGTGCAAAAGCTATCCTAGACACCGTCGACACCTGAGCCTCAAGCGTAAGTGATGAATCCAAGAGGACTCCCAAACTGCGGACCTGTGACTTCAGGGGGAGTGTAACCCCATCCAACACAGGTTGCCACCCTATACCCCAATCTGGTTTGCGATCGATCAGGAGGACCTCTGTCTTGTCGGGATTGATCTTCAGCTTGTTCATCCTCATCCAGATAGACACAGCAGCCAGGCACTCGTCCAGCACCTGAGAGGCCTTCTTGGAGTTAGGTGGAAATGAGTAATAGAGTTGTGTCATCTGCATAGAGATGGCACCTAACTCCAAAACTCCGGATGACCTCTCCCAGCGGTGTCATGTAGATGTTTAAAAGCATGGGAGACAAAATAGAGTCTTGCGGGACCCCACAGGTCAAAGGCCAGGGGTCCGAGCAGGCATCTCCCAGCTTCACCATCTGGGATCGACCCTCCAGAAAGGACCGGAGCCACGCCAAAGCCGTGCCCCCGAGACCCATCCCAGAGAGTCGACCCAGAAGGATATCATGATCGATGGTATCGAAAGCTGCTGAGATGTCCAAGAGAACCACCAGGGTCACACTCCCCCTGTCCAGCTCTCTATGGAGGTCATCCACCGGCCTTGGTCACTGAGACGGCGACCAAGGCCGTCTCAGTGCCGTGACCAGGCCTGAAACCAGACTGTGACTGATCTAGGTAGTTGTTGTCATCTAGAAAGCCCTGGAGCTGGGAGGCAACCACCCGCTCCAGCACCTTACCCAAAAAAGGGAGGTTGGAGATTGGTCTGAAATTGTTCAGCACCGTGGAGTCAAGGGAGATCTTTTTAAGGAGTGGACGAACCACAGCTTGTTTCAGTCGAGATGGAAAAAAGCCCTGCTCCAGTGATGCATTAATGATCAACACAAACCAATCAACCAACCCCTTCCCTGGCCGATTTAATTAGCCAAGACGGGCAAGGGTCTAGAACCGATGTGGTCGCCCTCACAGCCCCAAGGACCTCCTCCACGGTCTCAGGAAGAACAAGCCTAAAAGAATCCCACAAAATTGGACAAGCAGGTGCCTCAATCACCTCTCCTGGCACTGTGATGAAATTGGAGTCGAGCTCAAGGCGTATCTGAGCAACTTTGCCTGCAAAATGGTGTGTGAACTCGCGACACCGAGTTGCTGGGTCATCGAAGGTCTCCTCCACCACGGGTGGCTGAAGGAGTTCCCCGACAACCCGAAACAGCTCCGATGATCTATTTGCTGCAGACGCTATACGGGCAGTCGTGAAAGACTCCTTGGCTACCCGTATAGCAACGGTATGCGCCCTAAGAGAGGCTGTAGTCCGTGCTTGATCGGACACGTCCCGAGACCTCCATATGCGCTCTAGCCCCCTTCTTGTGTGCTTCATCACAGTCAATTCCTCGGTGAAGCAGGGAGACGGCATGTCACGACGCAACGTGATGGGGCATTCGGCAGCGATCGTATCTATCGTCCTGGTCATCTCCCTGTTATAGAGATCAACCAAGGCATCGACAGAATCACCAGGCTCCATGGCAGGAAGAACCCCAAGATTCCTCAGGAATCCCTCCGGATCCATCAGTCTCCTGGGGCGGACAATCTTAATTTGTCCTCCACCCCTGTGGAGGTTAAGGGTCGCAGAGAGTCTAAAACTGATCAGATAGTGATCAGACCATGACAAAGGAAGGATGTTTTGTTCTTCCACTCTGATAATTCCACTGTCCACCACAAAAACTAGGTCGAGTGTATGTCCAGCCTGATGGGTGGGTCCAGATATAATTTGTGATAGCTCCGTGGTTGTCATGGCGGCCATGAAGTCCTGAGCTGCAGCAGTCAAGGAGGTCTCAGCATGAATGTTAAAGTCTCCCAACACAACCAGGCGCTGGGAGATATCTATGATCTAGTGGGAAGGACCCTCTCTCTGTCCCTCCACCCACTCAAGCGTGCTTGATGGGAACATGGAAAAGGGTCTTTTCAGTGACTGCTCCCAGACTGTGGAACACCAGAGAGACCAGGATGTACCCATCCCTGCTTGTTTTCTGCAGGCAGGTCGAGGTCTTCTTCCAACAGGCATTTGGGGAAGGATAAGGGGCAGGCTTTTGGGGAGATGTGAGTAGAATCGGGTGTGTGTGTTACTTTTAAAGTCTATTTTAAGTGAATTTATTGTATTTTAATCTGTTTTTACCAGACTGCTACTATTTAATTGTTTTTTTAAAAAAATATATTGTATTGTGCTTTTTAAACTTGACTAAGTGTGAGTGTTAGCTGCCTTGAGTCCCCACTGGAAGAAAGGTGGGGTATAAATAAAAGTGATGATGATGATAATTTTGTCTAGTCAATTAGAATAGAACTGATGTTTATAGCCTCATTGTAATTTGAAGATCCAAGTTGGAATACTCAGGACAATTGAAGTGTTCTACAACTGTTATTTGCATGTTGGATCTCAGAATAACTTGGATCTCAGAATAACTGTCCTTGAACGACAAGAAAAAACCCCTACAAATGTTGGAAAGAAAAAGCTGCAAGATACAAAGACAATTGTTTCTTGGCACATTACACATATTATAACACTATTTAACACCGCAGCCCCATGACAGTGCTCTTGACCAATTCATTACATCTCTTTTCTAGTTCCTAGCCAGCATCATGGTATATTACAGTAACTCCTTCCAGTCTTCATATGGTTATCTACTGATTTTAGCTTTAGGCAACATCTTTCCTCCTGTCTTTCTCCCCCAAACAACCATCCTTAAAATTTAACTTGTCATTTTGGCTTGTCTACATCAGTCCCTTACCCTGAAGTACACCACAAGCTGAACATTGATGTCTACGAGGGTTGAATGAAAAGTAATGCCTCCACCTTCGTTTCTTGGGTTTGGATGGGAATATTTTCATAAATCAAATGCAGAAATAATCCTTAGAATGTGCTCTTTAACTACCACTATTCACTTTTCCACATAATCACCAGACAATTGGATACATTTCTGCCAACAATGAACAGGTTTTCTGAAGACGTCATGGAAGAAGTCGACACTCTGTTTCTGCAACTCATCGTGCACAGATCTTCTGATAGCCAAGCAAAGCAATAATGTGACCCACACGTTCTTGTGAAATTCCGATTATGCTTGAAATTTCTCTCTGAGTGATCATCCTGAATCAATCTGTCAACATTTTGATTGTGAAACTCGGTGGTTGCTGTCACAGGACATCCAACTCTTTGTCACGCAAGTCAGATGCTCCCACCTCAACATCTTTAAACTTACTCGCCCAACGACGCACAGTATTCACAATCATCATAAACACCTTGCATTCTCTGCTGCATCTCCTTTGGGGTGACACCTTCTGCTGTCAAGAATTCAATGACTGCACGTTGCTTAAGTAGCATTGACCGACTGCACAGGGTTCCATACTTCACACTTTAACAACACAACCGTTCAATGCTAAGGCTTCCTGCTAAAGTGGAACTGTAGAGAAGAATCTACTGAACAAGCCAGTACCTGCCACATACTCCTCCATCTGTTGAGGAGTTACGAAGGTGGAGGCATTACTTTTCATTCAACTCTCATAGATAATATCAAGGGACTTCTGCCCTTTAACATAAACTAGGTTATCACAGTTTAACTCAATGCTAAGCATATTGGGGAATGTTCCAGAGTTTTGACAAACTATTTACTTGCACTTCACAGTGATTAAGGACAGCAGAACTGTTTCTAACCCAAAGTAGTTTGCTGTCCATATGGGCTACTGTCATCTCATTTTCCCTGTACTTGTGGACCAAACTGGTTTCAGCTGGATTGGACTGCCTCCCCACTGCCGTGGGTCAGGGGTGGAGTATCTCAACAGCTTGGTAGCATCTAGGGATGGGCCAGAGCATTTCTACTCAAAACTGGCTCCAATGTTTTTGCTGAGATATAGATGAACTCCTCATTACCATGCCCACAACTTTTGCATTTATGTTGCTTTTCATAGCAGCTGCTCATTCATAACTGTAAAGGTCTGTTTCTAGGCATTTCACTCCATGCATTTGATGAAATAGACTCAAGTCTACAAAATAATATTTTACCAACTCATTTCTCTCAGTCACAATGATGCTACAAAATTCTTTTGCACAACAGGATGCCAGCTTTTTAAACATAAGACCAGTAATGCTTCTCAATATTATGTACAAAAATCAGGACCTGGAGATATTTATTTATTTATTATTCAAACTTATATGCCGCCACTCCCCTGGGGCTCGGAGTGGCTTACAAGAATGACTAAAATCTAACACAATTTAAAACAATTTAAAACAATTTAAAAACAGCAATATCATCAAAGGCCTATCGAAACAGGTATGTCTTACATGCCCTGCGGAAAGCTGATAAGTCCCGTGTTCAGGTGGCAGAGTATTCCAGAGTGATGGTGCCACTGCTATAAAGGCTCTGCGTCTGGTTGCTGTTAGACGCAAGGTCTTGACACTGGGAATTTCCAATAGATCTTGGTCCTCAGAATGGAGGGATCTCTGGGGTTGGTAGGGGGTGAGGCAGTCCCTCAGGTACATCGGCCCCAGACCATGCAAGGCCTTAAAGGTGAGTATCATCACTTTGAAAGTGATCCGGTGCTCAATTGGTAACCAATGCAGCTGTAGTAAGATTGGTGTTATTGGTGTAAGATTGGTCTCATCAGAATTCCCACAAGAAGCCGAGCAGCTGCATTTTGTACCAACTTGAGCTTCCTGATCAGCGACTGAGGAAGGCCAATGTAGAGGGCGTTACAGTAGTCCAGTCTTGAGATGACCGTAGCCTGGATCACCGTAGCTAGGCCGTCCCTGGACAGGTAGGGGGCCAGCCGTCTAGCCTGCCGCAGATGAAAAAATGCAGTTCTGCTAATGGCGGAGACCTGGGCCTCCATCGTCAGCAGAGGATCCAAAAGGACTCCCAGACTCTTTACCAATGATGACGGGTGTAGCGCCTCACCATCCAGGGTAGGCAGCTTGATATCCCCACTGCCCGGTCGACCCAGTCATAGGATCTCCGTCTTTGCTGGATTCACCCTCAACCTGCTGGCACACAGCCATCTAGTAACGGCCTCGAGGCACTGATGGAAATAATCGGGTACAGAGTCCGGTCAGCCTTCCATCTTCAGCACCAGCTGAGTGTCTTCAGCGTACTGATAACACTCAAGCCCAAAACCTCGAACCAGCTGAGCAAGTGGTCGCATATAGATGTTAAACAACAAAGGGGAGAGAATGGCCCCCTGAGGAACCCCACAAGATAGAGGGGACCTCTCAGAGACCAGGCCTCCCCTCTCCACTCGCTGTCCACGGTTGTGAAGAAAAGAGGACAACCAATTTAAAGCTGTCCCCCTGACTCCAACAGCAGCAAGGCGGTGGGTCAAATGATTGTGGTCGACTGTGTCAAATGCTGCTGTGAGATTCAATCACACAAACAGCCCTGACCCGCTGTGGTCAAGCTGGCATCGAAGGTGATCCATGATGGAGACCAGCACAGTCTCTGTCCCGTGCCCCGCACAGAAGCCGGACTGGAAGGGATCTAGTCCGTCTGTGTCATCTAGGAATTGCTGCAACTGTTCTGCTGCTGCCCTCTCAATCACCTTGCCCAGGAACGAGAGATTCGAAACTAGGCGGTAACTGGAGGGAACCGAACAATCTAAGTCTGGTTTCTTCAGCAGGGGAGAGACCACCGCCTCTTTTAAACCCTCTGGAAAAACTCCTTGCTCAAAGGAGCTGTTTATAATCTTTAACAGAGGGTCACGTAATCCCTCCAACCATATTTGTTCTCTTGTATTTTAAAAATTCTTTGCTTTCTTATTGTCAGGCTTGCTGAAGTTTTCCTTTACACCAGTGGTTCCCAACTTTTTTTGACCAGGGATCACTTTGACCAGGGACCACTCTCCAACATTAGTACCAAAAGGATTACGAACCAGTTTTTGGTCAACTTTAGATTTGATTTGGTTATTTGGAATGCTGATTCAGAAAATTGCATTGGATAGACCACATCAGTTCTAGTTTCTGATAACAGAACATATGCCTTCCAGTAGTCGCCATCTGCTTATCTACAGAAAACTATATTTAATAATCTAGAGCCATGGACCTTAGTTTAGGTCTCATAGCTCACAGATTGGAAACCACTGCTTAACACATATGCAAATGGGATTTATTTATTTACTATATTTCTATATGGTAAGGGTGACTCAGGGCGGTTTACAAAATAGCACAATTTGATGCCACAATAATATAAACAGTTAAAAGCATATAACATCCATAAAATTCCATGAATAAAATCAATAAAACATAAATCCTCCGCATCTCCTTTCCACAATCATTATCTGATCGCAATTATCCAGCTGTTCAAGTAATTATCTGCTACATTGCATTTTAGAAAGCCTGCTCACAAAGCCAGGTTTTGACTTTTTAATGAAAAGTTAAGAGGGTGGGGGCCGATCTAATGTCCTAGGGAGGGTGTTCCATAGCTGAGGGGCCACTACTGAGAAGGCCCTATCTCTCGTCCCCGCCAATCGAACCTGTGTGGAAGGCGAGACCAAGGGACTGAGAGCAGGGCCTCTTCAGAAGATCTTAAATTCTTGGATGGTTCATAAGGAGAGATACGTTCTGACAGATAAGCAGGGCCAGAACCGTTTAGGGCTTGATAAGCTAAAGCCAGCACTTTGAATTGTGCTTGGTAGCAGACTGGCAGCCATTGGAGCTGGCGCAACAGAAGAGTTGTGTGCTCCTTGAGGAGTTGTGTGCTCCCTGAGAGCTGCTCCTGTTAGCAATCTGGCTGCTGCCCGTTGGACCATTTGAAGCTTCCAAACAGTCTTCAAAGGCAACCCCACATAGAGAGCATTGTAGTAGTCTATACCAAATGTAACCAGAGCGTGGACTACCGTGGCCAAGTCAGACTTCCCAAAGTACAGGCACAGCTGGAGCACAAGTTTTAGTTGTGTGAATGCTCTCTCAGTCACTGCCGAGACCTGGGGATCCAGGCTCAGCGATGAATCCAGGATCACACCTAAGCTGCGAACCTGCTCTTTCAGGGGGAGTGTAACCCCATCCAGCACAGGCTGTAACCCTATGCCCTGTTCGGACTTACGACTGACAAGGAGCACCTCTGTCTTGTCTGGATTCAGTTTCAATTTGTTTGCCCTCATCCAGACTGTCACAGCGACCAAGTACAGCCTCCTAGTAGCAGGTGGGAAGGAGTAACAGAGTTGGACGTCATCTGTGTACAGGTGACACCGTACCCAAAACTCCGGATGATCTTCCCCAGTGGCTTCATGTAGATGCTAAACAACATGGGAAAAAGTATTGAGCCCTGCGGGACTCCACAAAACAATGGTTGTGGAGTCGAGCAGGAGTCTTCCAACGACACCTTCTAGTTTTCGTTGCGGACAGCGGAATGGTTAGAGTGGAAGTGCAAAACATTCTTCCATTGTCATGGTCTGACCATTATCTGATCAGTTTTAGACTTGCTGTGACCTCTAACCTCCGCAGGGGTGGAGGACCAACTAAGATGGTCCGCCCCAGGAGACTGATGGATCCAGATGGATTCCTGAGGAATCTTGGGGCTCTTCCTGTCATGGAGCCTGGTGATCCTGTTGACACCCTGGTTGATCACTATAATAGTGAGATGGCCAGGGTGATAGACTTGATCGCTCCCGAATGGCCCCTTTCGTTGTTTAGAGATACACCATCTCCTTGGTTCACTGGGGAGTTGGCTGTGATGAAGTGCACGAGAAGGAGGCTAGAGTGCAAATGGAGGAAATCTCAGGTTGTTTCTGACCGAACACGGACTAGAGCCTCAGGGCCTATTCCGCAGCTATACGGGTAGCCAGGGAGACCTTCATGATTCCCTGCATAGCATCTGCATCTAATAGATCTTCTGAGTTGTTTCGGGTTGTCGGGGAACTGCTTCACCTCCCTGAGGTGGAGGAGGCCTTCGACGACCCAACAACTCGGTGCTGGGAGTTTGCGCACCATTTTGCAGAAAAAGTCGCTCAGATTTGTCTTGAGTTGGACTCAAATTTCATCACAGTGCCAGGTGAGGTGACCGAGGCATCTGCTTGTCTGGTGTGGTGGGATTCTCTCCGGCTTGTTCCTCCTGAGGAAATGGAGGAGGTCTTGGGGGCTGTGACGGCGACCACCTCGGCTCTGGACCCCTGCCCGTCTTGGCTAATAAAATCAGCCAAGGGTGGTTTGATTGATTGGTTTGTATTGATCATTAATGTATCGTTGGAGCAAGGGATTTTTCCATCTGGGCTAAAACAGGCCGTGGTCAGACCACTCCTGAAAAAGACCTCCCTTGACTCCATGATCTTGAACAATTATAGATCAATCTCCACCCTCCCTTGCTTGGGCAAGGTGTTGGAGCGGTTGGTCGCCTCTCAACTCCAGTGTTTCCTGGATGACATCAACTATCTGGATCAGTCACAGTCTGGCTTCAGGCCTGGTCATGGCACCGAGACGGCTTTGGTCGCCTTGGTGGATGACCTCCGCAGAGAGCTGGACAGGGGGAGTGTGACCCTGTTGGTTCTCTTGAATATCTCAGCGGCTTTCGATACCATCGATCATGGTATCCTTCTGGGACGTCTCTCTGGGACGGGCCTTGGAGGCACGGTTTTGGCGTGGCTCCAGTCCTTTCTGGAGGGTTGTTCCCAGATGGTGAAGCTGGGAGATGCCTGCTCGGACCCCTGGCCTTTGACCTGTGGGGTCCGGCAAGGTTCTATTCTGTCTCCCATGCTTTTTAACATCACATGAAACCGCTGGGAGAGGTCATCCGGAGTTTTGGAGTTCGGTGCCATCTGTATGCAGATGACACACAACTCTACTATGCTTTTCCACCTAAATCCAAGGAAGCCCCTTGGGTGCTGGACGAGTGCCTGGCCGCTGTGGCTGTCTGGATGAGGAGGAACAAGCTGAGGATCAATCCCGACAAGACAGAGGTCCTCCTGGTCGATCGTAAACCGGATCGGGGTATAGGGCGGCAACCTCTGTTGGATAGGATTACACTCCCCTTGAAATCACAGGTCCGCAGTCTTGGTGTCCTCCTGGACTCATCCCTTATGCTTGAAGCTCAGGCATCGGTGGTGGCCGGGAGGGCCTTTGCACAATTAAGACCCGTGTGCCAGCTGCGACCGTACCTCATGAAGACGGATCTGGCCAGGGTGGTCCATGCCTTAGTCACCTCCAGATTGGACTACTGTAATGCACTCTACGTGGGGCTGCCCTTGAAAACGGCCTGGAAATTTCAGTTGGTACAATGGGCGGCAGCCAGGTTACTAACTGGTGCTCCTTACAGGGAGCGGTCAACCCTCCTGTTTAAGGAACTCCGCTGGCTGCTGTTCATTTTCCGGTCCCAATTCAAGGCGCAGGTTCTTACCTACAAAGCCCTGAATGGTTTGGGACCTGTCTCTTTCGCAGGCGCGATTGGTGGGGACAAGGGAGAGGGCCTTCTCGGTGGTGGCCCCCCGACTCTGGAACTCACTTCCCAGAGACATCAGACATGCCCCAACTCTGGCAGTCTTTAGGAGGAGCTTGAAAATGTGGTTGTTCCAGTGTGCCTTCCCAAAATAAGGAAAACTCTCAGCATTATGTCCTCAAAATGCACTTTACTACTGCTTTAGGATTGACTGCATTCCCTCATTCTTTCTGAAAATCCTATCCCAATTATATCCTACCTTGTTCACATCAGCACTATTTTTTAATTTTAATCTATCACATTTGTCCCGGCCATTGGTTTTAAATGTTTATATGTTGATTGCTTATTGTCTATTTTGTTTATGTGATTTATGATTTATATTGTATTGATTGTTTATTAATGTTTTATTTTATTGATGTTTTGTTTATTGATGTATTGCGGGCTTGACCTCATGTAAGCCGCACCGAGTCCCTTGGGGAGATGGTAGTGGGGTACAAATAAAGGGGAGATTGGAAACAGGCCAATACTTGTCCAATTGAGTGGGGTCCAGTGATGGTTTTTTCAACAGCGGTTTTATTACAGCTTGTTTTAAGCTGGCTGGAACATTGCCTTCCCAAAGGAAGGCATTAACCACCACCTTGTCTGCAAAGAACTGAACAAATGCTTCACAGCAAGCTGCTGAGTTGTCAGGGCTCCTGTCCTGAGAGGCGGGACTTAATAGGCCTCTGACAACTCGGAACAGCTCTGCCGGATGGTTCCTTGCGGATGCAATATCGGCTGTCAGAAAGGATTTCCGAGCAGCTTTTATTGCTGCGTCATGTGCCCTTAAGAGGGCATCTAGACGTGTTCGATTTGGCCTACTCGGATCCGAACACCACATGCCCTCTAGTCTCCTCTTCCTTTGCTTCATCGCTGCCAGTTCCTCGTTGAACCAAGGAGCTGGTTTAGCTTGGCTACTTGAGAGGGGACGTTTTGGAGCAATCGTGTCTATTGCCCTGGCCATTTCCCCATCCCAGAGAGTGACCAGAACATCAACATGATCACTAACCGAAGTGACGGGAATTCCCCAAGAGCCATCAGGAATCCATCCGGATCTACAAGTCTCCTGGGGCGTACCATCTTAACCTGTGGAGGTTGGGGGGGGGGGGCAGCAAGTCAAAACCTGATCGGTCCATGGCAACGGAGCAGTGGTCAGCTTCTCCACATCACCACCTTCCTCTCATCCCTGACGGAAAACCAAGTCTAGTGTGTGGCCAGCACTGTGGGTAGGGGCAGATATCTGTTGGGAAAGCCCCATGGTTACCACGGAAGACATGAAGTCCTGAGCCACTCCTGATAGGGGGTGGATTTGGTGTGGATGTTGAAGTCCCCCAGCAAATTGAGCTGTTGGGACTACCACACCAGGCTCTAAACCACCCCAGCTAGCTGAGGTAGGGAGAGTGTAGTGCAGTGGGGTGGACGGTATACTAGCAGAATCCCTATTCTGTCCTGGTCACCTACCCTCAGACGAACACATTCAAAGTTGGTAGACTGTGGGATGGGGCACCTGGTCAGGGAGATGGAATTCCTATAGACCACTGTAACCCCACCTCTGCGCCCTCCATATCTCAGTTGGTGCTGCACGGAGAATCCTGGTGGACAAAGCTGGGTCAGATTTACACCTCCAACCTCATTCAACCAGGTCTCCGTTATGCACATCAGATCTGCTTGTTCATCCAGAATTAAATCTTGGATGCAGGCTGTTTTACCATTGACAGATCTGCCGTTCAATGGCACCATCCTTAATCCAGAGGGGCTGCCATCCTGGGTACCCAAACTTACTGAGTCAGGAGACCGTTTTACAGCTACTAATGTTTTTCCACAATCCCTAGGCCGAATTAATGTTCTCCCTTTCCCGTATCTCCCCCTCCCTGTAATTACTTTTATGGGGGTCCCCCGGCTATTGGAACCCCCCTCCCCTATCATGTTTAACTCCCTCATTATCAAATCAAGGCATGATGGTAAATACTTGATTCAATGATATTTACTCTACCACTAGACCTCCCTTCCCTTCAGTTCCCACCCCTGCCCAACAGTTTCTAGATTGTTCTAACTCAGCCAGACTCTTTCCTCCCTCATAAAGTGCAGATATAATTAATATACATAAGGGATTGAGGAGCAACATGGGAACAATTTTCTTTTTGTCTAATAGTTTATAAAGTGCAGCAGATAGTAAACAAGGTGCAATCTATAAAGTGCTGATAGATTATACCAGCAGATGGTAAACAAAATGCAATCTATAAAGTGCTGGTGAATTGTTCATAGCCTATAAAGTGTTGGTGGGAACTGCAAGTTATTAAAGTGCACAATGATTAAGATGTCGAATATAAAGTGCAACAGAGGGAGGAGGTCATAGGGTAAAGTGCAAAATGAGCAGTTAGTAGCAAAGGTATTCAGTTCACAATAGCAGTGTAACAGTTTATACTATGTCCAATGTCCTTTGATCTTTAGTACTATTATAATTATTCTTATATGACTAGCCTCTCCCTCCCCGCCTCCGAATGACAGTTTCACAGTGGCCGAAAATAAGATGTAGTAGGCTATATACTCCTGAACAGCCGGCTAGCTGGAATTAAGGGATATGGAGGCACCACAGTAGCACTGGGCAAAATGGCAGACAGAACTTCCTGCGAAAGGAAATTGATGCTGGTATCCCCGGTATATGTCATAGTGTAGTGTCGATGATGTAACGCCAGCAGATGATGACTCCTGAAGAAAGCCCCCTCTGGAAAGAGACCCAATTTGGCTCCAGGATCTTTGGCGCCTGAATCTTCCAAGATGTGCTGGGACTAGTTTCACTTATTTTACCTGTTTATACGAACACTTTGCATTTGGAGTACTTTCTTACTCAAAGCTTCCCTTCTTCTTTTTTAATTGGTCAATTTTATATCTTATACAGTATCTGCGACATGTTTTTATCATATCCAGAAATCAAAACACTGATTTTACAGCTCTCTTTCATTTCATGATAACCCACACTCAGCCCTGTTTCAGCTGGTGTGAGTTCCAGCATTCCAAACCTGTGAGACATTTTGGAACAGCTGGCAAAAACTGAAATAAACATAGCACGAGCTATGTTGGAAAGACAGCGGGTTAGTCTGGTGTAGCACTTGATAGATTCTGGCTTTTACAAAATGTTTGAAATGAGCTCTAAAATGACAGCATAGACCCTTTAGTCTTATATTTAGAACTCTGTGTAAGTTTATCCCCTCCTTTATCTTTTTTTCTGTTACTCCATTGTGACTTCCATGTCTACCCTTTGACAGCCATGCAATGGTCTCTCACTGTGCTCATTCTCTCAATGTCTCTTATACTTGAAACTTCCTTAATCCCTCCTTTTTACCTGCATATGTAGATAGCATTCTTTCTTCTGAAATGTGAACTCAAAGCTACCCATTAAGGATTGGTTTATTGTTTTTGTTATAAACTCTCAGTCCAAATGCTTGCTTGACTTTTTCTTGGTTGAATTCTGTCCATTCCGAAATCAAAATCTAGACAATGTGCTTCTTGATGATGACTCTTTGACAGTTTAGAATCTCTGTACACTAAGCTGATAACACATTGACCTAAATCCAATTGTTAGTCCCATTTCGGGTAGACATAGGGTGGAGCTAGACTGTACAATTAACACAGTTTGATACCACTGTAACTGCTATGGCTCAACGCCATGGAATAGTGGGACCAAGGCCCCGGTGTCGCAATGGGTTAAACCCTTGTGCCAGCAGGATTGCTGACTGGAAGGTCAGTGGTTTGAATCCGGGGATTCAAAAAACCCTTACATGGGTTTTTGCAAGATTCTTTCAGAGGAGGTTTGCCTCTTTAAAATAATTTTTTTACAGTGGTCTTGCTTCATTAAGGGCCCTTCCACACAGCCATATAACCAGAAAATCCCACAATATCTGCATAAACTGGGTTATCTGACACCGCCATATATTCCAGTTCAAAGCAGAAAATGTGGGATTTTATTCAGCTGTGTGGAAGGGGCGTAGATTGCATTTGTGGGGATGTGGATAAGCAAGATTCAGAAATAAAATCGCCAGTTGTGGGTATGAATAGCTAGAACATTTTGGGTGATCCTTGAGAGTGCAAGAACAGCTTGGGAAACTGAGATGACTGTTACAAACAAATGATGAATTAGTTTCTTCCAAGAGATTATATTGATTCTCTCTTCAACATAACTCCCTTAAGAAAAAGATCCATAGAACAACCTGAATTGTGCTCAGATGCATATCAAGTAAAAATAATTGTCCCCTACTAGGGCAAGTAAATTTCAAATATTTGTGGAATAAAATAGAAATGCTAAAGTGAGAAAGTAATTTTAACATAATTTCAGCTGCATTTTCAAACAGCCACAGAGGGAGTCATCAGTTCTAATGTATAGCAGGTTAGTGCATTAATTTGTAAACAATCACATTTCAGTGGGAGTCGATAGCTTTCCTATTACAAAAATGTGCTCTGAGTGGATTTTAGAGTTCATGAAATCTTTTTATGCAATGCAATGCAATTCACATCTGGAATTTAGAATTACTAATGGATCTGCAGTGAAGGAAAAGAAGAGCAAAGTGTCTAGCCAGCCTGCACATATGTTTAAAAGCATTACCACATTGCTGGCAGACAACTGTTTATTCTTTTAATTTTGCTTCAGTGAAACTGCAACACAAAGCAGCAATCTAGGAGTGTAGTGTACACTCCACAGGGCATACTGGAATGCAGGTTAATGTTTCTTGTTGTTTTTGTTAAACATTGAGCTGCTGTTTTTATTGGGCAATGAAACATCTAATAACGCATTCTATCTTCTCATATTATTTCAAAAAAAGTGAAGAAGCATGTAAGAATCCTTAAGACAAATTCATAAACTTGAAACATCTAGTTTATTATTTGCAGAATTTATATTCTGCCCTTCTCACCATTCTCAGGGTGGATCACAGAACACATACATGGCGAACATTCAACGCCGTTAGACATACAGGACAGATAGAGGTCTGTGTCTCGGCATTTTTCCAACTTCCATGTCCTGGAGGTTATGCTCGATTCCAGTCACAGGGGGTGCTCTCGCTCCATCTTCTATGACGATGAGCCTTTTTGATCACAGACTTTCCTCCTGTTCTTTGATTGCTGGCTTTTTATGGTGCTGCAAAATACCTCCTTGCTTATGTGGTACCTAATATCTCTACTCACAGCTGTTTTTGAACTGCTTAGGTGGACAGTAAGCTGGGCTGAAGCTCTGGTGCTCACCCTGACTCGGGCTGAAACTCCCAACCATTCGGGGTTTTTTTGTGTCAGGAGTGACTTGAAAACCTGCAAGTCGCTACTCGTGTGAGAATTGATTGTCTGCAAGGATGTTGCCTAGGGGACACCCAAATGTTTTGATGTTTTACCATCCTTGTGGGAGACTTCCGTAATGGGGAGCTGGAACTGACAGACGGAGCTCATCTGCACTCTCCCTGGATTCAAATCTCCAACCTGTTGGTCTTTCGTCTTGCTGGCACAAGGGTTTAATTCATTGCGCCACCGGGGGCTTCTTTTGGTTGGGAAAGATCTATTGCTGCTGGTGATTAGTTGTCAATAAAAAGACAAGTTTTGGCATGTGAAGGTATAAATATAGCCATGAATCCTACTGTTAGACTCCCTTGAAAGTAGACACATTGAAATAAGGGATGTTACATAAATGTTGACTCAGTGGCTGACTTCCTGTTAGTTAAGGAGCTCCTGGTGATGCAATGTTAAACACTCATGCTGGCGGGACCGAATACCTACAGGTCGGAGGTTCAAATCCCGGGAGAGCGCAGATGAGCTCCCTCTGTCAGCTCCAACTCCCCATATGGTGACATGAGAGAAGCTTCCCACAAGAGTGGTAAAACATCTGGGTGTCCCCTGGGCAATGTCCTTGCAGATGGCCAATTCTGTCACACCAGAAGCGACTTGCAGTTTCTCAAGTTGCTCCTGACACAGTAAAAAAAAATTCTGTTAGTTAATCCCGATTCCAGATGACTCAGTCAGTTGTTGAATGATGGGTCGGCAAGCAGGTAAATCCCATTGACTGAATGTGTTTACTGTAGTCAGGACTACAAATGGTATTTAAACCAATAATTGATTCAGCATGTCTACCATAGATAGGATGATGATGATGACGACTTTATTTATATCCCGTTTTCTCTCCCCAAAGGAGACTCAAAGTGACTTACATTAAAAACATTTATTGATAAGTATTCACGTAGTCCACTTTTGCAGTAGTGCTGCTTTCTGAACTGTCCCTTGATGCATAACACTTGTATTGAAGTGTATAACTTCTGAAAAAAAACTACTATGTTGAATATTTGGGGCCATTTTGGGATGCAAATGTGCCTCAAAACTTTCTTGAAAAATTAGTTTGGAGGGAATGTAGTGAGGGCTTTGCAGATTGCATGGACTTTAAGCCACTTTCTTCAGCCCTGATATAAAGTAAGGACCTCATCATACTACAGTTAGTGCTATATCTTGTGGAATTCTGTAATATGTAATTTAGTGAGGCCCCAGAACTCTCTGGTTGAGAATTCTAAACATCCTTCTATAAACTACAAATCCAAGGATTCCATACAATGTTGACATGGTAGCTGAAGTGGGTTAATAGTAACGAGAGACTGAGATTTAAAAAATCATACAAGTTGCCTAAGGAAACTTGAAATCAATAGCATAAGCACACCCCTGGCCAGAATACACTCAAGACTGTGTTCAGGAGTAGATGTCTTCAGGGGAATGGGGGACTAATGTCTTCGGGGGAATGGGCCCCCTGCCTTCAAAAGATATTACCTGTTTTTCTACCACAATATCATAATGCTTTAGCTATGCTGCATTCTGTTTGATATAAATATCAGATATTCCCACAAGCACTTCCTTCTGATTGCCCCAAAGTGATATCAGTATGGACCACATTGCTGTCTTGCCATCACTGCCACCAATTCCTACCACATCACAATTTTAAGATTATTTATAGCCTAGAATATAAATGTGTGTGTGTGTGTGTGTGTGAATGCTGGCTGGCATTCTGTGGTAGCCCCCGACTTTGGAACACCCTCCCCAAAGACATCAGACGTTGGCAGTCTTTAGGAAGAGTTTGAAGACCTGGCTGTTCCGATGTGCCTTTCCAGAATAGGAACTCCAACAATATGTCCCAGAAGCACTTTATCAGAGTTTTAAGATGGTCTGCACATTGCACTTATCCTAAAATCCTACATCCACCTGTCACACCCAGCACTTTTTAATCTGTACATTGGCCCGGCCATAGTTTTATTGTGTTATGGTGTATATTGTTTTCAATGTTTACTGCTATTTGTTTTATTGTTTGATTTGCTTTAAGTTATGTGTTTTTGTTATGCTGTTGTTTAATTGAGGCCTTGGCCTGTGTAAGCCGCATTGAGTCCTTCGGGAGATGCTAGCAGGGTACAAATAAAGTTAATAAATAATAATAATAATGATGATGATGAGACTTGGAAGTACCTCTACTCACTTCCCGAGACTGCTGTGACCCTCATCCAATGACTGATCAAGACCAAACTTGGCACACATAACCCCCATGACCCCCTTTACATCCTGGTGAGGTTTGGGGGAGGACAGACAAGGGATGATGGTTTTTTTAGTACTTTCCCACACTTTGGTTCCCACAGACTGCTGCGCCCCCTCCAACAAAGATTGATAAAGACCAAACTTGGCACACAGAGCCCCCATGACTCACTCTACATCCTGGTGCAGTTTTGAGGAAGATGAACCATTGGCGATGGGACTTGTAGTACCTTCCCTAACTTCCTGAGACAACTGTGAGCCACATAAATAACTGATAAAGACCAACCTTGGCACACAAGGCCTTTCTCAAACAATGCGGGCACCGCCGAGTCCCCAAGCTAGTCTATATATATTTATCTATCTATATCTATATATATATCTACATCTATCTATATCTATATCTATCTATGTCTATATCTATACATATAATAAAAGTCAACGTTTGTATGCGGAGGACAAAAGTGTGGCGGTGCGACGGGAGGAGTATGTGCCAGCGTTCTGATTGGCTGCCGCTGTGGTGCTATTTGCATATGGTCTCTGATTGGCCAGCTTCAATAGGTGCCCCTGGTTCATGACAGAAACGGGGACATAAGAAGGAAATTTGCATATGGTCTCTGATTGGCCAGCCTCAATTCCAAGATTCTGAGATGACAAAGAGAGGAAAGGAAAAGGCCAGAGGGGGCTGGGTCAGAAAATTACCAATACAGACCAAACTTGGCACACAGAGCCCCCATGACCCACTCTACATCCTACTGCAGTTTGGAGAAGGATGAACCATGGATGATGGGACTTGCAGTACCATCACTCATATTCTGAGACCGCTGTTAACCTCATCCCATGACTGATCAGGACCAAACTTGGCACATAGACCTCTCATGACCCACTTTACGTCCTGGTGTGGTTTGGCTGGGGATGGACCATGGATTATGGGACTTGCAGTACCTTTGCTCAATTCTTGAGACCACTGCAACCCTCATCCAATTACCGATAAAGACCAAACTTGGCACACTGAGTCTCCATGACGCACTCTACATCCTGATGCAGTTTGGAGGAGGATGCACCATGGATGATGGGACTTGCAATACCTGCACTCATGACCCACTTTACGTCCTGGTGTCATTTAGAAAAAATTGGAGATGGGTGATGGGACTTGCAGTAACCTGACTCACTTTCTGAGACCACTGAGTCCCTCGCCAATGACTAATCAAGACCAAACTTGGCACACGGAGCCCCAATGACCCACTCTACATCCTGGTGCAGTTTGGAGGAGGACAGACCATGGACTTCAAGTACCTCCACTCCCTTCCCAAGATTGCTGCAACTCTCATCTAATGACCAATCAAGACCAAACTTGGCACACACAGCCCCCATGACCCACCTTACATCTTGGTGCTGTTTGAAGGATGGACAATGGATGATGGGACTTGCAGTACCTTCACTCACTTCCTGAAACCATAGCAACACGCATCCAAAAACCAATAAAGACCAAACTTGACACAGAGCCCCCATGGCCAACTCAACATTCTGGTGAAGTTTGGGAGAGTACAGACTATGGATGATGGGACTTCAAGTACCTCCACTCACTTCCCAAGACCTCTGCAACACTCATCTAATGACCGATCGAGACCAAACTTGGCACACAAAACCCCCATGACCCACTCTCCATCCTGGAGCAGTTTGGAGGAGGATGGACCACAGATAATGGACTCACAGTACCTTCACTAACTTCCTGAGACCACTGCGAGTCATATAAATAACTGATAAAGACCAACCTTGATACACAATTCCTTTCTCAAATAACCCGGGCAGCGCCGGGTCCCCAAGCTAGTATATAATAAAAGTCAAAGTTTGTATGCGGCAGATGTGTGGCTGTGTATGTGCCGGCTTTCTGATTGGCCAGCCTGAAAGTTCCAAGATTCTGACTGGCTGCTGCTGTGGTGCTATTTGCATATGATCCCTGATTGGCCAGCTTCAACAGGAGCCCCTGGTGGAGAAAAGGGTTCATGACAGAAACAGGGACATGACAGAAGGAAATTTGCATATGGTCTCTGATTGGCTAGCCTCAATTCCAAGATTCCGAGATGACAAAGAGAGGAAAGGAAAGGCCTTAGGCTCTGTCAGAAAATTACCAATACAGACCAAACTTGGCACACAGAGCACACAAGACCCATTCTACATCCTACTGCAGTTTGGAGGAGGATGAACCACTTACTGAAACCACTGCGACCCTAATCCAATGACTGATCAAGACCAAACTTAGCATACAGAGCCCCCATGACCCACTCTACATCTTGGTGCAGTTTGGAGGACAGACCATGGATGATGGGACTTCAAGTACCTCCACTCCCTTCCCAAGATTTCTCAACCCTCATCTAATGACCAATCTAGACCAAACTTGGCACACAGAGCCCCATGACCCACTCTACATCCTGCTGCAGTTTTGGAGGAGGGTTGACCATGGATGATGGGATTTGCAGTACGTTTATTCACTTACTGAAACCACTACGACCCTAATCCAATGACTGATCAAGACCAAACTTAGCACACAGAGCCCCCATGACCCACTCTACATCCTGCTGCAGTTTGAAGGAGAATGGAGTTTGGATGATGGGACTCACTCACTTACTGAAACCACTACCACCCTCATCCAATGGCTGATAAAGACCAAACTTGGCACACAGAAACGCCATGACCCACTCTATATCCTGCTGCTGTTTGGAGGAGGGTGGACCATGGATGATGGCACTTCAAGTACCTTCACTCACTTCCTGAAAACAATGCAGCCATTATCCAATGGTCAATAAAGACCAAACTTGGCATACAGAACCACCATTACCCACTTTCTCTAATAACCCGGGCAGCGCCAGGTCCACTCAAAGTTTGTATGCGGCGGATGTGTGGCGGTGTATGTGCCGGCTTTCTGATTGGCTGCCAGTGTGGTGCTATTTGCATATGGTCTCTGATTGGCCAGCCAGAAAGTTCCAAGATTCCGATTGGCTGCCAGTGTGGTACAATCTGCATATGGTCACTGATTGGCCAACTTCAACATTCCGAGGAACAATTTGCACATGGTCTCTGATTGGCCAGCCTGAACATTCCGAAGCAGCAAAGGGAATAGGAAAGGGGCCTGAAGTCCAAAACACCTTGTGGCCCCCAACAATGACAGAACAAGACCAAACCTGGCACACAGACCTCCCCCACCCCAGCAAGACCCACTCAACATCCTGGTGCAGTTTGAGCGAGGATGGACCATGGATGACGGAACTTGCAGTACCTGAACTCATCTTAGAGCACTGTGGCCCACACCAATGACGGATCATGACCAAACTTGGCACACAGAGGCCCAATGGCCCACTTTAAAACCTGGTGGGGTTCAGGGCAGGAGGGGCCACTTCTGATGGTATTTACAGTACCTTCACCCGATTCACTTCCCACAGAACATTGTAGCCCCTACAAATCACAGACCAGGCTCAAACTTGGCACACAGAGTATCATGGCCCACTCTACATCCTGATGCAGTTCCAAGGGGGATGGACCATGGATGATGGGACTTGCAGTATCTTTACTCACTTACTGAAACCACTGCGACCCTCAACCAATGACCAATCAAGACCAAATTGGCACACAGAGCCCCCATGACCCACTCTACATTCTGCTGCAGTTTGGAGGAGGGTTGACCATGGACTTGCAGTACCATCACTCACTTACTGAAACCACTGCAACCCTAATCCAATGACTGATCAAGACCAAACTTAGCACACAGAGCCCCAATGACCCACTCGGCATCCTGGTGCAGTTTGGAGGAGGATGCACCATGGACGATGGGACTTGCAATACCTCCCTTCCTAAGACCATTACAACTGCCAACAATGATGGATCAGGACTACAATTTACACAGAGAGCCCACATGACCCACTCTACATCCTGGTGCAGTTTGGAAGAATTTAACAATGGATGATGGGACTTGCAGTCACTTCACTCACTGCCTGAGACCACTGAGACCCTCGCCAATGACTGATCAAGGCCAAACTTGGCACACAGAGCCCCCATGACCCACTCTACATCCCGATGCTGTTTGGAGGAGGATGTATGATGGATGATGGGACCTCCAGTACCTTCACTCACTTCCTGAAACCACAGCAACACTTATCCAAATACCAAGAAAGACCAAACTTGGCACAGAGAGCCCCCTTGGCCAACTCAACATTCTGGTGAGGTTTGGGGGAGAACAGACTATGGATGATGGGACTTGGAGTACCTAAACTCACTTTCTGGGACCACTGCGACCCTAATCCAATGACTGATAAAGACCAAACTTGGCACAGAGAGCCACCATGATCCACTCTACATCCTGTTGTGGTTTGAAGGAGGATTCACCGTGGATGATGGGACCTGCACTGTGACTCGCACTAATGACAGAGCAAGATTTAACTTGACACTCAGAGCCACCATAACCCACTCTACATCCAGGGGCTGTTTGGAGGAGGATGGACCATGCACAATGGAATTCGCAGTACCTTCACTAACTGATAACTGATAAAGAACACCTTTGCCACACAATGCCATTCTCAAATAACCCGGGCAGTGCCGGGTCCCCAAGCTAGTATATAATAAAATAGAGTATTTGTATGTATGTATGTATGTGGAGGGCGAACATAGGGAGGTGTATGTGGCAGCTTTCTGATTGGCTGCCACTGTGGTACAATTTGCATATGGTCTGTGATTGGCCAGCCTCAACATTCTAACACTCTCAAGTGGCTTAGAAGGGAAAGGAAATTTGCATTTGGTTTCTGATTGACCAGCCTCAACATTCTAACATGAGCCTCTTGTGGCCCAGAGGATTAAACCCCTGTGCCGGCAGGACCGAAGACCCACAGGTCACAGGTTTGAATCGGGGGAGAGCACGGATGAGCTCCGTCTGTCAGCTCCAGCTCCTCATGTGGGGACATGAGAGAAGCTTCCCACAAGGATGGTAAAAGATCAGAACATCCCAGCATCCCCTGGGCAACGTCCTTGCAGATGGCCAATTCTCTCCCACAAGAAGCGAGTTTCTCAAGTCGCTCCTGACACGACAAAACAAACAAGCAAACAAAAAACCATTCTAACATTCTCAAGTGGATAAGAAGAGAAAGGAAAGGGCCTGAGGGATTTGCAGTACCTTCACTCACTTTTTGTGACCACTGTGACACTCATCCAATGACTGATAAAGACCAAACTTGGCACACAGAGCCCCAATGACCCACTCTACATCATGCTGCAGTTTGAAGGACCATGGATGATGGGACTTGCAGTACCTTCACTGACTTCTTGAAAACAATGCAACCCTCATCCAATGACCAATAAAGACCAAACTTGGCATACAGAACCCCCATTACTCACTTTCTCTAATAACCCGGGCAACGCTGGTCCCCAAGCTAGTATATAATAAAAGTGAATATCTGTATGTATGTGGAAGCTTTCTGATTGGCTGCCCCTTTCACAGGCCACTGTGACTAGCATGGGTGATGAACCTGGACCAAAACCCCCATTACCCTCTTAACGTCCTGGTGCTGTAGAGTGGGTGATGGGGGCTCTGTGTGCCAAGTTGGGTCTTGATCGATCTTTGTTGGGGTCAGACAGAGCCCCCATGCCTCACTCTACATCAGGGGTCCCCAAACTACGGCCCGCGGGCCACTTCCGGCCCGCCAAGGGCCCTGATCCGGCCCGCAGAGGAGGAGCGCCCCCCCCACACACACAGTGCCCCTCCGTTGGCTGGCTCACGCTATCCGTCAGGCCCGATGGACAGCGCGAGCCAGCCAAGGGAGGCTGCTCCGCATGGTCTACTCGCACATAAAGCACCTCGTGAGGTGCTTTACACGCAAGTAGACCACGCGGAGCAGCCTCCCTTACTCGCAAGTAAGCCGCGCGGGCCTGCTCCTCCCTTGGCAGGCTCACGCTGTCCATCGGGCCTGATGGACAGCCTGAGCCAGCCAAGGGAGGCTGCTCCGCGTGGTCTACTTGCGCGTAAAGCACCTCGCGAGGTGCTTTACTCGCAAGTAAGCCGCGCGGGCCTGCTCCTCCCTTGGCAGGCTCGCGCTGTCCAAGGGAGACTGCCCTGGTGCTCCATGCAGTCATGCTGGCCACATGACCTTGGAGGTGTCTATGGACAATGCTGGCTCTTCGACTTAGAAATCCAGATAAGCACCACACCCCAGAGTCAGACACGACTGGACTTCATGTCAGAGGAAAACCTTTAACCAGGAAAATTGTGGAAGATCCAGGGTGGGAGAAAGAACTCTTGTCTGTTGGAGGTAGGTATGAATGTTTCAATTGGCCATCTTGATTGCCATTTCATAGCCTGACAGTTTTTAGGGAGAATCCTTTGTTGAGAGGTGATTAGCTGGCCCTGATTGTTTCTTGTCTGGAGTTCCCCTATGTTTGAGTGTTGTTATTTATTTACAGTTATAATTTTAGATTTTGTTCAGACTAGAAATAGGAAGATTTCCCATTCTCTGCTCCTGGAATTACTGCCTAAAGAGGTCTAGAAAGAACCCCCTCTAAGGGTCCTTCCACACAGCAAAATAAGATATGTGCAATGTGCATAGGAATTTTATAATTGATTTTTTTTAAAAAACTATAGTCCGGCCCTCCATCGGTCTGAGGGACAGTAAACTGGCCCCCAGTTTAAAAAGTTTGAGGACCCCTGCTCTACATCCTACTGCTGTTTGGAGGAGGGTGGACCATGGATGATGATACTTGAAGTACCTCCACTCACTTCCTGAGCCTGCTGCGACCCTCATCCAAATACTGATCGAAACCAAACTTGGGACACATAACCTCCATGACCCCATTACATCCTGGTGAGGTTTGGGGGAGGTCATGGGGGCTCTGTGTGCCAAATCTGGTAATTAGATGAAAGTTGCTGTGGTCACAGGAAGTGAGTGTTTGTACTGGAAGTCCCATCATCCATGGTATGTCCTCCTCCAAACAGCACCAGGATGTAGAATGGGTCATGGGGGCTCTGTGTGGCAAGTTTGGTCTTTATTGTTAATTGGATTAGTGTTGCTATGTTGTCATCCAATTACTGATCGAGACCAAACTTGGCACACAAACCTCCATGACCCAATTACATCCTGGTGAGGTTTGCGGGAGGATGGGCAATGGATGATGGGACTTGCAGTACCATCACGCACTTTCTGAGACCACTGTGACCTTCATCAATGACTGATCAAGATCAAACTTGGCACATAGACCTGTCATGACCCACTTTACGCCCTGGTGTGGTTTGGAGGAGGATGGACCACAGATGATGGGGCTCGCAGTACCTTCACTAACTCTTCCTGAGACCACTGCGAGCCATATAAATAATTGATAAAGACTAACCTTCATACACAATTCCTTTCTCAAATAACCCAGGCAGTGCCGGGTCCTCAAGAGAATGTTTGTATGTATGCGGAGGGCAGGTGTAGGGCAGAGGGAGATGTATGTGGCAGCTTTCTGATTGGCTGCCACTGTGGTACAGTTTGCATATGGTCTCTGATTAGCCAGCCTCAAAATTCCAAGATTCTGAGGTGACAAACAGAGAAGAGGAAAAGGCCTGAGGCTGTGTCAGAAAATTACCAATACAGACCAAACTTGGCACACAGAACCCGCAAGACCCGCTCTACATCCCACTGCAGTTTGGAGGAGGATGGCTTGCTGACATCACATCCAATCATAATGAAGCCAGCTTGGGGGGAAAGAGGGGCGGGCATGGGAACTTTTTTTTATAATTGTTTTTATTTAGAATATGTTGCTCCTTAAGGTAGGAGCGGATAGAAAGAAGTGATAAGGAAAATTGGTGTGGTGTGTATACAGGTAAAGAGTGGGAACAATCGTCTCAAAGAAAAGAGGAATTAAGGATATAGAGGGGAAGAGGATAAGGGGGAAGGGTATAACTATGTTCTCGGTATGTATATATAAAAAAGGATGCAAATATATATATTGACCTGCCGGTTGGGCTACCGAAGAGAGCAGACGCACTTGAGGGGAGCTCCGCATGACAACAGTAAGACAACTTAAACAGACCTAAATGCCTTTCCTTTCAACAAAATAATTTGAATGCTGGACTAAACCAAACACACTGTGTTGCTGATAAGCTAATAAGCCCGGTGGCAACAACATGAGGAGAAAGAAACGCTTGAGAGAGGCAGAAAATAATACTCCCCCGTCACACCCAAACAAAAGAGAATCTCTGACTTCTGTTCAAACCGCTTCTCGGCTCTTGCAGAAAGAGAAATTGGGGAACATGGGGAAAATGAGAGTCTGAAAGAGCACAAAGGGAGTGCTGCTAAAAACCCAGATTTGCCAAACAACAATAGTAACAAGCATAGCAGCAAAGAAGACAAAAGTGTTCAAACATCTGAGCTAGTGGGTGAGACAAGCTACTCTCACATGCTCCAACTGGTTGCTACCACTGTTGAGCATTTATACAACAAACTTAGAGATCTCAACCTCAAAGTTGACTCCATTATCACAACCCAGAAAGAAAGAAAGCAACTGAGACAGACCACTTGTGATTCAGCCTCAAAAAAACCTAACTGCAAAGAGCCTACTTTGCATTTACATAAGATAGCAAACTCCTCAAAACTGGTACTTTCACCTAAAAAAGTCTGCTTAACAGTTTGCCACTACAGAGGAATGCTTCCCCCCTGGAACAACATCTACCACTCTAGAAGACATCTGCAACATTTGCTGAAAAGAGAAGTGAAACAAATCGATCTCCACTCTGTAGAAACCCTGAGCTCTGACTACCATCATACAAGGGTGCTACTAAGCTTCTCCTCAGAACATATACCTTCACTACTGCTGCGCTTAAGATCTAATCTTGCAGCAAAAGGCCTCTTCCCAAGCCGAGTGTTTCTCAATAACAGGATTCTTCCCCTCATCTCCAGAGTCAAACACTCTCAGCAGAGCACAGGAAGCTTAAAGGGATACACTCCTGAGATGCAGGCCCTACATTTGGAAAAACCCTCTAAGGACTACTCTATGGATATTGAAACCCATGATCCTGAAACTGCAGATCTAATTACCCTGGACTACGAGACCCCAGGGAACTGTGTTGAGCTGTCCAACCCCAGTGCCAATTCTCCACCTAGAATCTTTACAACAGCATCAATCGAAGCCCCAACCAAACCCCATTCCATTAGTGTTGTCACTAATGCACCTTCCAAATCCACTACCTGCCTAATCGAGGTAAGCCTGGAAACGGGTCCTGCCAACAACATACTGATGCTGAATAAGGAGGAGAATGAGGCCGCTACCTTGACTCCAGTACAGTGCCTGGTACCAGAACTGCCAACGCTAAAACAGAACAAACCTATTACGGAAGAACAGCTTCATCGACAACACTCCGAAAAGAAAAGAGACCCCTACAACAACTGTGTGTTCACTGGGGACATTGGTGGCATCGCACAAGTTGCAGATATAAATTGACTATCAGAACCTCCACCGCTTACACCATCAGGCAAGAATAAACTCAGCATTCTGACATGGAATATTGCAGGATGGAAGTCCTCCATAAAAGATCCCTCTTTCCCAGACTACCTAGCCCAGCACCATATCATATTAATGCAGGAAACCTGGGCAGTAGATTATATATCAAGTAATGGATTCCAAGCCTACTCAACAAAGGCAGAACCCCCAAATAGATATGGGGGAGCCAAAGGAGGTTTAACAATCCTAATCTCCAACAAGCTATGGGTAAAGGTAACATCTCTTCTCCCGCTAATGTCAAATGCCATGGCCATCTTAATCCAACTTACTAACCATAAAGTGCTGATAATAAATGCCTACATACCCCCTATGAGGAAAAAAGCCCAAGTTAAAGCTGCATGGATGAAGCTAGAATCCTACGTTGAGGATCTTATGATGCAGAATCCTGATGCATCTATAGTGTTGGGAGGCGATCTTAACACAAGGATGGGCCCAGATGACCTCTCTCTCTATAAGCAGCAGAACTGCCCACCACCAACCTGTGAGGATGAAGAACCCCTTCTGCCCCGTTGGTCCAAAGACCAGAAATCGAATTTTGCAGGCCTATGCTTAGCCAGAACAACATATAGGCTAAATCTTCACATCTTAAATGGGGCACTGAAAAGAGATTATCCAGGTGAATTCACCTTCCTCTCAGGTGAAAAAACTAGCACTATTGACTATATAGCAATCTCTAGGGATTTTATCCCCTATGCTAAAACTCTTAAAGTTATGTCTAAACCTGAGAGTGATCATTTTCCAGTTCTGCTTCAATTACATCTTCCCCCCCAGGAAATCCATTTAACGGAATCCTATAAATCTTCGATACAGCCTACAGAAGGATCCTATAAGCAAGCCAAGTGGACCCCACACATGAATCAAAGAATAACAGACCTGCTGGTGACAGAGCGGCTTACGAGCCTCCGCACTTCTCTGATCTCTGCAGAAACTCCCAATGTACTCATGGAAACCTACAGAAACATTGTCCAAGAGCTCCAAATTCAGTTACGCCAGGGCAATAATACAGAGGGGACACAGCTACTTCAGCAACCATATCAACAATCACAAACATGGTTTGATAAGGAATGTCTCTCTGCTAAAAAAGCCCTCTCCACTGTTTATCAGAGCGATAAACTCAATCCTACCCCAACAGCTGCACAAGATCTCCTGCTGCAAAAGAGACAATACAGACAACTACTAACCCGCAAGAAGAGAGAGGCTATGAAAAACAACTGGGATCGGCTCATACAAGCTGTTAAGGCAAAGGACACAACCACCTTCTGGCGCATTACATCTAACATACGAAGCTGGGACCAAACTGCAGTTGACTCCCAAATCCTGCCAGCAAGATGGGAAGTATACTTTCAAGAGCTATACAGGGACACCTATTCAGACAATGTGGGCACAAACTCTTGCTCTAATACATCAATGGAAAACCTCCCTATCTGGCCACCTGTGACCACCGCAGAAATAGAGAGACTAGTAGCCCAACTAAAAGCGGGAAAGGCACCAGGAGAGGATGCAATCCCACCCGAGGTCATTAAGAACAATTTGGATTTCTGGGCCCCTATCCTAGCATCTTTATTTACCTGTATTGATAAATATGGCCAAATTCCTAAGGATTGGGGGTTGGCAATTATTGTACCAATATACAAAAGAAAAGGCAGGCAGGACGATCCAGCAAACTACAGGCCCATTAGCCTCCTTAATACCATTAG
>NW_026847660.1:56791394-57154807 GCF_025583915.1 Anolis sagrei ordinatus | reverse complement strand
TATATATATATATATATATATATATATATATATATATATATATATATGTGATTGGACACTTATTGATATGTTGATTCATATTGGCCCTTTAAAATATTACATTTAAAACAGTGTAACTGTTATTATTTACTAAATATTATTATTTAATATTTCTAAAATTACCCCTATTTATAGTATTTAATTAGTTTTCTAGGCAGTGTTTGGCATTTAAGACAAGTTGAATTTAAAGCCAGTATGTTGCTAGTTATCTGAACATACTCAGATAACTAGCAACATACTTGAATATAAGAGTTAATAAACATATGAGAATTTTAGAGTATTTCTTGTTTTCTTTTCTGTTGAAATTGTCCACATGCTTGTGGATTTCAGTGACTTCTCTGTGTATTCTGACATGGTAGTTGTTAGAGTGGTTCATCAGGTGCTCTGCTATGACTGAAAATGAACAAAATCTGCCTACCAGTATTTAAAAACTCTAAAATTATAACAATAAATAAAGAACAAAACTCAAACACAGGGGAACTCCAGACAAGAAACAATCAGGAACAGCTAATCACCTATCAACAAAGGATTCCCCCAGGCAGTAACAAGCTACACCTAAAAACCGCCAGGCCATCAAAGGCTAATCAAGGTGGCCAATTGAAACATTCACACCTAGCTCTAACAGACAAAAGTTCTTTCTCTCACCCTGGACTTTCCACAGATATATAAACCCAATTTTCCTAGTTTCCAAGAGATCTCACAACCTCTGAGGATGCTTGCCATAGATGCAGGTGAAATGTCAGTAGAGAATGCTTCTAGAACATGACCATACAGCCCAAAAAACCTACAACAACCCAGTGATTCCCAACTTGGTCCCTTCACAAACTATGCCCCTCTGGAGCAAGTACAATCAAAATTTCTAAGATCGGCGATGCAGGTCCCCAGATGTGTCTCAAACGCCACCCTGCGATTAGAGACAGGCCTTGTGAGAGTGGAGGCGAGAGTGTGGACAGCCACCCTCAATTATTGGCTGCATCTGTCTTTCTCAACATGTGGCCTTGCCCCATTAACTCTGAGAGATGAATTTCAGTCTACATGGAATAAGGCAGTGGCAATCAAAATCGCAACTCTAGGCTTCTCTCAAGGACAACTGCTAGGTATGGGATGGGACCAAGCCAAGGATCTTATTAGACAACGGATCCTGGATACAGAGTGACAATCAGACTTAGCCTGCTCTCCAGCATTCACCATTAGCGAAGATAGCAGATATCTCATCGCTCCCATGCCTTACTTAGCAAACCTGGAGGTGCCTAAACACCGAAGAGCTTTCACTTTGGCAAGATGCCATGCCCTTCCATCGGCAGTACTGGAGGGGAGGTACCGGAAGACCCCTGCCCAGGAGAGACTATGCCCGTGTGAGTCTGGCTACATCGAAACAACTGAACATGTGCTCCTCCAATGTGTGTTCTATAGAGACATTAGAGCTAATTTCATCACTCCATGGCTTTTAAAACATCCAGGGCGCACTGAAAGATATTACACCTCCCTGTTGCTCTCGGACTCTTGCTCTGCGACAACCTACAGTGTTGCCAAGTTCTGTGCAGCAGCAATCAACATTAGACGGCTGATGACAGACTCCACCAGGCAACTTCCTGCCGAGAATATCGTTAGAATGATTTGTAATAACTGAAATGCTGAAAATTCTCCCCTCTCATCTCTTTTATAGCTTCCCAGTCGTCTGATATTTGTTATGAGCCGCCCCCTATTCATACATGCACTTTAAACTGTAAGTTTAGTCTGTTTGATCTTTTTAACTCACTCCCGCGGGAAAAGGCATCAACATCCCTCCTCTCCTTCAGAAGGGTGAAAACTTGGATATGGGACCAGGCCTTTGGGCAACCAGGCAATTAAAGACCAGCAGGAATTGATGAAATAGTATTAAAAGCAGATCTATGAGACAGCAAACACTGACAATGTAAGGGAGGAATTAGGTATGTATTGATTTTATTGATTTTATTGGAATAATGCATGAAGCTGTTGGTAACTGTGAATTTATTGTAATTTGTGATGATTGTTGTGATGCAGGCATCTAATCGTGCCTTTACTGTGTAAGCCGCCCTGGAACCCCTTCGGGGTGAGAAGGGCGGGGTAAAAGAACCCCAAATAAATAAATAAATAAATAAATAATAACTGAAATGCTGTAAATGCTCCCCTCTCATCCCTTTTATAGCTTCCCAGTCGTCTGATATTTGTTATTAGCCGCCCCCTATTTTAGATTCATACATGCACTTTAAACTGTAAGTTTAGTCTGTTTTATCTTTTTAATTTGTCTCTTTTATAACATGTTTTTAATCTACTTTTAATCTGCTTTTATACCTGATCTACTTGGGAACTGCGATTCCCTTCCTTGGGCACCGATGCCCCATTCTGTACTGTGCTGGTCAAAGACCGTAATAAATCATTGATTGATTGATATATATTGACCTATATATATATATATGGACACACACACACACACACACACATATATCAAAGAGAGTATAGAGGAGAAAAACTATTATTTTTTTTAAAAAAGCAACAACAAAAAAAGAAAAAGAAAAAAAGAAGGGGCTGGGGAGGTTAAAATACTTCCAGGACCTCCCAGGTTAGAGAAGAAGAACAAACTATATATTCCCATGATTTTCTGTTCTTCGGTTGGGTTTCGTTTAAAAATTTGATATAAATTTCCTTGTTTTCTCTTTTTATATATTCCAAAAAGATTTTCCAGTCCGTTCTAGGTGATTTTACATTGTTTTGAGAAATTTCATGTGTTAAAATGTCCATATTTAAAATGTCCATTATTTTTAGTATCCATTGCTCCAAAGTGGGAATCGTGTTGGATTTCCACACTCTGGCAAGTATGATTCTCGCTGCTGTAGTAAAGTAGAAGAGTAGTTTTTGACTGTGATGGAATCTGTAATACCTAGTTCTGGTTTGAATTCTAATTTTACATTCAGGATTGATTTAATCTTCTTCTATATTTCGTACCAGAAATTCTTTACCCTTTTACAATCCCACCACATATGGAAGAAGTTGCCTTTGTGCTTTCCACATTTTCAACAGTTATCTTTTATTTTACCCTTACTTAGTTTTGATATCTTCTCCGGAGTTAGGTACCACCAATTCTCCTTGAGCTCGCATGCGTAAGTGTACTTTAACTTCCTGTGCCATATTTCTTCCCATTCTGACAAGTTTATGGATCTGCCTATGTCCTTAGACCACTTTATCATATTATCTTTTACCAGTTCGGTTTCAGTTGACCAAGTTAATAATTGATGGTATATTTTTTATTAATTTTTAATCTGTTTTTATTATTTTGTCCCAAAATGTTTCTTTTGTTTCAAATCCTATTTTATTATCTATTTTGAAATTTTCTTTTATCTGTTGGTATTGAAACCATGAGATTGATTGGTCAATTTGTTTTATGTCTTCTTGGGTTTTGAGAGTTGCTCCTTGTGTGTCAAATTTAAGTAGTTGGGAATATCTTAGCCACTTTTCTGTAGGGAGTTCTCTCAAGTGGTAAGCTTCATTGGGAGAGAATCATAATAGTCTTTAAATACAAGCTTTCCTTATATCTGTTCCATATTTGTAGAAGAGCCGCTCTTGTCGGATGGTTTTTTTTCCCCTTTCTGCTTTTCCCCTCCATATATAATTATGCCATCCTTGGGTTAAATCAAAGCCTTCCCATGCTAGTATCTTTCTTTTATTTAAAGTTGTCCAGTCTCTTACCCAAAATAGGGCAGATGCCTCATAATAGAATTGCAAATCTGGGAGATTTAATCCTCCCCTTCTATCATCTGTTAAGTCTTTAAAACTTATTCTTTGTTTTTTACTTTTCCAGATAAACTTAGATATGTCTTTCTGCCAGTTTCGAGTATGAATTTTAGATCTTAATACTGGAAGAGTTTGGAATAAGAAAAGGATATCCGGCAGGATATTCATTTTAATGGTGGCAATTCTGCCGAGCAGAGAAAGTTTCAAATATTCCCATGATTTCAGTTTCTTCCTTATTTCTGTCCATTTCTTTTCATAATTGTTTTTCATTAAGTGTAAGTTATTGGGTGATATTATTATACCCAGGTACTTTGTCTTTTAGACAATTTTGATTCCAGTTGTTTCTTGTAGTTTTATTTTTTTTCATTGTTGATATTTTTAGTAATAATTTGTGTATTGTCTTTGTTTATTTTAAAGCCTGCCACTTCTCCGAATTCCTCTATCTCCCGTAGCCATCAATTTACTTGCTCTAGAGGGTCTTCTATAATGCAGACTATATCATCTGCGAACGCCCGAGTTTTGAATGAGTAGTTTTTCGTTTTCAGTCCTTTCAAATCACTATTTACTGATATTTTTTGTTAATAACACTTCCAGTGTTAAGATGAAAAGTAATGGGGACAAGGGGCATCCTTGTCTAGTTCCTTTTTGTATAGGTATGCGTCCTGATTGTTGTCCATTTATTACAATTTTAGCTTATTGTTGTGTATAGATGGAAAGTCAATAATGAAATTCCAATTGACATTGTCTTCTCGGTATCTAGAAACATCAAGGCAACTTTTGGCTGTTTTTTTTTGTCGTAATCTATGATATTGAGAACTGTTCTTATGTTATCTCTCAGTTGTCTATCAATACTAGAGAGAAGACGCAAATACTACTTCCTGACCAACGAACTTAAAAAAAGAAACATTAGATCTAAATGGGAGAAGAAAGAAGGACTGATGGTATCATGGAACAATACTAAATACTGGCTAACATCTGAACCGAAAGCCAAGGCATTCTGGGAAAAATTCCTTAAAAAGAAGGATAAAGAAAAACATGAAACAAAAAAAGATGAAGAAACTGAAATGAATACACCACAAAAAAAGACAAAGAAGATGTTGACCTAAGGAAATTCTCTCTCACCGAAAAGGAAGAATACGATAAAGGCAGGAAAAGGTTGAGGGAAATATCACCTAAAGACTATGTATACCAAAGGGACAAGACAAATTCAAATCAGGACTTATTAGATGATAAAGATGACAACCATGGCATGGAAAATTAAAATTTATTCTAACAACGTGAATGGACTTAACTCACCTAACAAAAGGAAGAAGATTTGGCATCATTTGAAGAAATGTAACTATGGTTCTTGTGGGTTTTTTCGGGCTATAGGGCCATGTTGTAGAGGCATTTCTCCTGACGTTTCGCCTGCATCTATGGCAAGCATCCTCAGAGGTAGTGAGGTCTGAGGATGCTTGCCATAGATGCAGGCGAAACGTCAGGAGAAATGCCTCTACAACATGGCCCTATAGCCCGAGAAAACCCACAAGAACCTAGTGATTCCAGCCATGAAAGCCTTCGACAATACAGTGTAACTATGACTTAATCTTGTTACAAGAAACCCACATTATGAATAAACATATAGCACACCTTGAACAAAAGGTGTTGGGAAAATGTTATTATGTGTCGGGTCCCAAAAAAAAAGGGCCTAGTAACTTACATAAAAGAAAATATATTGTCAAATTTGGTCTTTAAAGACCAAGGTGGAAGAATATTGGGAGTGATGATAAACTTAGGTGGCAAGAATATTTTGGTGTGCAATATATATGCCCCAAACGAGTCAAAAAGTAATTTTATTGAAAAACTGAGGAAGAAGATTATGATGAATTTCTGATTATAGGTGATTTTAAAGGGGGTGTTAAACTTATCAAAAGACAAAACAAGCCAAATAGGGAAGACTAAACAAAATCAATCAGGGGCACTTCCCAAGACGTTTAAAAGATGATTTGGGATTAATAGACATTTGGAGAGACTATACTCCCCCCCCCCCCATAGACATAAGACATGGCTTGGGGGACAAAAACAATTCTTTCAAATGTCTCCAAATCTAAAATTCTACCTATGCTAAACTCAGATCATGCTCCGGTGAAAATAATAATACAAGAACAACAGGGTAGAGAAAGAGTTTTGAGATGGAGACTAAATGACAGGTTACTCGCCAATCCAGAGGAGACAGAAAGAAATAAAGACCTACTGAGGGAATACTTTAGTCTAAACACAGAAAAGGAAACCTCAATTGCTATCATCTGGGATGCCAGTAAGGCATTGAACCCAGTTGACACTGGAACACTGACATACAATGCCTTTCACAAGTTATCCGGGCACCGCAGGGTTCCCAAGCTAGTAATTAATTCAATAGTGTCCCTGTAGAATGTTTCTTCTTAACTGAGAGTTAGGAAAATAATATTCTTCCTTACAAGCATTGTAAGTGGAGAATCATGAGGGGCCACTTAATAGAGCAAGGGTCGAGAGCTAGGAGAATCAAAAAGGAAAAATACGAAAGGTTAGAAAAAGAAATTATGGAGCAGGAAAGACAAACCAAAATGAATCCACAAGACATAAGATCATTTCACCAACTAGAGATATTACATCCTAGTCCTGTTTGGAGAAGGGTGGACCATAGATGATGGGACCACCTTGAGACTCCCACTAATGATGGTTAAGGACCACACTTGGCACATAGTGCCACCTTGATCCACTCCACATCCTGGTGCGGTTTGGAAATGTTTGAACCATGGAGGATGGGACTTACAGTTTCTTCACTCACTTCTTGAGACCTTTGCGACCCACACCAAAGACTGATAAAGACCAAACTTGCCACACGGAGTCCCCATGACCCACTCTACATTCTGGTGCAGTTTGGAGGATGATGGACCATGGACATAGATGCATATGGGAGTTGTAGTTGACCCACACCCATTGAACCCAGCTGACATTGGAATACTGACATACAATGCCTTTCACAAGTTATCCGGGCACCGCAGGGTTCCCAAGCTAGTAATTAATTCAATAGTGTCCCTGTAGAATGTTTCTTCTTAACTGAGAGTTAGGAAAATAATATTCTTCCTTACAAGCATTGTAAGTGGAGAATTCTATTTATGTTTTTGCCCCCAATTCGAAGCTAGAGCCCTCAAAAGCAAATTCCAGCTCCCTTCCCCATTTCCCATACTGGTACTTTCCTTTTATGGTGCTGTTTTGCCACATTTTGGAGACATACTGTCTGGCTTTCTTTTACTGCCTGGATCACTAAACCTGTCCGAAATGATTCAGAACAATTTAGTGTGATCCAATTCAATTTGGACCTGTTCTATCTCTGTCTTGATTCACTTCAGGGCAAGAGTAGATATCTGATGCTAAATGGAAAGAATTTTAACATTTTAAAAATAAATAGCGGAAACATTTCAGAATAGCTTGTTCCTATTTCAAAAGCTGATTTTTTAAAAGCAGGACTTTTATGTTATCATGGTGGGGGAAAAAACCACCCCTTCTCAAATTAGTGTTGAACCACATCTTTTATTTAAAAACTTAGTTGCAATGAAAAGAAAGAATAGGAGAAACACATAAACATACTTCTCCATATTTTTTTTTCACTTCTTTCTGGTAACAATGCAAATTGTGACTATCTGAAGTCACTGTTAGAATAATAGAATCATGACTGTTTCATGGCTATTATGCTATTTGTTGGGCCATTCTCCAATTGAGAAAATATCTGTTGCCTAGCACCATCAGAGTACCAAGACCCATTAGTCTGAGATTTAATTGGTGAGATATTATGCATGCCAATATTGGAATGTCCCTATTCCCCCAACTGTGTCCTCTTCCCAGAATGAGTCACGTGGTTGGATGGGATCTTCATTTTGTAGAATTACGTGTCCCTTCGTAATATTTGCTCTCTGCACTTCATCCAATACCTGGCTATGATATGCTGTTTGCACTATCTCATGCCCGGCTCTTTTATGGCTTGGTCACATCCATTGCACTACTCGCAATTGGTTTACTTGAATATTGTTCTGATTGAGTTTTAACATTGCTGTTTTATACTCTTAAGTTTTATTGAACTGTACTTTTATCTGGATTGTTACTATGTTTTTATTTCAATTATGTTTTTGCTATGATGGATTGCTTTTGTGGACATTTTATGGGCATTTTGTCCCATATATAAGCCGCCCTGAGTTTTTTTCGGGGAGATGGTGGCAGGGTATAAGAATTATTAATTATTATTATTACCTTTCTCCCAATCTTTCAATATCAGATTCTATTTGCATCTTGTGATCATTGCTTGTAAAGACTTGTTTCAATTTGGCTATTTTTTTCTGTTACCTTTTGCCTGCTGACTTTAAGGTCATCAGTATGTCTGATCTCCTAATAGTACCTTCCTTCATAGACTCAACTTCTTTGGCTGAAGGTGTGATGTGAGACAATGTGGTGTATGCCCACTAACAGTACAATGGCCTGACTCCTGTGAATGAGCAGCAATCAGTTTGTCAGTGGAAGGAGACAATGTGAGGTGACACTGACTCTAAAGGAATGCCAGGGTGGGAAGAGTGAGGGATCTAATATCACATTATGGCATGAACCAAACAACCTGGGTTGTTTAGATGAATGGATGAGCAAATGTTAAGTTGTCTATGCCATTGTAAATGTATAACATGTAATACGCAGGAGTTCTATTGTAGGCCATAGTCACACCAGATGAATATGAAGTTGAGAAAAGTTCTCATAGTTTTCCCAGATCTCATCTTCCCCAGGCCTCAAGATGAAGGAAGGATTACCAAGGTGTGCATGCTGTTTCAAAGTGGCATATGTAGATTCCACCTGGTTATCCCCCCTCTCCTGTCAATTTGTCTGGTTCCAGCGTTTCTCAAATTCTTTAGATACCAAACGGATCAATATTCCCAATGATTTGAGAGTTTCTGAATATGATACTATAGAATTCATGTTTTCTGGCTCTCCTTGATTTATTACTGACCCTACCAACCCTCTTTTTATCTTCCTCATCTTACCCTAAATAATGTATATCACAGTATTTTTTATGGACCAGAGTACACATAGTTTGGACCATTGTAAAGAAAAATGGTACATGACTATCTTTAGCTTTGCTAAGGTGCTTGATTCCTATTTAAAGTCTTGGTTTCATAGCTTCTCTTTCTTATCTTTTCTTCATCTCCCTTCAGCAATTGCTCTTTTCCTTTCTATCCTTCACTCTCTCATTTTTTCAGTGATAGGCTTCCATGGAAGGGGAGTCGTGAATCTGTTCTGAGAATTATTCCAGATTTTAAAAAACCCTGTAAGATAGTGAAATTATTTTAGAGGTAGTACCTTGGATAGCTTCTTTATAGTATGCACTCTCCAAGTGAATACACTGCACTCTTCTCATGAAAGCCATTTGCCATAGGTTTTCTCTCTCCTTTTCCTCCTCTCTTCAGTTTCTACCTTCATACCTCATTCTCTTGCCCTTCATTCTCTTTTGTCTTCTGCTTCCTCCTTCATCCACAACTATTGGTTTCCCTTTCCTGTTCCTTCTGCCCTCTTCACATTGCTTAATTATAATAATATTCTCCCTCTTTCCCTATTCCCATGCTCCTCTGTTTTCTTTCTCCTTATCCACTTCTCCCAACTACATTTCTCTTCTCTCTCGTTCCCTAAGCATTCTCTTTATATTTTTTCTTCCTCTTCCTTTGCTTTTCTTTCTTCAATGTCTTCCCACACTTTCCTCCCTCCCTCCACAAAATCTTGAAGTCAAGGCTGAGACATGTTAGGTTCTCAACATTCTAAAGTTATTAATCTATTAAACCAAAAAGGAACTGCTTCTAAATATAAATGTGTACTCAGAATTATCCTGCTGCGTTTCTGTTGCCCTATGAGTGATAAGGGAGACTACCACAACCTAACTGTAAAAAAAAGAAAGAACACTTAGTCAGTGATGGTCAACACCAAAAGGAGTGTTTGAAAAGTGTTAACGTTGGGGAAAAAATCACTTCAAAACAGAGCTCGGAACTCTTCAACCAGATAAATATTTTCTCAATTATCACATTTTTATGTATTAAATATGCTTGGCGCCTCTGTGGTTGATGCTTGCTGTATCTGCACTTAATGACATGACCAAGGCCTTTTCCATAACATCTCCTGTAAAATCTTCCCTGGGGCTTGCCCTCATCATTAGAGGCTATCCTAATTTCAAGTTTTGACACAGTAATCACAGGATATCCCTAACCTGGCAACCATAGGTTTTCATGCCAGGATTACTTTATTGCTTAGCTGTTTTAAGGGTTTGTTTTTGGTTCCTGCAACACCTCTTGTAGGTACTACTTACCTTTGCCCAGGGAGCGTGAGAAGACTGTCCTGCCTGGAAATGTCTGCAAAAGGATTATGCTGTTTGGCTGATTGATAATGTGTCCAGACCTCATTAAATGCCTGCTGAGGTCCTTTTTGAGGTGAACTTTCAAAATCTGGTGGGATTTGAGGTTCCTTGTTTTTCACCTAGACAGGCCACAACACCAGCCATTCCCATCACCCTTGAGTTTTAGCTGCCTTTCCCAGCTTTAGCCAATTTCCTGCCTCTTCTGGGTCAGAAGGTATGACTGCAAATAGTTTTTTAAACAGCTTCTTGGATGCTATTCTTTGTAGTTTGTAAAGAGACAAAGTATGAATGTTGTGAATAAGTTCTGTGTGTTTCATGGCTATCCTATTTTCTGGAAACACCCTCCCATTCCCCAAATCATTTTTATTATACTAAAAAGCTAGACATGTCAGTTAGATGTCTCCACAAGACTCTAAGCATACTAAATTTCAAGTGGGTGGGAAGGAAGCAGAAGTGGGACAGACCTGGGCATGGCAAGTGAAAGATCATAGGAAGAGACCAATAATAGCCAAGATAAGGCATAAAGGAGAGATAATTACGAACATAAGAAGAATTCAAAAAGTTTTTGAAGACTATTATAGAAACCTCTATAAAAATAATCAAATAGATACTAAAAATAGACCAATACCTAGCTGATATGAAGGTCACCAAGCTCACAGAAGATATGAAATCAGATTTGGATAGACAAATCACATGGGAAGAATTGAACACAGCTATAAAGCTAAATTAAATAAAGCCCCAGGTCCAGATGGATTCTCTGCTTTGTTTTATAAGGTGTATAAAGAAGAATTAGGCCCATTATTGCTTTCTACAATGAATCAAGTGCTCCAAAAAGGAGAGTCCTGGGAGGAAGCTACAATAGTTCTTTTACCTAAACTAGACAGAGATATTCAGCAGGTGAAGAATTATAGACCAATTTCATTGGTCAATAACAATTATAAGTTATTCGCAGAAATTCTAGCAAACAGGTTGAAAAAAAAGTAACCAAAATAGTACACGGGATCAAGCAGGCTTCCTCCCAGGTAGGCATATGAGCCAAAATGTGAGAACAGTGATAGATATACTAGAATACGCTGAACAAGATCCAAGTAGAGAGATTGTGTTATTGTTTTTAGATGTTGAGAAAGCATTTGACAATGTGCGGTGTGTTTAAAGTATTGGACCACTTCGAAGTAGGTCAATATTTCAGAAAGGTAATAGGAGCTATTTATTCAAGGCAAAGAGCCAAATTAAAAAATAAATGATCAAATGTCAAACTATATAGAAATTCAAAAAGGGACAAGTCAAGGTTGCCCCTTGTCGCCCTTACTGTTCATTTGGATATTAGAAATTTTGAATTAGAGAAGTTAATGAAATTAAAGGAATTAAAGTTAAAAGGTATGAATTTAGAGAGAAGGCATATGCAGATGTCTTGGTCTGTTTCTTAAGGGAACCTTTAAGAAGTATACATGCCTTATTGGAAATTATTAATGAATTTAGTATTGTGTCAGGCTTAAAAATTAACAAGGAGAAATCGGTATTTCTAGCTAAGAACCTATCTAAAAGCGATATTGTTAAATTAGAGAATATAACTAATTGTAAGGTAGTCCCCAAAGTAAAATATCTTGGACTATGGTTAAGTAACAAAAATAGTAAACTTTACCAATATAATTATGACAAAACCTAGAAGGAGATAAAAAGAGATCTTGAAAATTGGCAAAGACTTCAACTCACCTGGTTAGGGAGGATAGCAGTGGTAAAAATGATAGTATTGCCCAAAATGTTGTTTTTGTTTCAAAACCTACCTATTATTAAGGGAGTAAAGGTGTTTGGAATATGGAAACGAGATCTGGTCAAATTCATTTGGAAAGGTAAAAAAGCGAGAATTGCCTACAGGAATCTTATTGATGGGAAAAACAGAGGGGGCTTGGCACTGCCAGATCTCAGGTACTACTATGAAGCCACAAATTTCAGCTGGCTAAAGGAATGGATTAAAATGGACAATAAGGAGTTGCTTAAGTTAGAGGGCCATAATTTAAGATACGGATGGTATGCCTATCTATGGGATTATAAGGACAGGGTGAACAAAGAATTTAACGGGCATGTAATAAGAGCCAGCCTTTTAGCAACATGGAAAAGATACAAGACCTCCCAATGGCTGTGCCCACTGGAAGCAGTCCAGAGACTGGCCACACCTGCTGACTCCGGTACATACAAGGATTATCTGGTCAAAGAGAAGGACAATGGATACTTAAAAACAGAGAAGAATCTGGGTTAAAAGATTGGATCAGTTTTTTCCAACTACATGACAGATTTAGGAAGGATAAAAAGTAGGATTTGCCTCTAATAAATTGGAGTTAGAAAGTTTCTTCGAGAAGGGCAACAAAGGCCTAATATCCAGGCTCTACAAATATATTTTAGAATGCAATTTAGTAGACAACCAAATAAAAACTTTTATGATCACGTGGGCCAAAGATGTAGGCAGAAATATCAATCTGAAAGAGTGGGAACATCTTTGGAATAAGGGTTTTAGATTCTCAGTGGCCAGCTCAATTAGAGAAAATATGTTTAAAATGTTTTACAGAACCTACATAACTCCAGAGTTACTAGCTAAAATAGACAAAACAGGACAAGGGGCTTGCTGGAGATGCAAGAAGGTGAAGAGATTTTTTTCCATGTATGGTGGACCTGCAACATAGTCAAAGAATTCTGGAAAAAAGTGGTGAAAGAAACAAACAAAATGATTAGCAACAAAATTTAAGAAAAACCCAGAAATGTGCTTATTAGGAATATTTAGAAGGCGCATTAGCGCAGAAGATGAAGAAATTTGTCAGTATTATTTTGTCGCTGCAAGACTAATAATAGCTAAAACATGGAAGGTGGGAAAAGACTTAATTATTAAGGATTGGAGAGATAAATTAGTAGATTATATTCAAATGGCCAAACTGACAAATAGCAGTCGAGGAGGAAATAATGAAGAATTTGTTAAAAAATGGAGGTTGGCAATTGGATATCTCGAAAAGAAGACAAAAGTAGATTTGAAGATTGCCATAAAGGGGATTTAGTGAAAGAAGACATGTGGGTATTGTGGTGATCCATATGGAGTGGTGTCAGAGGTCATGGGGGTTGGGTTCACGGGTGTGGGGTTAGAGGGACAATAAATGTTAAGGTATTATAACTGTACAGTCAAAGTTGATTTTTCATACGTTTAACGAGCGCTGACTGTATACCATTCTGTAAACTTGCATACTCTTTTGTATATCTTTTTTTTCTTCTTTTCTGTTTTCTTTTTATTATTATTATTTATTTCTGTTTTCCTCTGGTGTCGGTTTTGTTTTCTGTATGCACCATAAACCAATAAAAATTAATTAAAAAAAAAAAAGAGGGACAGATCTGGATACGTTACATGTATCCAGATCTGTAAACTGACAAATTTACTGTCCATCATTTCTTCTAAAAATCTTCCTTTCAGTGATCTGCTTGTGCCACCTGGCTCCATTCAATAGAATAGTAGCAAAAAATCATGCCATTATTTTTCCTGTGGCCAAAAACTGTTCCCATCTTTTCTTGGCCATTCCAAGTCGTATGATGATCCTGATTACCTCTCTCCTACCAATGGCATTACAGCCAGTGAGAGCTTTTTTTGTAAAATTTCAACCAGTTTGTGTTAACAGAGAGCAGATAAACCCAGACAACACTGTTTCATTTATTTCTAGTGGTAGTTTGGGTAACAATAAAATATCATGAGTAATCCACCTGCCTCCCACCTATTAAAATAAAAAGGGAAAGGAATGCATTAGAAAGCTTTATTGCAAGATGTGTTTACATACTACAGTAGAAATGGACTTTTAAATTATATGAGAGACACTGGGCACAGGTCAATAGTCAATATATCCACCCTGAATGGCACAGGAAAACATAGTAGCCTAAAAAAATAGGGTGAAACAGATATGAGTACTTTTTTTAAAAGGAGGTAATTACACTATGGAAAATGAATGCTAAAATGCTATGGCAATGACTACAAACTGCCAATGTGCTTGCTTGCATGTAGTAAATTAATTCAAGTTCTTCACAGAAGTACAATCTTTTGCTACACTATTCAGGAGTAAGTACCATTGATTTCAATTAGTCTTACTCCCAGGTATGTGGGGACAAAACTGCAACCTAAATAAACCAGTGGCAATGAAAGTATGTGCTGGATAATTGCATTCAACCTTTTATAAGATCCTGCCTACAATCAGGCAAGCAACAATCATTTCTCTATATATGGTAAGTGTGTGTTTCTGTAGTATATATCATTGTCCATGCATGGCTTGTTCTTAAATTACAATTCACAGGATAATACTGCTGGACAAAGAGCTTATTTTACAGTATAGGTAAAGGTTTTCCCTTGACATTAAGTCCAGTCATGTCCGACTCTGGGGGTTGGTGTTCATCTCCATTTCTAAGCCAAAGAGCCAGCATTGTCTGTAGACACCTCCAAGGTCATGTGGCCGGCATGACTGCATGGAGCTCCGTTACCTTTCCGCAAGAGCAGTACCTATTGATCTACTGAAATTTGCATGTTTTCAAACTGGTAGGTTGGCGGAAGCTGGGGCTAACAGCATACTACACTCAAAAAACAAGAAAGACTAACAATATTTATAAATTTTTACAATAACTGTTCTTTATCTAGAAAATTGTCCTTTTCTACTTTATGTCTATTTTTTCAAAATACCCAGCTCACAGAAAAGACATGATAAGTCTAAAGACAGTCCTTTAAAAAGAGAACCATCCCCAACAACACAAATAGGCTTCTTCTTTCAGAAATAAGTCAGATTTCATAGCTGTTAAAACTTTTAAGTAATAACACATGTCAAAATTAATTTAATGGATTTCCCCTCTATATATGTTATTTCAAATATATTTATTTTTTCTCCTGCATTAGTCATATAACCAAATTGTATAACTAAATAAAATCTACCTCAGCTCATATCACATTTGAAATGCTAGCTTAAGCAATTGAAATAAGTATCATTGAGTGAAATGTTTTATAGAAATCAGATTTAGTATGTTCTTTAGTAAATAGCATCTTGTTTTTATCAGGAAAACAGGGAGCTTCCTATGCTTTATAGAATCGAGTTATTTTGAAATGGTATAAATACAGTATTTTTCTTTATAGTCTGGATGGATACTTTCATATGGGTGGAAAATAGTATGAATTCTTGAGTAAACCAGGTTTGGGGGGGGGGGGGGTAGAACCATTTTGAGTTGTAAAAGACCAGGTGGAGAGTGTATTGACCTCAAATGCTGGCATATAGGGCCGTAGCCAGGTTTTAAGGGTTCTAACCTCCACACCCAAAAAGGTTCTAACCTCCACACCCGAAACCTGGTTTACTCAAGAATTTTAACTGGTTAACTAAGTTATGAGTAAACCAGGTGTCTTTTTTAACCTGACACATTTCAGGGCAGGGTTGAACATCCCCTCCCCTGGCTATGGCCCTGCTGGCATGAACATAACAGCTGAATAGACAGGAGCACTTGAATGGCTCCTCTCTAGGATAACTTTTCAGTGGATAGTGACCAAAGTCCAGGTTTCTTCCATGAATGTTGCTAGCAATGTATATAATTTAAATGATGATATTTATCCATTTAGGCTTGCTTGTAAGAAAATCTTATTGAGGCTAAAAGAACATAAAGAGTATTGACACTGTCGCTGGAAGTGGCGGAGGCTGCTTTCTTGTCCCTGTATCCACCTCAGTGCACAAGAGGAACTGGATGCTTCCAGGTATGGCATGTGGGTGTATTTTGTCTGTTTTTGAATACCCATGAATGGAAAGCAGCCTCTATCCCCTGTCTAATTCTCCTTGGGTCCCCCAGGTACAGCCTTGTACCCAATGAGTGGTTGAGAGAACAAAGCTGAGCCTAAGACATACCTGTCTAGTCTTGCACACTAAGGATATTGATATTGTATGTGTAATATAGGCTACCTCATTGTCCAATGTCATTCAAAGCCCGTATGCCATTGTAACAGAGTTATGTGGGAATATGCCACCAATAGGAACCGGGTCAATAAAGCATTCTATACTGAATAGGACTCTTGGTGTAGGGCACTGCTGTTGACACAAAGTGGCAGAGACTCTTGGATTTCATAAATGAGCCTTACATAGAGTATCAGAATAGGACTGAGGACCATGTGCTTAAAAAAAATGTTATATGGATCTGCCCTCAACAGGGCATAGTTTTGAATATATATATATATTACTACATTTATATGCTGCCCTTCTCACCCCGAAAGGGACTCAGAGCGGCTTACAAGTTATAATTGTTTCTGATTTGTGCGCTATTTTCTTCAGACTTCATTCTGGTCTTGATCTTATACTATAAAAACACAAGGAGTCATTCAATGGGTGTTGCTATGGCCGGGCAGCCAGGCTGTTGAAGTTAAAATCTGTGCTTTTACCCAGAAAATTGGTGATTTGGATTTTTTAAAAAATATAATAGAAATTTCAGCCTAGCTGTGTGTGTCTGTACTTTCAAGCCACCTGCTAACTTATGGCAACCTGATGAATTGCCTCGGGGTTTTCTTAAGCAAGGGATATGTTATGCATTTGTGGCAAGCTGCAGGAATGCCTCAATTACATCTTTAAAATGGTCAATTCTGGGTAATTCTTGGTTAATTATGGCTTTTAAAAAATTCTCCAGTGCTTGTGTGAAAGAATGGAGTTTGGGAAAAGAGATGAAACAATGGTGATGATATTCTGCCTAGACAAAAACTACATTATTGGTCATCTTTGCTTCGCCTTAAAATATTTATTTAAATTCCCTTCCTTTTTGTTACATTTCAGTTACAAAAGCAAGGTTTTTAAGAAAACAATAGGCAGAGCTTAATGGTCAAATAGATTCCTTCAATATCTGGAATCCACTACAAGTGAAAAAAGGAGAATTTCATTGTGTTTTAACACACACTTTGAGCAGTTCCTTTGAGAATTTCTGCTGCAGGACTTCAAAATAACTTTACCTGAAAGGTCCTATTGCCTTGATTTTGGAGAGAGGAAACAGAATAGAATTCGATGTTGCTGACTTTCAAAACACTGAAATTACCATTTCATTCTTAATTGGTGGGGTGTCAGTGGAGGGGGAGGGGTGCTGATATCAATCAATTCCTTTTCTAAAAAAATACCATAAAGATTGTTGTTTGGCATAAATTATATTAATACGTATGTTAAAATAATGAGCACTTAGAATTGAAAACTGAAAACTTTGAAACAGACTAAGATGAGACTAGAGAGGAATTGGAAAAACCACTTATGAGTATCCCATGCTTAAGAAAACCCTGAGACAATTCATCAGGTTGCCATAAGTTAGCAGGTGACTTGAAAGCACGCACAGCTAGGCTGAAATTTCTATTATAGTTTTTTTAAAAATACAAATCACCGATTTTCTGGGTAAAAGCACAGATTTTAACTTAAAAAACGTGTGTGTGTGTGTGGGTTGTCACATACTTTATCTTGGTTTATGAAATGATCAGGGATTTTTTTTAATTTTTTACTTTTTCATACTCTTCTGTTCACAGAGGTGCAAAGCTCACTCAGCAGCTTCCTGTTGGGTACACTTCCTGTAGTTCTTTAGAATGGTATAATATGACACTGCATGACACCCAAGTCATTTGGGGAAGTATTGGCTAATGGGGAGGATAAGGTGATGCAACATTAGTACTACGGTATCACATCTGTAAGGAGCCCCCGGTGGCGCAGTGGGTTAAAACCCTGTGCCGGCAGGACTGAAGACCGACATGTCGCAGGTTTGAATCCGGGGAGAGGCGGATGAGCTCCCTCTATCAGCTCCAGCTTCTCATGCGGGGACATGAGAGAAGCCTCCCACAAGGATGATAAAACGTCAAAAATCATCCGGGCGTCCCCTGGGCAATGTCCTTGCAGACGGCCAATTCTCTCACACCAGAACCGACATGCAGTTTCTCAGGTCGCTCCTGACACGACAAAAAAAAAATCACATCTGCAATGCATTCTAGAAACAATGCTGACAGAGGGGAATTTGTAGAAACATGTACAACTATGACAAGTGCAGGGCTTTAAAGAAACAGTCTGAAAAGCAAATGGACTGTCTGATTTACTGGGCGGTGTGGTTGTGTGTTGGGAAAGGAACAATGCATGGTTGCTACCAGATGACATGGGTCTGTTTCTTTTTCCTGGGCTCCCCTGTAGCACCAGTCAATAAGTTTAAAACAACTGGTGGCTACTCATTCACCAGCGAGTTTCTCCCCTTTCCCAGGAAAATTCCTGGAGTACCCTGACATGTGGTTTCCACTGTGGTCAGATGGCAAGACAGGTGTGTGTGTATTTGCATTTAAAGCCACAGCCAGGGATCTCCTGCTTTCCTCCAAGCTTTGTTTTACCATCTTTCCTATCTTCGTTTAATTGTCAAAACTTTGTGGAGGTGGTTGGCATGGGACATGGATTTAGGATCAGGTGTATAGTGCCTATCAGACAGACTCAGGATGCTTGGCTGAAATCAAGTCTTGTCCAGAGGTGGGTGACCACATTGACCACACTCCCTGTGGCTGAGAGGCCAGGTCTGGGAATGTCTGATCCCTCTCATGCCATTCCTATGGGATCTGCCAGTGGGCCAGATGTAAGGGCATATCAATCAACATGTGAGTTGGTTGATGCCTGGGTCCAGACCAGGCATGAGCAAACTTTGGCCCTCCAGGTGTTTTGGACTCCAACTCCTACAATTCTTAACAGTATCGGCTGTTAGGAATTGTGGGAGTCGAAGCCCAAAAAACCTGGTGGGTCAAAGTTTGCCCATTCCTGTTCCAGACCCATGTGTGCATGAGCCCTGCTAAAACAGAAACCAAATAAAGTAATGGCCATTTTTTATTCAGTTTGTTGTGTCTGCCTGAGCTTTGTGCTAGTTGCAGAGTGGATTTTGTCCCTGAACATTCAACAGAAATACATGAAATTTTGGCGGACTTCTTGGGTTAAGTACTGTTAAGTTATGACCCTAGTCCTGAATTTAGAGGAATTTGTTTTTCTCTTCTGACTTTTTGAAGAGCAGAGGCTTATGTTCATTTTCTACTCACTCATTAAAAAAAGTGTAGTTTTTGGGATCAAAATCAAGACATCGATTATTTTATTATTTTACCCATGCTGATGCTTCTTCAGTGTAGGCAAGGTCAATAATAACTAAATTTTGTTAGGAGTAGATAGGAAGGTTCTGCTAATCTCAGGCAAGCAAAAGTAATGGCCAAAACACAGCCAGAAAATGTGTGCTGCTTCTCCAAAGGGAAGCCTCCTCTCTCATCAGAAATGGTTTTTCAAACTGATGAGGATTTAAAGAACGGGTTGTAATTTGGGAATGTTAGGTATCCCTAGCAAACAAAAAATGTCAGAATTTTTTCTGAGCTCACTTGCATGAGCCATAGTAATTATTTGGATCCTAGGTTATATTGGAAGAAGAATTAAAAAAGAGCAATAGAAACAACCCCATAGATACTATAACAGCATTTTGGGAAAATATTTGAGAGTATTTTATTTGCCAAGAATGAATAAAATAGATGACAGTTCTACTTTTAGTAATATGTAAAAACAGTTATTGTTGTGGACAGTCTGGTCCAAGGTCTGAGTCTACCAAATGGTAGTCCAACCAAGATTCAGTGGTTCTCAACTTGTGGGTCCCCAGGTATTTGGCCTATAACTCCTAGAAATCCCAGCCAGTTTACCAGCTGTTAGGATTTTTGGGAGTTGAAGACATCTGGGGACCCACGGGTAGAGAACCACTGAACTAGATAGACTCACTCAGACAATAGTGAATCTTCTTGATTCAATTATATGGCAGGTAGTATTATCCACAGGATTTAGGCCTTTATGTTAAGTGGTTGAAGATTCTAACTTTTACTGGAACAGATGTGAGAACAAATAAAAATAAGACCTTGTAAAATGTTCTACATGTGTTAAAGTATAATCCCAAAACACTGCTTTAATAAGTAAAGAGGAGAATGTTGCATCAATGTCATTTTTGTATGCTCCCCTGAGAATTTCATTGAAAGGTAGGCTTTATATTCTATAATAAAATGGCAATGTGCAATACAATAGTTTAGGGTAGGAATTCTACCCCCCTCCCAATATTATATTTGTTAGAAAGATTTTTTTAAAGTCTACATTCTTCTTGTGGATACTAATAGTAAAAAATTATGCAACCAAAGCAACAATTTTATTTTTATGGCAAGCTGGGTCTCTGTCCTCTAATGGGGTTATTTCCATTAGAGGAAAGAGCCCCAGCCTCCTGCAAAAAATAAAAAAAAACATGGAAATAATGCATTACTCTAAGAGGTTCTGGAGAAGTAGCAAAATGTTTCTTATAGGCAGGACGTAGAAATGTCATGCCAAAGACTTACCGGCTTTCAGTAAATAAAATGAAATAAATGCAAATTTCTGTCATTTACTGGCCAATGATACCTTCTCCTCGATGACCAGCCATATCAAGAAATTATTTCCACAGCATTGTGGAACTATGAAGGCTGCAATCATATACATATTTATCTGGGAATAAGCCTCATTGAGTGCAGAGGGACTTAATTCTAAGTATCTACTGAATCCCAAATAAAACAAGGGTTATCAAATATTGAGGAACACATTTTCTGGGACTTCACAGTTACTTTTACATATAAAAGAACACTATCCAGAACAGAGCAAAATAAATGTAAATTATAAGACAAAACCAAGAGTAGAATGTGAGATGTTATACAGTACTACAACTTCTTGTGCATTTTCTTACATGTTTAGTATTTTGGTTTTCTGTACAAAGATTGAGTCTGAAATTTTCTGGAATAATATGGAACATTCTCTTAATCATACCAATTGGATGGTATGATTAACATTATGACTTCTTTACTACTACGAGCTTAGAGGTATGTTTTAGTATTAAAAAAACCCCTTCTGTACCACCCTTTGTAAACCCTAAACATTGCACTGAGTGTACTCTGTTCTTTGAATTTTTCAAGCAGGATTGCTTTATGAAAGTGAAAGAGCTGAACAATGCAAGCTGCAAAAAAAAGTGTAAGGCATTTCTTTAAAATTATTCTTCAAACTACAGTCTGCTGACTTTAGAAAGGACATCTCTGGATGTTTAACATCTGGGTATTGAGAACAATTGTTATTTTCATTGTTATTATGAATGGAGTGTATCTGCATGGGAAACGTCACCTAGACTGGTATTCTTAAACTTTGTTATATAAGGTTAGAAATGCAGTCAAATGGGTTCACATGTACGCACAGAACTCTAACTTAACCTTGACACAAACATTATTTTTAACTGGCTACATTCTAGTATACTACTATAATATATGTATTTGTTCACCTCTTGAGTTGAGTAACTACAGGTACTTTGCTGTGACTGTGTGCCACTATACAGAAATGTGCAATGTGAGAAAGATCGTAGCAGAAAAAACAATCCAGCATAAAAGAGTTCTTGTAAAAAGGAACTCTCTTCTTGCAGGATAGTATGAATGAAGGTTGAAGGCACCTGGACTCAGTAGGAGCATGGGGCATACAGGCACGTGTGTGTATACACACACATACTCAAATTGTATATACACAAGTAGACATACATTTGTACATTCTTTGGAGGAAAGATAAAAACAATGGTGCATATCTGTTTTTAAACATTGACTTTGCAAAGTCACAGTAATTGTAGCAAAAGTTTGCCTGTTGAAAGCATTGCTCTTGAAGTGCCAAAACAGATTACTTAATAATTACTATACAGGCCACAAGGAAAATGAACATAAACACCTTTCACATAAAACAAGATAACATCAAAGGCTATATCAATGCAGCATGATGATTTCCAAATTACTCCCAGAACTGACTTAATTTGGTAGTGGTAAGTTACATGTGCCTTAATTTTAGCCCTTTGTGTTGATTATCTGTTTCCCTCCACTATAGTGTTCTGAAAGTGGCAGGGTATGAAGAACGGCAGAAGAATGTCAAGCCAAAATGCTGTTGGCAGCCTGTGTTAGGATGTGTGGCTGTGCATATATGTGTATAAAATGTGTGTGTACACGCTTATGGTTCTTCCTGTAGCTCACTTGGGTGCTGTCATCACACCTGCATCTCGGAAGTGCCCATCAGACCCAGTGCTTTAGCTTCTTCTGGTGTCAGTCCACTCTTAAGGGTCCGTCTCACTAAAAAAAGAAGAAGAAGAAAAGAAAAGTATGAGGTCCAGCAGACGGGAAGCCCTTGGTCTTCTCATTGGCAGTGTTTTCTTTCTTTAACTACTCATTTAGAGTTAAAGAGGGCTTGAAAAAAATATTAATGGACAATAAACTTCCTGCCTTCAGGAGCTATGGTTTTTTGCTCGTTTGTCTTGGAAGAGGATACATTGAGGACTTTTGTGTTTGGTGATAAAAACAGACCAAGGAAGCACCAAGGAATTATTTTCAAGACTCTGGAAACTGGAATGATCTATATAGTCTTGGATCAAATCTAGTCTTGGAGCAAGATCTGGACATACTTAAAGTAGACTCAATGAAAGCAGTCATACAATCATAGAGTTGGAAGAGATCTTGTGGGGCATCCAGTCCAACCCCCTGCCAAAAAGCAGGAAAACTGCATTCAAACCAATGCGGCTTACCAGCTGTTAGGATTTCTGAGAGTTGAAGGCCAAAACATCTGGGGACCCACACTGGTCTATGGGGTTCCTCAGGGCTTGCTTTTATTCTTCACAATGTATGACACCTGAATGAAACCTCTGGGAGGGGTTATCTGAGTTTGGGTTTTTTTTGGGGGGGGGGGTCATTGGATGAGGATTCACTTCCTCTGACATCTCAGGTTTGTAACATGGATTATCTTTTAAAAGATCTTATCTCCTTATGAAGCTGGCCAAGCTTTAAAATCTATAGAGAAAAACTTTCTTCTATCATCACCCACATCATCACTGGCACACTCAGTGAGGACTTCTTGGTGGTTGCTCCCAGGTTATGGAAACAATGCAGAGTTTTTAAAAGCTAAGCAAAATAAAACATCTTAGTAAATTAAGAGCTAAAAACCGACAAGATTTAAAAAGTAAAAACACTGAAGTTCTTAAAATCATAGAGCCTGAAAGTCCTCCCTTGCCTTGTTTGGTAATAAACTTCTTCCTGGATAGATGTAAAGGAAGAGTAAGTTGATATCCCAGTCCAGCAATGCAGTACAACATAGCATTCCATGCAAGATGTATACAGCCAGTTACTCCAGTTTCATAACATGCTCGTATTTGAGCACTTAACATCAAACATCTGAGCAATACAGCCATGCTTCTGCTGATATTTGGTCCTCTTAAATGCCATGTTGGGATTTTGAATATCAAACTAGAGTTTATTGTGATAACAGAGTTCCTATTATATTTTTCATGGAACACAAATGAAAAATAGCCTCATTAAATAAGATAGCACTGTTATTGCTATATGTTTTTGATCTCACAAGAATTTTTCCAATAGAAAAGAGCCTCAGCAAAGAGAAAGAACATATGTAGCCTGAATGTGCAAGAGAGAAGAACAAAGGGAACACACATAAAAAATACTAAAGACAGGGCAAACTGCAGATATTGGGAGGGATAGCCAATACTCAAGAGGACAGGAGTAGAATTCAAAATGATCTTGACAGATTAGAGAGATGGGCCAAAACTAACAAAAAGAAGTTCAACAGGGACAAATGCAAGATACTCCACTTTGGCAGGAAAAACGAAATGCAAAGATACAGAATGGGAGACGCCTGGCTCGAGAGCAGTATGTGTGAAAAAGATCTTGGAGTCCTCGTGGACAACAAGTTAAACATGAGGCAACAATGTGATGTGGTGGCAAAAAAAGCCAATGAGATTTTGGCCTGCATCAATAGGAGCATAGTGTCTAGATCTAGGGAAGTCATGCTACCCCTCTATTCTGACTTGGTTAGACCACACCTGGAATATTGTGTCCAATTCTGGGCACCACAATTGAAGAGTGATGTTGACAAGCTGGAATGTGTCCAGAGGAGGGTGACTAAAATGATCAATGGTCTGGAGAACAAACCCTATGAGTAGCGGCTTAAGGAGCTGGGCATGTTTAGCCTGAAGAAGAGAGGGCTGAGAAGAAATATGATAGCCATGTATAAATATGTGAGAGGAAGTCACAGGGAGGAGGGAGCAAGCTTGTTTTCCTGCTTCCCTGGAGACTAGGACGCGGAACAATGGCTTCAAACTACAAGAAAGGAGATTCCATCTGAATATAAGGAAGAACTTCCTGAGAGCCGTTCAGCAGTGGAACTCTCTGCCCCGGAGTGTGGTGGAGGCTCCTTCTTTGGAGGATTTTAAACAGAGGCTAGATGGCCTCTGTCAGGGGTTCTTTGAATACAATATTCCTGTTTCTTGGCAGGGGGTTGGACTGGATGGCCCATGAAGTCTCTTCCAACTCTATGATACTATGATTCTTTTCAGTGGATGCACACACACAGGATGAGTTAGTGGAGCAAAAGTTACTTACAGCTATTGATATATATAGCAAATATGGGCAAGTGAATAGATTTAAAACGAAGAAAGGGCCATCAAGAATTATGCTATAGAGCAGTGTTTCCTACCTGTGGTCCATGGATTATCAGTGGTCCGCAGGAACTAAATTATGGCCTGCTGCCTCACTGTTACTACACCATTGCAATGAGAGCGACTGGTCTCATGAGACCCTCTTATTAAATATGCTTTTCTGTGGATGAGCAGATGGCAACTACTGGATGACATATGTTCTGTATCAGAAACTAGAGCTGATGTGGTCTATCCAATGCTGTTTGCTGAATTAGCACACCAAATAACCAAACCAAATCTAAAGTTGACCAAAAACTGATTCATAACCCTTTTGGTACAAACAGAAAGTGGTCCCTAGTCAAAGTTGTCCCTGGTCAAAAAAAGGTTGGAAACCACTGGTTGAGATAGGACAGGATACAAATGTCCGAAATAAATAAATAAATAAATAATAGAGAATTCTAACACGGAGCAAAGATAAGAAAAGAGGCTGCTCATCTGCATTCTTTTCAAATGTTTTCCCTGTGTTGTTTTTCTAAGGAAATTGCTACATGCAAAAAAAGTAAAAGTAAAAAAGTAAAAAAAGAGGAAAAAGCAAAAGAGATTGTTGTTTTTAAGCACATGCTGGCTAATGGAGTCCAAGCGCTGCTGGGTGCAAAATCCTCTTTATGTGCAATGGCATTAACCAGCGTGACCACCAACTCATTGCAATTTGTGCCTGGTCACTCACTGTTGTTGTTTGTCCTTTGGTCTTAACTTTAACAAAATGCTAAAGGAATAAAGAAGCCATTAGAATGCTTATTTGTAGTTCTTCATATCTCTACTATATGATTCTGAACAGGTACAAAGATTAAAAAAAACCCCGACTTTTACTAAGTTTTGTTTATTCAATTCTTAGTACATATTGCACAAGGAAAACATGGAAACCTTTCAATACAAAGAGATTTTCTGTTTGAATTTTCCACAAATATTTCCAGCCAAATCCAGAAGTGCCTGTGCTTTTTTGATGGTAGTCCCTCTTCAGAAATGTCTGAAACTTCTCTGATGGTAAAACTACATATGATATACTATACATGACAACTTGCATTTGTTTCAAACATTTATACATTTTTAAAATTGTTTTTATTGAGAATAAAAAGTGCTCCAAAACGAGGAGCAAAATAAAGAAAAGAAAATGTATATTATAGAATGAAAGATATCTTGCTTACATAAAAAGTGTGGGAATAATATGATTGAGAAAAGTTGGAAAGAAGAAATAACTGAACACGAAGAAAAAGAGAGGGGGGGGGTGAGAGACTTGGAAATATAAGCACCTAACCTCCCCTTCCCCGTTCTCCTCTTCAAACTTTTATAAATGTTAAATAGCAGGCAAAGGATTGTTTCCTTGTCATGATGCTGGAGCTTGAGCATCTTGATGATGCCATGAGCAAAATTATGAAGGGGCACCCAAGACGGGAAGGTCATGGCAGGGAGGTCAGACAAAATATGATCCTTGAGGGAGGTAATGGAAACCTACCCCAGTATTCTTGCCATGTAAACTAAATGAATCACATATGTCGATATACCATTGGAAGATGGGACTCCCAGGTTGGAAGAAGATCAAAATGTTACCAGTGAGGAACAGAGGATAAGTTCAACTAGCTCCAGTTGTGATGATTCAGCTAAGTCAAAGCTGAAAGGAAGGCTGACGGTGCTGGAGGTGAATCCGATGTTCTAAAGATCAACACACCATAGGAACCTGGAATGTAAGGTCTATGAGGCAGGGCAAACTGGACATGGTTATTGGTGAGATGTCAAGATTAAAGATAGACTGAAATGGACTGGAATGGGCCACTTCACAACAGATGGCCGCCATCTTGTCCACCATCTTGTGGACAAGAGAACCACTGAAGAAATGGAATAGCCTCCATAATTAATAAATTAATAATAAAGTTGCTAAAGCAGTGATTGAATACAATTAAAAAAACAATAGAATGATCTTAATTAGAGTTCAAGTTAAGCCATTTCACATCACAGTGATGCAAATATACGCTCTAGCACAGCTGCTGAAGAAGCAGAAGTCGATCAGTTCTATTAGGATCTGGAGCACCTACTCGATAATACACCAAAAAGAAACATTATTTTAATCACTGGAGATAATGGGATCCCAGCTGAACTGTTTAATGTCAGGACCCAATTTCCAGAGACTTGGTTTTGGCGCTGGAAATCAGGGTTCTGATGTAGGACACTGATAAGACTGTTGCAGCTGCTGACCCTGAAAGACAACGGCCGATGACTTGGTGGGGAATTTACACGGAGTTTCGCACTTGGCGACCGGGGAATGTTGGTGTTCCCGATTAAGCTAGAAGGAGAGGACAAGTGGGCTAGTTGCAGGGCATTTGTTGATTGTGGATGCTCTAGGAATATCATCACACCGGAATTAGCCCAGGAGCTGGGGTGTGAGAAGGTGACTCTAGAATCCCCAATAGTTTTTTCCCAGTTGGATGGATCTGTGGCATCTGGGTCCCTAGCAAAGTATGGGGTCGAAAATGTGAAATGCACATTGGGGCAATGGGAAGGAGGAGTGATGTTTGTGGTATCTCCAATGGCCACATATAATATCATCCTAGGTATGCCATGGTTGAAACAGGCGAACCCAAGAACTGATTGGAGGGAGAGGAGCATGCATTTCCAGGAAACCCAAAGGGAGAATTACAAGGAGCCCACGAGGGAATGGGGCAATAGAGGGGAGGAGGACCAAAACAAGCTGGCAGATTTAGCTTGAGGCCTCCCCCCGGAGTATCGCAATTTTGTTGATGTCTTCGGCGAGAAGGAAGCAGACAAATTCCCTCCCAAGAGAAGTTACACGGGGTTTTGCACTTGGTGGGAAGGACGTTTTCAAATGAGGGGGAGGGTATATAAGGAGCACAAACTGACACCAAGCAATCTCGGCTTTTTTGCATGTTATGTTTCTAGCAGTAAAGTTCTCTCTGACACCAGAACGCAGTCCTGTGTTTTCATTGGCAGCTGCTACTGTGAGCTGAGAGTTCAAAATCTTGAAAGAGAATGCTGACAAGGTGATGCATGCCATATTCATGCAAATATGAAAAACACAAGAATGGCCATCAGGTTGGAAAAAAATCAACTTATATCCCCATACCAAAAAAGGGAAACACTAAAGAATACTCAAACAGTGGCACTTATTTCACATGCCAGTAAAGGAGTCAAAAGTAAAGGAGCTCAAGATCCTGCAAGATAGACTCCAGCAATACATAGAGAGAGAGTTGCCAGATGTACAAGCTGGGTTTAGAAAATAGAATGAGAGACCAAATTACCAATATCCACTGGATAATGGAGGAAGTCAGGGAGTTTCAGATAAATGTCTATTTCTGTTTTATTGACTATTCTAAAGCCTTTGACTGTGTGGATCATAATAAGTTGTAGCAAGTTCTTGGTGGGATGGGGATACCAAGTCACCTTGTCTCACTCCTGAGGAATCTGTATAAGGGCCAAATAGCAACAGTAAAAACTGACCATGGAACAACAGACTGGTTCAAGATTGAAAAAGGCGTACGGCAGCAGGCCTATAGCCAGGATTGGGGGGGGGGAGGAGTTAGGGGTTCAACCCCCCCCCCCCGAAATTTTTCAGGTAAAAAAAACCTGGTTTTCTCATGAATTTTAACTGGTTAACCAAATCCCAATGCTAAGTTTATGAGATGCAAAAAAATAAGAGCCCCTCCAGAACTGCAAGCACTATCTCAAGCAAATATTGACAATTTATTCACACTGTCATTACTTGCAGCAATAGCTGATGTAGCGAAGCAACCAAGCTGAACGGGGGGGGGGGGGGGGGGGGGGGGGGGGGGGGGGGGGGTTAGAGTTCTCTCATTAAGGAGGCCAGACTTGGTGGAGGTGATTGACAGGGGCGGAGCTGCAGGCTATTGAAGGCTGCTCTGCCCCCTGCTATGCTCTTTGCTTCAGTGTGAGCTAGGAGGCACGTTCCCCCCTCCCCCAAAACTCTGGCGTGTGCTGGTCCATGAGGTCACAAAGAGTCGGAAGCAACAGAAAGAATAAACAACAACAAAATAGCAGACATTGGGATCCACAGTCAGTGTTTGGATGATTGCATATACAGAATGGGAGAAGATTGGGGGAATTATTAGAAAACTCTTTCCGCAAACTGATATTTGGACATTTGGCATTAAGGATAACTTCCTTCCCTCTTTTGTCAAATAAGAACCTGAGGTGTGCTTTTTGGACAGGACTACGGTGCGAGAGGAAAGCTTTGATTCCTATCCCTGTGTGCTATACTTCCAATTATGATCATCCCTCCATTATTTAATGTTTTAAGAAGACCTAAACAATTGCAAGTGATACATTCAGCACCACATGCAATTTGTTGATGTGCTTGAGAAAAAAATTTACATCACAGGCTGCTTTGAAGCAGAGGCAGGTTTTTGGTTCTAAGTCCAGTTTACTGGAACAAGTTTACAGGTTTGGCAGGTGATTTAGGCAGGTGATTTAGGAATTTTTTTTTATAATTCCTCATTATTTGCCCATTCGCATGTGTCTTTTTCTCTTTTAACATACCCATATATAACTTCCCCAATTAGCAAAAGCGGAGATGGAACCACAGTGCTGCAAGAGTAACTATGAAGATGTTCAAGCTTTGTTTTTATTTAATTGTGCTTTTTATATAGTTTTGAAAGAATTATACACACATATGAGCTGTTTTTCCCATATACACTGATGGGGGAAATTCTAAGGCACGAATACTTACTTCCAAATTGGCTGCTACAAACGTTAAGATAGTAGGCCATTTTCACCCTTCTGTAATTCAAACATTGCATCAATTTATTCTTCTAAATTTGGCTTAATTGAATTTCAGTTTTTATGCTCTCCAGCATGACTAATCAATGAGTGCCAGATTTCACTAGTTTTAATATATCTTTAGCACATATCCACTTGTCCACTTGTACATAAACAAAAAGCATATGTGCAAATCTACATGTATAAAAACAATGATATCTCCATTTTCACCGGTTGTACTTACATGACTTTCTGTTTGCTCTTGATCTTTTCCTTTCTCTGGGTACAGCTCGCTGATTTGGCACTTCCGTGGCAGACTTGACAATGAGATCCATTATCTCATCTGCTGTGTCATCTGTAGCATTAGGTGAATCATCATTGCCAGTGTTCCATGAACCAATGCGACCTGGAAAATGGAAAGCACAGCATTCCCTGGCATGAATCTCTGTTCCATACATGACCTATGTTCTCTATTAATTCAATCTCATCCAAATGTATTGATTAAGCAGAAAGTAGAATAATCAGATTTCAGAAAACAAATAGTCCTGCTTTTGAGAACAATGTGGGGATAATTTTGTGATACATCATGATCTTCTTGCTATCTTTGTTTTTCTACCTCAGTGACTTCAGACAGCTACTATTCCATTTTGGTATTGAAGACAATGGGGGACACGAAAACAGCCTCCTCGAAGACTGAATAAATAAAGTTGGGCATCCCCTGGGCAATGTTTCTTGTAAATGGCTAATCTTCCCAACCCAAAAACATTGCTTTACAACATTTATGCAATGTTGTATATCAAATCAAATCATTTACTTGGTATGTTTGGTACATTAAAAATATAAATATAACTACTGAAGCACAATATGGGTGAGGGAGCAGAAGGGAAGGGGAAACAGGGTAAAAACATACAATGGCCAGATCCATCACCAAATTTTAGATTCAGAGAAGAAGATTACTGGACACACAGTTAACTTTTGGGACTAGTCATTCCCTGACGGATTTTGTATGCTGCTGCACAGAACTTTGCAACATTGTAGGTTGTAGCTGAATTAATATCTGCAAGTAGCATGGAGGTATAAAATTGTCCTGAATGGCCTGGGTGCTTGTATAACAGAGGTAAGATAAGCCTGGCACGGATATCCCTGTAGAACGGGCACTGGAGGAGCACATGTTCTATTGTTTCTACATGACCCAAGTCACAGGGGCAGATTCTCTCTGGGAAAGGGATCTTCCTGTAGCGGCCTTCGAGTACAGCTGATGGGAGAGCGTGGCATCTAGCCAGGGTGAAAGCCCTTCGATGGATGGGAACCTCTAAGTTTGTTAAATATGCCACAGGGGAGGCAAGATATCTGCTATCTTCATTGATAAGGAAGGTTGGAATGACACAATATATATATTGAGTACAAACACAGCCCTTTCTAATTTGGCCTAGGGAACAAGAGAATGTATTAGTAATTCCAATATGGTCTCCTGATATGGTAAGATTGGGTACCCAGGATGGCGATCCCTCCGGATTAATGGTGGCGCTGTTAAACGCCAGGTCTGTCAACAGTAAAACAGCCTTCATCCAGGATTTAATTCTGGAGGAGAGGGCAGACCTGGCGTGCATTACGGAGACCTGGTTGGATGAAGTTGGAGGTGTAAACCTAACCCAGCTTTGTCCACCAGGTTTCTCCATGCAGTACCAGCCAAGATCTGAAGGACGGGGAGGCAGGGTTGCAGTGGTATAGACCATCTCCCTGACCAGGTGCCCCATCCCACAGTCTTTGCGGACAAAGTCGCTTTGATCCATTCTGACCTGGACACCATGCTAACGGCAGTCTCTGAGGATGTAACACGAGCATCTGCTTGTCCAATTTTGATGGCTTCATTTCAATTGGTGAAACCCAAGGATGTGGACAAGATACTTGGAGGAATGAGGGCGACCACAGATGGGCTTCTAAAGGAGGCCAGATGGGGATTAGCCAAGTGGGTGATTAATGTCTCCCTTTGGGAAGGCAATATTCCAGTGAGCTTAAAACAAGCTGTGATAAAACCGGTTGAAAAGGCCATCACTGGACCCCACTCAATTTGTCAACTATTGGCCTGTTTCTAATCTACCCTTTTGGGCAAAGTCCTGGAACGTGTGGTGTCCTCACAACTCCAGGTATTCTTGGAAGACACGGAGTATCTAGACAGGGCACAATCTGGTTTTAGGTGGAACCGAGACAGCCTTGGTCGCCTTTGTTGATGATCTACGTCAGGAGCTAGACAGGGGGAGTGTGTCCCTGTTGGTTCTGCTGGACCTCTCAGTGGCCTTCGATACCATCGACCATGGTATCCTTCTGGGATGCCTCGCAGTGGCTCCGGTCCTTCCTAGAGGGTCATTCCCAGAAGATGTTGTTGGGGGACACCTGCTCGACCCCACAACCATTGTTTAACCATGTTGTTTAACTTCTACATGAAGCCGCTGGGGGAAATCATCCAGAGTTTCGGAGTGTGGTGTTATTTGTATGCAGATGACGTCCAACTGTCACTCCTTCCCACCTGCTACTAAGGAGGCTGCTCAGATCTTGAACCGGTGCTTGGCCACTGTGACAGTCTGGATGAGGGTGAACAAAGTGACATTGAATCCAGACAAGACAGCGGTACTCCTGGTCGTCTTAAGGCCAAACAGGGCATAGAGTTATAGCCTGTGTTGGACTACACTCCCCCTGAAGATGCAGGTTCGCAGCTTGGGGATCCTGGATTCATTGGTGAGCCTAGAACCCCACGGTGGTCCACGCTCTTGGCCATGGTGGTCCATGCTCTGGTTACATTTCGTATAGACTACTGCAATGCGCTCTACGTGCGGTTGCCTTTGAAAACTGCTCGGAAGCTTCAAATGGTCCAGCATGGGGCAGCCAGGTTACTAACGGGAGTGGCGCTCAGGGAGCATACAACTCTGCTGTTGCGTCAGCTTTACTGGCTGCCAGTTTGCTACCAGGCACAATTCAAAGTGCTGGCTTTAGTCTATAAAGCCCTAAACGGTCTCGGCCCAGTTTATCTATCTGAACCCATCTCTCCCTATGAACCTCCCAGGAACTTGAGATCGTCTGAGGAGGCCCTGCTCTTGATCCCGCCAGCTTCACAAGCACGTCTGGTGGGGACAAGAGACAGGGCCTTCTCTGTGGTGGCCCCTCGGCTGTGGAACTCCCTGCCTAGGGATATTAATCAGACTCCTTCCTCCTGAGCTTTCAAAAAAGAGTGAAAACCTGGCTCTTTGAGAATGCGTTTGGAACCTCAGCATGACCAGATAAACTCAAATCGGAAAATGATCTAGGAATGGCTAAGATGATGGAACAGTTGAGGACATGAACAAGAATACATAGTTTTTATAATTTTTACTGTTTATTGCTTTTATGGTTTTTAAATGTATTGTGATGTTTTTGCGTTTTACTGATGTATGTATTTTTATATATGGCATCTAATTGTTGCCGACTTGTACGCCGCCCTGAGTCGCCTTCGGGCTGATATGGGTGGGATAAAAATTACGTAAATAAATAAACAAATAAAAGAATTCTGCTCCTTAAGAATTTTCCTTAATATCCCAAGTTTCTATCATTCCAAATTTCTATCATTCTATCATTTCAAGTTAACCCTTCAAAATACAGTTTAGGCCAGTGGTGTCCAATGTTTGGTCTTCCAGATGTTTCAGATTTCCGCTCCAATAAGCCCTGGCCCACTTGTCCAATGGTAAGGAACTATGGGAACTGATCCAAAATTCCCAGAGGACAAAAGTTAGACACTACTGGAAATACAAGCACTGCAAATATTCTTGGTGTTCAGTTTTCAAAGCCACACTCTCTTTTATGCTAGACACGTGGGAACTGAAGGAAAATGTTATAGTTTGTGGGGGCGGACCTCTTAGGAGGCATTGCAACTACATCCATCTAAATTACTAAATTCAGCTAATTTGGACTTCCAAGAAAATGCTTGAATTGTATTAGTTATCTTTACAACTGCACTGTTTTTCAGTTTTGTGATGTACTACTCAGATAAAAAGACGCATACAATACTACATTAGGAAATGTTCAGTACCAATTATACAAGTTAGCAAAGTTAGCATGCAACTTGTGTATATTAGGAAAAACTGCAAATAAAAATGTGAAAAGTGTGTGAGGGTGTAATTCTAAAGTGACAAAAATGGAAAGAAAATACAAAACTAATATGGACTGATAGCAGACTGATTTTTCTTCTTCCCTAATGCTGCAGACTGTTTTTACTCTAGTTTATCCTTTTGGCCATACATCAAGCCAATAAGAACTGGCCATAAGGATAATTATTACCCACATACACTTTTAGTGAAATAATTGCCAAGCTGCTTACAACACAAAGGAATGGCTTTATTGTAGTTACATTTTATCTATATTTAGTGCTTTCAAAGTTGAGATATTCACATTGCTGCACATGACAAAATTAACAAACAGCCTTGTACCATCTTAACACTTTTATTTAGTATAAACCTGCATACGTGTGATGCAGTGAGCTACGGTTTATGAATACATAAGCTAAATAAAAACTATATATATTTCTACATTACCAGGAAACTCATTGACACTTTGACAGTTACAAACGAACAATGAATACTCCCTCCACCCAAATTTAGAACAAATTAGTCATCCAAAAATATCACAGGAAAAAAATATTGGGTGTCGAAATTGGATTCAATGTCAAATAATACAAAACAAGTAGAAAGAATGTCTGCATAAAAGAAATGTTCAAGATTTCCATATATTGAGAGTGTCATAAAAAGCAGCACTTCCGGTACACTTGGGTAACTGACAACTTTTAAAATTAATTCTTGCTCCACAATCTGTATTCCAAGACTATGTTTTCACACTGTTTGGCAGTTGAGAAGAGAAGTGAATCAGAAGTGACTGGGTATATCAGCAAAAAGGCTGTTGACAAACCTCTTGGAAATTTTCTTCAAGTTTTGAACATTGCATTTGATGTTAAGAATTTCTTTGTGGCTCACCCCTTTTATTTTGCCTTTTCTTTCTCTATCTCAATCTTGAGATTTTTAATAGTATGTATTATGGAAAAGCTAATAAAGATATTAAAAAAAGAATTTCTTTGTGGCTTTAAAAATTTGGTAACACTTCACTCAAATTACTAGCAGGCTCATGATCTCATCTCTGCTGGTTTGCTTCCCAGCTTTAGCACAAAAATAAATGCACAATCATGTAATTTGTTCAGAAAGCAAGGAGTATACATTATTTTGGGGAGGACATTTGTCTTGATGTCCGAAATTCTTCAAAGCAAGGATAGTTAGAGTAGTCCAATTCTTTAAATTCTTTTTGATTTCTTTCCATTTACTCTCATAATTATTCTGCATTAATTTTGAGTTTTTAAATGTAGGTTCCCAAATACTTAATTCTTTTGACTATTTGTAATCTAGATATTTCTTTTAATTTTTCTTGTCTTGTTTTAGATATATTTTATATATTTTTTTGTTAGTAGCTGTAACTGTTCTGACTCAACTTAGAAAGTTGGGACGTGACCTACCTTAAAGGGCTGGTGTGTGAGCAGCCATTTTGTGGTTCTCAGGGAGCCGCAGCACCAGTGTAGAAGCTATTTGCATGAGAGCAACCTGATTGGCCGGATGCAAATGTGCGGATGCCAAGATTTGAACGATGGGAGAGTCAAGGAATTATAGTTGAAGGAGCCTAACTGAACATTCTGGAGAGTTGGTTAGTGAGCTAGGGTCAGGGAGGATGTTAGCTGGAAAGCTACTGGAAAATTAGTCAGAAATCTGTTTTTATGTAGGAATGTAACAGTCCTTTTGGAGAAAAGGAAAAGATTGAATGAAAGTTATACTGAAACATTGTTTTGAAACCGCCAAGCATTTATACCTTTGTAACCATTACGCCCTTGCCTCAAAACGCTACAAATGAATAGAGTTACTGTTTCCTTTTAAACAAAGCCTCTTTTTCAATATCTCACCTCCAACTCAAGAAGTCACAAAAGGTGGAAGAAGAGTTAAACGATCCTTTATTCTTGAGTTGTATGTTTGCACAGGCTGGCAGCCTACCCCCTTCATGACTGTTTTACATCTTTGGTGAGATAAATAAATAAAAGGGCCCTTCTGCCACGCAACAAGTCCGAGTGCCTCACAGTAGCATTGATTTCTCTCTGTTTATTTTGAAACCTGAGACTATTCCTCTATTTTCTGTATCAATTTCTCTAGGTCATCAAATGTACATATAAGGTCATCTGCAAAAGCTCTCAGCTTATAAGTTTATTTGCCTATTTAAATCCTTTTAAATCTTTATCTTCTCTTATGTTATTTAATAGAATCTCTGATGCAAATATAAATATCAGTGGGGATAGTGGACATCCCTGCCTTGTTCCCTTTTGCACTTTCATCATTTCTGCTGCTCATCCATTTATTCAAATCACTGCCTCTTGTTCTTTGTATATTGCCTGAATTGCATTATAAAATAGCATAGCCAATGTCCATCTCTCTGAATACTAGTTTTAAAAAGTCCCAATTCAGGTTATCGAAAGCTTTTTCTGTGTCAACTGATAAAATTGCTAATTCTTTTCATAATATTCCAAAACGTTGATTATGTTTCGCGTGTTATCTTTGATATTTCTATTCGGAAGAAACCCAGTTTGTTCTTTTATCCATCTTCCTAAAAATGCCTTCAATCTTTCTGCTGTTTTGTTTGTAAAGATCTTGTAATCTGTGTTTAGGAGGAATATAGGTCTGCAGTTCTTTACATTGGTAGGGTCTGTGTTTTCTTTTTGAATCATTGTTATATTTGCAATTTTCCATGAATTCAGGATTTTCCCTCATGCGAAACTTGGTTTATGATTTCCTTTAAGTGTGGTTTTAACTCTGCCTTTAGTTTTTTGTAGTAAATCGCTGTCAATCCATTTGGTCCCGGGGCTTTGTTTGAATCTAATTTTTTGATCACTGTATCTATTCCTTCGTCATTTATATCTCTATTCAGAGCTTCACGTTGGTCATCCGATAGTCTTTGTATTTTCTGTTTCCCTAAATATAGGGTGATATCTTCCTTCTTAATTTGTTGTCTTTTATAGAGCTTCTTATAATATATGTTTATTTATTTATTTATTTACAGTATTTATATTCGGCCCTTCTCACCATGCAGGGGACTCAGGGCGGATTACAATGTACACACACGGCAAACATTCAGTGCCATAGAAACACAACACATAGAGACAGACAGTCAGAGGCTATTTAACATTCCAATTTCCTGGCCACCAGGGGAGCTGTCGCTTCACTGTCCATCTGTGACTGATGAAGTACTTTCTGCATTCCCTGCATGCTTTTGCTGGAGATTTTTTATGGCCTTGTAAATTTGTTAAATTAGCCTCCCCACACATAGGTGGTACCTAAATTTCCTACTTGATAGATGCAACTATCTTTCGGGTCGCAAAGGTTGACAACAAGTGACACAAATTGGCAGGGAGCTCACTCTGACCCGGGCTGGCTTTGAACTCATGACCTCCTCTTCGAGAGCTGAGAATGTGTGACTTGCAAAAGAGCTTCTACAGTCAATCAAAAATGTGAACCCTGATCTCCAGAGTCCTACTCCAACAACTATACCATATTGGCTCTCAATAGGTACTTAAATGGTTTGCAAAGAACAGAATCTTCAGCTCTCCACATTTGCAATGGTTGTGGGCATAGGATGCCCACGGAAGTGAAAAAACACAAATAAATACACTGCTATTTTAAATCTGAGAACACACAACTCTAGGACATTCTAGGTCTTCCAACACAACTCTACAGTCTGACATGTGCTGAAGTTGACCATAGAATTGCATTGGAGGATGAAGACATTCCTAGAGAGCTGTTTTCACTATAAATTTTTAGCTCCTTCATCATGACTGGATAATATTGACCACAAAATTATACACAGACCTAGAAATCCCTGGAGAGAACACTTGAAATCAATCCTTGAATAATCAAATCCACAAAAGTCAAGTCCACAAATATGGAGGGATGACTGTAGTATATTCAGGATGCCACAAGGAAAAGGATGCCACATAGAAGTTCACTTTCCCAGCCCAGCTTTTTGTGTATTAATATGAATCCAATCAATCTTACAGATCATATAATGCAGGGGTGTCCAACTCCTTTTCACCGAGGGCCATGTCAGCCTTAAGGTTACCTTCAAAGGGCTGTTTATAATTGTAAGGCTGTGTAAATGTAACTATGTTAACCTGGCATTGAAAGCCTCATGGGCCACATAAAATGATGTGGCAGGTCGGATTTGGCCCATGGGCCTTGTGTACCATGAATCATAGAATCATAGAATCAAAGAGTTGGAGGAGACCCCATGGGCCATCCAGTCCAACCCCCTGCCAAGAAGCAGGAATATTGCATTCAAATCACCCCAGACAGATGGCCATCCAGCCTCTGTTTAAAAGATTCCAAAGAAGGAGCCTCCACCAGAGTTCCAAGCTTCCAAATGTATTAAGTCTGAGACTTTAAATGTTATGGCATTTACCAAGCAGTGACATAGCATATAAATGTGCCCAAATGCATGTGAGTATACTGATTTCCCTTATTGACTACCTAAGCAGACATCTTACCATAAATTAAGAAAAACATTCCAGATATTTAAAAATATTTCAGAAATGTAGTATAGATTAAAATCATGTGACCTGAGGCTTGGTTCACTAGAAAGGATCAAAATAATACTTTTTTAAATCTCTAAATTTCAGGAAGTATAATATCAACAATTATTGAATCTGTTCAGTTATTCAATACCACACCTAACCAATCTAACAAACCGGATTTAAGTGTGTAATTTGTGTGTTCATGTTCTGGGTCTGATTTGGATTTTCTACATGATCTCAGGCATCTCGGAGCTAAACCCAATGAGACTTCAGAAAGATCTTGGTTAGATTTGCTACTATAACATCTATTAGCACTTTCATTACTCATATCCACTCAACCATACTGAGTCACTGAAATACTTTCATAGTGTAGTGTTCATGGAGCTTGCAACTGTGATGTGTGTGCAGTAATAAAAACAAACAAGATCATACATCATCAATGTTCCAAATAAAACCAGAATATTAACCTCGATTGGCTCTGCTTCTAGTGCGCACTCCTAACATAGTGGTGTTCTCCCCGCCCGGAGATGATATCTTCAGGACAGCCTTCATGTTCTCATGTTCCACAGCATCTTCAGCATATTGCAGGCCTTGTGGTTGGTTCTGTGATGTGGGGGAGCTGCTGGAGAATTTCCCAGACTTCAGAAAGAAAAAAAAAACACTTTTCACTTTAAATTTGCAAAATCTAAGTGCTAAATTCAAGGTCAGTAGAGGAAATAGACCATGTTTTTGCACACCTCTTATTCAAGCTTAAAATCAATAATTTATTATTATTATTATTAATTATAAATACAGTTTTGAAATACACTCTTGGATCTATGGTTACACCATCACCACAAAACAGTAAAACAATCCAACACAAACACTATTGCTTAGCCTTTGAGAGAATTCCAAAAAGCTCATTGCTGGAAGGAAGTCAAACAAAATCAACATCGAAACACACCAGTGTTGAAGCCTAATATACCTTTAGTTGGAGTCCATCCAACACTATGGACAGTTCAGCAATGCTGAACGGAAATCCGTAAGACAGTAGCATGAACCATGCTGCTGCAGCAGAAGACCACAGTAGACTCAGAGGACGGTGTATGAGATTATTTCGAGATAAACTTTCCTGAATTTGTAGAGCTTTATACTGTAATAAAACTCTTCAATTTATCTTACTAGCAAATATTATCTTACTACCATGCTAGCGCCACTACTACTGGTTGATCTCCTCAAGTTAAACCTTTCCTAATTATGCCAGGCTGACCAGCAGCAGCATCTCTCTCTCTCTGTGTGAAACTAATGAAGTAGAGACAAAAGCAATGGCCTCATAACTAACAGAACTACTTAATGCCTTCTTTGCCTCAGTCTTCTCACAAAAAGGTCATCTTCAACCTCAGCAAGATGGAGTGGATGAGGTCCCAATCTTCAAGAAGGGAAAAAAGGATGACCCAAACAATTACCGTCCGGTCAGCCTCACGTCGATACCAGGCAAGATTCTGGAAAAGATTGTTAAGGAAGTGGTCTGCAAACACTTAGAAACAAATGCGGTCATCGCTAATAGTCAACATGGATTTATCAAAAACAAGTCATGCCAGACTAATCTGATCTCTTTTTTCAATAGAGTTACAAGCTGGATAGATGCAGGGAATGCCGTGGATTTCAGTAAGGCCTTCGACAAGGTCCCCCATGACCAATGTGGGCAAAACTACGGTGAGGTGGATCTGTAATTGGTTAAATGGACGAACCCAGAGGGTGCTCACCAATGCTTCCTCTTCATCTTGGAAAGAAGTGACAAGTGGAGTGCCACAGGGTTCTGTCCTGGGCCCGGTACTGTTCAACATCTTTATTAATGACTTAGATGAAGGGCTAGAAGGCATGATCATCAAGTTTGCAGATGACACCAAATTGGGAAGGATAGCCAATACTCCAGAGGACAGGAGCAGGATTCAAAACGATCTTGACAGATTAGAGAGATGGGCCAAAACTAACAAAATGAAGTTCAACAGTGACAAATGCAAGATATTACACTTTGGCAGGAAAAACGGAATGCAAAGATACAAAATGGGAGAGCAGTACGTGTGAAAAAGATCTTGGAGTCCTTGTGGACAACAAGTTAAACATGAGCCAACAATGTGATGTGGCAGCAAAAAAAGCTTTGTTTTGGCCCATCTCTCTAATCTGTCAAGATTGTTTTGAATTCTGCTCCTGTCCTCTGGAGTACTGGCTATACCTTCCAATTTGGTGTCGTCTGCAAACTTGATGATCATGCCTTCTAGCCCTTCATCTAAGTCATTAATAAAGATGTTGAACAGGACGGAACCCTGCTGCACTCCACTTGTCACTTCTTTCCAAGATAAGCACCCTCTTGGTTCGTCCATTTAACCAATTACAGATCCACCTCACCGTAGTTTTACCCACATTGGACTAGTTTCTTTGCCAGAAGGTCATAGGCCTTACTGAAATCCAGGTACGCTACATCCACGGCATTCCAGTTTGTAACTCTATCGAAAAAAAGAGATCAGATTAGTCTGGCATGACTTGTTTTTGATAAATCTATGTTGACTATTAGCGATGACCGCATTTGTTTCTAAGTGTTTGCAGACCACTTCCTTAACAATCTTTTCCAGAATCTTGCCTGGTATCAAGGTGAGGCTGACCGGACAGTAATTGTTTGGGTCATCCTTTTTTCCCTTCTTGAAGATTGGGACCACATTGGCTCTCCTCCAGTCTGCTAGAACTTCTCCCGTTCTCCAAGAACTCTCAAAGATGATTGCCAATGGTTCCGAAATGACTTCTGCTAGTTCCTTCAGTACTCCTGGGTGTAGTTGATCTGGTTTTGGGGACTTGAACTCATTTAGAGCGGCCAGGTATTCCTGGATGACTTGTTTCCCAATTTGGGGTTGGATGTCCTCTAATCCATCATCCACTCCATCTTGCTGAGGTTGAAGATGACTTTCTTTTTGTGAGAAGACCGAGGCAAAGAAGGCATTAAGTAGTTCTGCCTTTTCCCTACTCCCTGTCAGCATTGCCCCATCTTCTCCTCGAAGAGGCCCTATCGCCTCCTTGTTTTTCCTTTTTCTACTGAAATAAGAAAAGAAGCCCTTTTGATTGTTTTTAATGTCCCTGGCAAGCCTGAGCTCGTTTTGTGCTTTAGCCTTGTGGACCTTTTCCCTACAGGTGTTGGCTATTTGTTTGAATTCTTCTTTGGTGATTTCTCCCTTTTTCCACTTCTTGTGCATGTCTCTTTTGTGTTTTAGCACAGTTAGAAGTTCTTTGGACATCCATTCTGGCTTCTTTGCACTTGTCCTATTTTTTCTCTTTGTTATCACAGTTTGCAATTGTGCCTTGAGTATTTCACTCTTGAGAAATTCCCATCCACCCATAACTCCCTTATCTTTTATTATCTGTGTCCACGGAATGCTGCTCAGCGTTTCCTTCCTTTTTCGGAAATCGACTCTCCTAAAGTCCAAAATGCGGGTTTGACTTGTCTTAGTTTTGGCCTTCCTTTGTACCTCAAATTGCAGGAGCACATGGTCACTTGCCCCTAAGGATCCGACCACTTCAACCATGTCGATCAGGTCCTCCGCATTTGTTAGGATGAGATCAAGAGTAGCCAACCCCCTTGTTGCCTCTTCTACCTTCTGGACCATGAAATTGTCTGCAAGGCAAGAGAGGAATTTGTTGGACCTTGTACTCTTGGCTGAGTTTGTTTTCCAGCAAATATCGGGATAGTTGAAATCGCCCATGACTACTACATCTCTTCTCTGTGCCTGTTTGGTCAACTGTTGGCAGAAGACTTCATCAAGTTCTTCCTCCTGGCTTGGAGGTCTGTAGTAGACGCCTACAACGACATCTTTTTGAGTCCCAGTTCCCTTGATTCTTATCCAGATGCTTTCAAGCTGGTTTCCCGGATTGCTGTCTTGCATCTCTTCTGCAGCAGAAGAGTTTTTGACATATAAGGCTACTCCGCCTCTTCTCCCCTTTGTTCGGTTTCTATGAAAGAGGTTATAGCCCTCGATGTGTACATTCTAATGATAGGAGACATCCCACCAGGTTTCAGTGATGCCTATGATATCATATTTGTGGTGTTGTGCTAAAAGTTGGAGTTCGTCATGTTTATTTCCCATGCTCTGTGCATTAGTGTAAAGACATGTGAGCCCCTGAGATCTTCCCCTGAGCTGTTTAATTGGGATTATTGTGCTTTTGGTACTTGGTCCTTGTTGTGTTTGTGCAGACCTCCATTTATCCTTCTGGTGATTCCCTGACATTGTGGGTAAAGTAGTGTTCGCAAGGCTGTTGTCCCCCTCCCCCAGTGGACCTAGTTTAAAGTACGCCTAATGAGATTTGCGAGTCTGTGAGGAAAAAGGTGTTTTCCTACTTGTGTGAGATGCACCCCATCCCTAGGTCATCCCCCTGGAAAAGCAGGCCATGGTTGAGGAAACCAAAGTGTTCCTCCTGACACCATTTTCTAAGCCAGTCATTGACCTGTACTATTTTTCTGGCCCTTGTAGGACCGTGTCTTACAACTGGGAGGAGGGATGAAAAGACCACCTGTACATTACACTGTTTTAGCTTTGTTCTGAGAGCTTGAAAATTATTTATGATCTTTTGAAAAGTATGCCTAGCAGTATCATTGCTTCCTACATGAATGAACATGAGGGGAGGACGGTGAGGGGCTTGAGGAGCCTGGTGAGCCTCTGAGTGATATGGTGTATTTTTGCCCCCGGTAGGCAGCATATTTCTTGAGCCATCCCATATGGTCTGGAAATGACGGCTTCCGTTCCTCTAAGGAGGGAGTCGCCTACTACCAAGACCAGTTTACTTTCAGGACTGACAGGGTCCCTTTTGTGCAATGTAGTGTGTAGGTCCCCAGAAAAGTGATCCTTTTGATGTGAATTGTGTAGGTGTAAAGTGTTGTTCTCCTCCCCAACATCCCCGGTGCATTTGTCAAGGACAATCCATTGAGATTCGTCCAAGAGCCTATCATTTTCCTGTATGTGTTCCTGTTGCACCTGGTCTATGGCATCTAAATGATTAATAAAGATGTTGAGCAGAACCAGGCCCAGGACAGACCCTCTGGCACTTCACCCATCAGTGGAGGCCACCACAAAAAATGACAGAAATAGGGTCGGAAATCTGAATGCGACCATTCAGTGACTTGTGCATAGGACAAGTCAATGCATCAAAACAAAACAGACATAGACAACACAATGATAGAAAAGATCCTTTCCACAAGCTCTGAGAAATGAAAGGGAAATTTTAAGCAAGAATGGAAATTTGATATAACTGGCAAGGCAGCATATTATATGATCAAGAAGAAATAAAAAGAAGATCTTCCATCAGTACACTACATGAAAGTGATGAAAGATGACTGATTCATTCAAGAAAAAAACATTTGATGACATACCCAGAGTTTTACAACTTTAAATGGAAGCTGCTTTCAAAGCATTTGAGAGAAATAAATCACAAGGAACAGACAGCATACCAAGATAGTTTACCAAGGACAACTATGAAGAAACTAGATAAGATAAAAAGGTAAAGGTAAAGTTTTCCGCTTGACCTTAAGTCTAGTTGCGTCCAATTCTAGGTGTGGTGCTCATTTCCATTTCTAAGTCGAAGAGCTGGTATTGTCCGTAGATACCTCCAAAGTCATGTGGCCAGCTTCTGCCAACTGCTAGGTTGGCAGAAGCTGGGGCTAAGAGCAGGAACTCACCCTGCTCCCCAGATTCGAACCATCGACCCTTTCAGTCAGCAAGTTCAGCAGCTCAGTGATTTAACCCACTGCACCACCGGGGGCTCCTTGATAAGATAGTCAAGTATAAGGCTATACCAATTAATGCCAACGTTGGGTCTGTGTCACAGGATTTCTATTTTCTATATATGATTGGAAAACTGCCACTGTTTGAGCTCTGTGAGTGCAGTATTTTTTTCAAATGAAGCAGAGAGTGTTTAGGGATTGGGATATTTCTGGGATATTGAGATGCTTATTTATCTTTATAAACAAGCATCTCAGTATCTCAGAATTGTCTCGATTTCTATTGTGTTTTCTATTGTGTTCCCAGCCCTGTGAAATGTGGACCCTCTACAAACTTCACTCTCAACTTCTGGAATGATTCCATCAGCATTGCCTCAAAAAAAATCCTGCAAATCTCTTGGGAAGACAGGCAGACAAATGAGCATTGAAGTGATGATCCTTTGCTATCAACTTTGCTGGATTGGCCATAATGTCTGAATGCACGGTCACCATCTCCTAAAGTAGTTACTCTACTCTCAGCTCAAGAACAGAAAACCAAATATTGGTGGACAGCAAAAGCAATTTAAAGATGGGCTTAAAGCTAATCTTAAAAACGGTGAGATAGAACTGGGAAGCCCTGGCCCTCGAGCATTTTAACTGGAGGCCAGCTGTTACCAACAGTGCTGTGGAATTTGAAGAGGCACAAATGGAGGGTGAAAGGGAGAAACGTGTCAAGCCAACCCTTGTCAGGACCGCCATCCATCTGGAAATCGTTGTCCTCATTGTGAAAGAACATGTAGATCAAGAAACAATTCAATATGAATATCAGTGGAGACAACTCCACTGATATTCATATTAACACTAGAAGTACTACAGGATAAAATAAGAGAAAATCAAACTCTGAAGGGAGCAAGGATTCAAGGAAAGGACTACAAACTCAGGGCATTTGCCGATGATATAATTTGTATAATAGAAGAACCCAAGGAAAATTTAGGAAAATGGCTGGACACAATTAGAGAATTTGGAGATGTTTCTGGATTTAAAATAAATATGGAAAACATAAATTTTCCATAGGAAGAATAGCAAGTGTCACAATGAAATATTTACCAAATACGATCTTTTTATTTCAAAACATTCCAATAATAAGAAACCAAAAATTGTTAAGAGATTGGAATAGAGATATTCTGAAGTATATATGACAAAAGAAAAAGCCGAGAATAAGATTCAAAAAACATGATTGATGAGAGAAAGAGAGGAAGATTAGTAGTATCTGATCTGAAATTATATTTTGAGGCATGCTCATTAATGTGGTTAAAAAACTGGGCAAAATTAGAAAATTAGAAAAAGAAAAACTATTAAATCTGGAGGGAATAGAGCAAGCAAGCAAAGTTTAATGTTGACCCCGTCAACATTAAAAACAGAAACAGAAACGTGCACAAACGGACAACAATCACCATCCCAAGACCCCCACAACAGCGAACCAACACACATTCAAACCTGCTTAGGTTAAAAGGTAACTAAAAATATCATCATTAAAATGTCAATATAAAATTTCATACCACAAAAATTAAAAATGAAGGTTAAAATGAAGGTTAAAATAGACCAGCTATTACACAATCCCAAGCCATTTCAGATATCTGCGTCACCCCTACAGTTTACCCCAATCGCCTCCAGATATGCAGTTCTCAGCTGCGTTGCTTTATGAAGGAAAAGGGCTGTTTGGTGTGTTATCTTCGCATTCTGGCCAGCCATTAAGAATGTAGTTTTGATATGGGATCCCAGTGAGTCTTCTGTATGATGAATGGTCCGAGGTATTGATTTCTCTCTTTGTTGTACAAAATACAATTAAACAGTACATGTGTAATATCCTCTACCTCTGTTGCCCCACAGATACAGAAATGTTCATTATATGGAACTTGGTTAAACCTTCCATGTTTAACCACTGTATCTGTCTGTTCGAATCGGGTTCTAGTGAATACCCTCCTTAGATGTTTAGGCATTTCTGTCTTTAGGTATTTGGCTGTTTGAAAAGTATGTTTAAAGCGACTTAACCATTTCAGTGAGCCCGCTTTACTAAGGGTGGCAATGTCTTTCTGGGCCTCTATATCCTGTATTCGTTGTGCCACCATTTTTGGATCTAATTCCTCTAGAAGATTTGGGTATAGAATTGGAAGTCCACAAGTCCTGATGTAATTTGTCAGTTGCACTAGCCAAGAGAACTGATGTTGGTTTTTGTTCTGCTCTAACAGGCACAATTTTGGTAGCCTATCATTTGCCATGGCATTTAGTTTTATCCAATATTTATATGCCCTAATTTTGGATAAACCATCGACTGTATATACTCCTGTATATACTTTGTGAAGTCGGCCATAATCAAAATTTGGGAAAAATATAAAAATAAAAAGATGTTATGTGAAAAAAACACCCCTCTGGATCTCACCATTAGAAACCACGCAAACCACTAGGATGGAACAATTAGCCCAAATACAAAGATCTACTGAAAAAAGAAGTAGGACTATTGACTCTGAAAACAGAACAGAAGATGAAAATAATCAACAAGAAAATCTCATGGTATCAATTTCAGTAAATTAGAGAATGCTTCCAAAAAGAGAAACAATTAGGCTTTGAAGAACAAAAAACCGTTTGGGATATAATAATAAATTCGGACAAAAAGTTAATAACGAAGAAAACTATTCATCTACAGAAAACTATTGGAATGGATGACAAGGACAAACGATGACAAATATATGAAAAGGTGGAAAGCAAACATAGGAAGAACTATAAAAAAGAAGAATGAGAGGAAATTTGGAACCGAAAAATCAATTAGACATATGCAACTGACCTAAAAGATAATTGGATAAAAATGTCTTCTGGATGGTACATGACACCACAAAAAGTTGGAAAATGTTATAAGAACATAAATACAAAATGTTGGAAGAGTGGAAGGAAAGAAGGTTCATACTTTCACATGTGGTGGTCATATGAGAAAGCAAAGACATTTTGGAAGAAAATATAGGATACATTACAAAAAATATCTATATATCTATCTATCTATATAGTAAAAGTGAATGTTTGTTTGTATGTATGTATGCAGAGGGCGGACGTAGGGGGGGGGTGTATGCGGCAGCTTTCTGATTGGCTCCCACTTTCACAGACCACTGTGACCCGCACGAATGACGGACCTGGACCAAACATATATGGACCTGGACATATAACCCCCATGAGGATGGGCAACAGATGATGGGATTTGTAGTACTTTCAAAACTTTTGGTTCCCACAGACCACTATGGCCCCCAACAAAAGCCGATAAAGACCAAACTTGGCACACAGAACACCCATGACCCACTCTAAGTCCTACTGCAGTTTGGAGGAGGGCGGACCATGGATGATGGGACTTGAAGTACCTTCACTCACTTCCCAACCCTCATCCAATGACAGATTAAGACCAAACTTGGCAGATATAACCCCCATTACCCCCTTTACGTCCTGGTGAGGTTTGGGGGAGGACGGATCATGGACAATGGGATTTGTAGTACTTTCCAACTCTTTGGTTCCCACAGACCACTGCAGCCCCCAACAATGATAGAACAGGACCAAACTTGGCACACATGACCCACTGTTGCGTATTGGGGAGGATGGACCATAGATTATGGGACTTCCAGTTCCTTCACTCACACCAATGGCAGATTAGGACTTGATACACAGAGAGGCCCAATGGCCCACTTTACAAACTGCTGCGGTTTGGGGCAGGATGGACTTGGACGATGGAATTTGCAGTACCTTCATCCGATTCATGTTCCACAGAACACTGTGGCTCTTACCAATCACAAACCAGGACCAAACCTGGCACACAGAGCACTAATGACTCACTCTACATCCTGGTGCAGTTCTAAGGGGGATTGATTATGAATGATGGGATTTGTAGTATCTTCATTCAATTCCTGAGACCATTGCGACTCAAACCCACGAACGATAAAGACCAAGCTTGGCACATAGAGCCCCCATGACCCACTCTACATCCTGGTGCAGTTTGAAGGTGGACGGACGATGGATGATGGGACTTGCAGTACCTTCACTTAATTCCTGAGACCACTGCAACCCTCATCCAATGACTGATCAAGACCAAGCTTGGCACACAGAGCCCCCATGAGCCACTCTACATCCTGGTGCTGTTTGGAGGAGAATGGACCTTGGATGATGGGACTTGCAGTAACTTCACTCACTTCCTGAGACCACAACAACACTCATCCAAATACCAATAAAGACCAAACTTGGCACAGAGAGCCTTCATGGCCAACTCAACATTCTGGTGAGGTTTGGGGGAGAACAGACTACAGATGATGGGACTTGAAGTACCTCCACTCACTTCCCGAGACCACTCAGACCCTCATCCAATGACTGATTAAGACCAAACCTGGCACTCAGAGCCCGCATGAGCCACTCTACATCCTGGTGCTGTTTGGAGGAGGACTTGCAGTAAATTCACTCACTTCCTGAGACCACTGCAAGCCACATAAAGACCAACCTTGGCACACTAGGCCTTTCTCAAATAACCCGGGAACCGCAGGGCCCCCAAGCTAGTTATAAATATACCCTCAAAACCAGAGATATTCTTGCTAGGGATAACAGAACAGAAATTAGAAAGAAAAACTGATAAACTTCTATTTTTGTTAACCACAGCAGCAAAAATTTGTTATGCAAAACTGTGGAAAAAGACTGAGAAACCAGAAGAAGGAGATTGGCTGGAAAGGTTACTAGATATAAGAAACATTGGTAAGGCTTACCTACCTGATGTCCAAAAAAAAAAGGAAGACGAATAAAAGAAACAGATTGGACAAAAGTGACAGAATATTTAAAACACAAAAACTACACAATATTAATATAATAAGAAAAGATCGACCCCATATGAGAGAAAGGAAGAAGGTTAAAAAGAGATGGAAAGGGACAAAAGAAAAAGAAGATACCTCATGGAAGATACTCGAGAAGTCAAGAAAAAGGAGAAGCAGTGAGATAAAAAAAAGAATCTTTTATTCGTTTTTCCCAATTTTAAAATCCGTTATATTCAACAAGTAATATTCGGGTTTCAATTCTTATTTTAATTTAATAATATTTTGGCAGTGCCTATGGATTGTTATCCAGTATTTCTTGATGATCTTACAATCCCACCATATGTGGTGGTATGATCCCGATTCTCTTTCGCATTTCCAACATTGGTTATTGTAGTTTCTGTAAAATTTAGCTAATTGTGAGGTACCAGCGGTAAAACATCTTGTATCAGTTTTCTATTATACTGATGGCACTCGTATATTTTAATTTTCTCTTCCAAATATATTCCCATTCTTTTAGAAGTATTGAATGGCCTACATCTACTGCCCATTTGATCATATTGTCCTTGACCAAATCTTTCTCATTATCCCATTCTATCCCATTCTTTTTTATCTCACTGCCGCGGCGAGAATTACGATTGCCCGAAAATGGAAAGATAATAGAGAACTGGCTTTCCAAGATTGCAGAATTTATGAACATGGATAGACTGTCACAGATAATTAAAAATCAGAAAAAGGAAAATCAAACTGAGTGGAACCAACTCAAAAAACATTTGCAGGAAAAAATGAAGATTAATATCAATATATAAACAAGACAATCAAAATACTCGGATAGTGACAACATAAAGAAATCTTTTTCTCTCTCTCCAAAACTGATGTTTGCATCTCTGTGGAATGAACTGGAAGTTCCCCATCCCAAACTACCCCCCCCCCACGATATTTTTCTATTTTTTTTCAATCACTTCAACCCCACCAGCCTCCCCAACTACCTTCAAACTTTTTTCCCCTCTTTCCTATTTTCCTACTTTTCTATTACCACTATTGTTCCCCCTCTTTACGTATCTGCAAGCATAAATGTTAATCAATAAAAAATATATATAAAAAAAGAAAAAAGAAAAGCAATTTTTGTTTTTGTTTTTCCCTTTTGTTGTTTTGTCTCTTCTTATCACTGAATATATATATATATATGTGTGTGTGTGTGTAGATATATATATATATATATATATATATATATATATATATTCATTCTGTTTCTTAAGAAAATTTTCAATAATTTTTTAAAAGAATTGGTCTCTATGATCATCTATGGACCCACTGCAAAGATCTTACATTAGGAAAGAAATCATACATGATAGTCTATGGTGATGGAAAACAGCACAGTAAAAAAAAAGCTGACCAGAAGAATAACTTCATCTTAAATGTGGTTCTGAAGGAGATTTCTAGGGATACTGCATATTGCCAAAAACACAAATAAATGGATCCAAGAGCAAGTCAAGATTGAATTCTCCCTAGAAGTCAAAATGACTAAACTGAGTTTATTTTACTTTGGACACATCATGAGATGACAGGATGATAAGAAGAGCGGATAAGTCAGAACACAGCAGTAGTGTTAGATGATGATCACACTTGAATGAACAATGAACACAGAATAGTGAAATGGATTAGTAGTTTCTCCAGCAGACGGTCAAAATGCATTATTAGCACATTTTCATCAACCTTCTGTAATGCTTAGACTTGCCATGCTGAATGACTACTGCCATCATGCTGAATGGAAAAGAGCACAAGAAAACAAGTACATTCCCATTTGAGAGTGCAATCCTTAAAAATATATATATTAAAAGTTATATATGTATATACTTAGAAGTAAATCCCACTGAGTTTAAATGATCTTATTCCCAGGTAAATCAGTTAAGAAGATTACCGCAAACTTCCAAAGGATATGATAATAAAGGGTGTATTTTATATGGATGTTTCTGCTATCAGCAAGTTTCACAGCACACGCAAAAAAATGGGGCATGCTCTTGTACAGTCATACCTCATTGTCATCTTCTTCATCAGTCTACCAAAGAAGCCAAGCAGGGTAGAAAAGGACAGAAAATATTTAGGAAATATTATCAAAACATGAGCCAGAAGAGCAATAGTGATGTTTAAGCATGAAAATAGTAAACAGCCTGCGTAAAGGTGAATTTCAGAAAGCTGTCCTAGCCTGATTAGAGAATGCCTTACTCTTACACTTCCAGTAAATTATGTCATTCTTGGTTTTTTGCTAAAGCTGTGTTACCAAGACAATAAAAACAAAAACAACAAAAAGTTCCAAAACCTATGGGAATGAAATCTGTGGTTTCCCAGACCATAGACAACTTTGACATGTTCAGCACCAGAAGTCTCAGGTATAACTTCCCATTTCCACCACTCTTGTCTGTAACATGAGGGTTTGTTACTGGAGTGGGTGAAGAGCCTTTGAAGGAAAAAGTTATGTGTACAATGGTTCCCTGCATACATTCCTGTCTATACTTCCTGTAGATTGGACTATTGCAATGCACTCTATGTGTGGTTACTCTTGAAGACGGCCCGGAAACTTCAATTGGTCCAACGCTTGGCAGCCAGACTGCTAACTGGAGTGAATTACAGGGAGCGGTCTACCCCCTTGTTTAAGGAACTCCATTGGTTGCCGTTCATTTTCCGGTCCCAATTCAAGGTGCAGGTTATCACCTACAAAGCCCTGAACGGTTTGGGACCTGCCTACCTTCATGACCGCATCTCCCTCCATAAACCTGCATGAGCTCTCCGATCCTCTAGGGAGGCCCTCTTCTCATTCCCACATTCATCACTGTAAGGAGATGATAATTACAGGCTCTATCGTGTGAGTTATGAAAACCTTCTGGCTTTGAATCATAGGCTTGAGGCTCTCGTATGCAACAAGTTAACAACGTTTATTTATAACTTTAAGTTCCAACACTTGGGGATACATTAGTATCTTGTCACGTTCTTAAGGCTTACTTTCAATATCATTAACTTGGTTACTTTTCCTTTTAAACTCTTGACAGAATTATATTGTAACTTTAAGCTACACTGGCTTTAACTTATTCTCCTATACAACTTGAGCTACATTTTTAATAACTCTTCTCTCAAAACAGAGATCCCCCACTGTCTCTCTCTCTCTCTCAGACAGGGATTCTTAACTACTTCTTTTCACACACAGATTCCTAACTGCTTTCATTTGTCTTCATAAACAGCAATTCCTAACTGTTCCTCACAAACAGTACTTCCTAACTAACTTCACAAGCAGCCATTCCTAACTGTCATTTCTTCAACTCTCTAACTCTAACTGCCTCTTTTTTAATCTTAACTCCGCCCTTTTAGAACATTCAGTTCTTCTCAACTCTACACTACTCTGCATAGGACCAATCGGCTTCCCAGCTGTTGCTATCCTACTGTACTAAATCTGCCCTATGACACATGGGGAACATAGAGCTATCCACCAAAAATCTTGCAGAGATCAGCAAATTCATTACAGTCACAAGTATGAGAGGGCCTTCTCTGCTGTGGCCCCTCGGCTCTGGAACTCACTGCCTAGTGAGATTAGGTAAGCCCCTACTCTGGCAGCTTTTAAGAAAGACCTAAAAACCTGGCTCTTCTGATGTGCCTTTGGTGAGCGAATATATATTCCATTTTAGTCTGTCCCAATTACAGCTCTGTCCTCATGATGCACTCTCCCTCCATCCTTAATAAAGGTTTAATCCGACTGTTCAGCCATTTGACTTCCCCCCTAAGAAACACATTCTACCTATCTCATCCAGGGTTTTATCAATTCTATCAATTTTACTTCTAGTACATTTGGCCCACCCACTGTGTCCCATTTCTCTATCATGTCATTTTGGAACTGTTTAATTTATTTTGTTATGTTATGTATTTATTTTGATGGTGTTTTTGCTTTTTGTATTTTATTTTGCTGTATTTATATTGTATTTTGTTGTAATTTTGGGCTTGATCTCATGTTAGCTGCCCCAAGTCCACTTCGGGGAGATGGTGGCGGGATATAAATAAAGATATTATTATTATATTATTATTATTATTATTATTATTATTATTATTATTATTATCATCTTATTTAGAATTTCTCAGTTATTCCTGTTCTCCACTACTATACTTATAATTATATTCACAATGACATACAAATATGTAATCCTAGCATTTCTCTGAAATAAAATGTGCAAAAAGTATCTGTAAATTTGAAAAATTAGCATACATATATACGCATATAAACATTCTTTAATTATTAGTGTGGAAAAAAGTGTACCTTAGCAAAAATGCTTATAAAAATGGATTACATGTTGGAAAAAAAGGCAGGAATACATTTCTATGTAAGGAGAAGAAGCTATCCTAGTCCAATGTTCAAACAATTACAGCACTCCGTTTTTTTTTTTGTCGTGTCAGGAGTGACTCCTGGTGTGAGAGTATTGGCCGTCTGCAAGGACGTTGCCAGGGGACACCTGGATGATTTGATGTTTTTTTATCATCCTTGTGGGAGGCTTCTCTCATGTCCCCGCATGAGGAGCTGGAGCTGATAGAGGGAGCTCATCCGCCTCTCCCCGGATTCGAACCTGCAGGTCTTCAGTCCTGCCAGCACAGGGCTTTAACCCACTGCGCCACCGGGGGCTCCGGTGGGATTCCAATAATCATGGAGACTGCTAAGCGCCACCGGGGGCTCCGGTGGAATTCTAATAATCATGGAAACTGCTAAGCAGATTTGAGTAGTTTTGGAGATGGAGATTGCTCAGTAGCCCTGTTTTAAACCTCAAACCTGTCAATATTCATCACTTTGAGTGCACTGTTAGCAGGAAGAATTATTATTATTATTAAACTTTATTTGTACCCCGCTAGCATCTCCCGAAGGACTCGATGCGGCTTACAGAGGCCAAGGCCTCAACACAACAACAACAGAAAATAACAATACAATGCAAAGCAAATTAAAAACATAAGCAATAACAAAACAGAACATTACACTATTACGCAACAAAACCAGGGCCGGGCCCAATGACGGGTACAGGTTAAAAAGTGCTGGGTGTGTGAGGTGATATGTTGGGATTCTGGGCAAGTGCAATGTGCAGAGAGTCTTAAACTCTAATAAAGTGCTTCTGGGACTATCCTATTCTGGAAAGGCACATCGGAATAGCCAGGTCTTCAAGTTCTTCCTAAAGACTGCCAACGTGGGTGCTAGTCTAATGCCTTTGGGGAGGGTGTTCCAAAGTCGGGGGGCAACCACAGAGAAGGCCCTGTCTCTTGTCCCCACCAAACGAGCCTGCGATGCAGGTGGAATCGTGAGTAGGGCCTCTCCGGATGAACGGAGGGAGCGGGTGGGTTCATATACGGAGATGCGGTCACGCAGCTAGGCAGGTCCCAAACCGTTTAGGGCTTTGTAGGTAAGCACCCGCACCTTGAATTGGGCTCGGTAGGTAAATGGCAGCCAATGGAGCTCCGTAAACAGGAGGGTTGACTTTTCACCAGTTAACATCCTGGCCACTGCTCGTTAAACCAGTTGGAATTTCCGAGCCGTTTTCAAGGGCAGCCCCACATAGAGCGCATTACAGTAATCCAATCTAGAGGTGACTAAGGCATGAACCACCCCGGCCAAATCAACCTTAGCGAGGTACGGTTGCAGCTGGCACACAAGTCTTAGTTGCGCAAAAGCCCTCCTGGACACCGCCGACGCCTGAGTATCAAGCATAAGTGATGAATCCAAGAGGACTCCCAAGCTGCGGACCTGTGACTTCAGGGGGAGTGCAACCCCGTCCAGCACAGGTTGCCACCCTATACCCCGATCCGGTTTACGATTGACCAGGAGGACCTCTGTCTTGTCGGGATTGATCTTCAGCTTGTTCTCCCTCATCCAGATAGCCACTCGTCCAGCACTCGAGGGGCCTCCTTGGAATTAGGTGGAAATGAGTAGTAGAGTTGTGTGTCATCTGCGTAGAGATGGCACCTAACTCCAAAACTCCGGATGACCTCTCCCAGCGGTTTCATGTAGATGTTAAAAAGCATGGGAGACAGAATAGAACCTTGCGGGACCCCACAGGTCAAAGGCCAGGGGTCCGAGCAGGCATCTCCCAGCTTCACCATCTGGGATCGACTTGGAACCTGCCACTTGTTGCAATATATCCTCAGTTCCAGGTAGAATGTTGCTACATTTCGTATCATCAAGTGGTGTCTTCCTTGGGAATAGTGTAAATGCACATATGGACTAATTTACTGTCTTCTCCTCCATCTTCTTTTCTGCCTGGAACTCAGCATTATATGGATCCTGGTGAGTTCTGAACAGGCTCATTTCTCATTGGAATGGAAGGGATGCTGACTTTATTTAATAACTTGTGCTTGTGTTTCTCACTCCACTCCCTCCTTAGGCAGAAGATACATAGAACTGCTCTTCTGCCCATGAGGATAAAATTAGGTGAGAGTTATCTGGGAAATTAGATTTGACATTTAGGCTGTTCTGTTGACACAATAAGTTTCAGAACTATGCCTTCCTTGAGCTACTGTGAACTAACATAAGAGAAAGAAAGCAGGGAAAGATTTCCTGCATCTGTCATATCATCTCTAATTTGGATATTTCATTTGTGTATCTGCATCTTCAAGTTTCCTGTCAATTTATGGTAAACCCCATGAATTTCCTACCTATCATTTTCTTGGGCAAGAAATATTCAGAGGTGTTTTTGCCAGGCCCCATTTGTCATATAATGCAGTTTAACTGCCTTGAACTGCATTATACGAGTCTACACTGCCATATAATGATGTGCAATGCAGTTAAAATGCATTATATGTTAGTGTAGATGGTGCCCAGTTTCTTCCTCTGAAATATAGGTTGAATCTACACTGCCATATAATACACTTTCAGAATCCAGATTAACTGCATTGAATTGGATTACATGGCAATGTAGACTCATATAATCCAGTTCAATGCAGTTAACCTGAATTCGAAAACTGTATTGTATGGCACTGTAGATTCAGCCATAGTCTACAGCATCAGGTGTTTGATCTCCCATCCGAGATACCAAGCTCTGACAGAACCTGGTGCCTTTATGGTATTTATACCCTTAGTTCAATTAACATTTACTGCCTTTAGGCTAATCATTAAACTGTTGTTCAAATATTATTTTATTGAAATTTATCTATTTTTGTTCCAGGACATTCACTATGAGAAATGAAAGCATTCCCTCCTTTTTTTGTCTTTTATAATGTTTTCAGCACTCTTGATATAAAAAGAGTTAGCTGTACAAGGGAGGAATGACAGCATGCTTGCATTGCTTTTTAAGGGTATGCTTTGTTCCACAAGAGAGCTGTTTGTTTTGCTTTGGGCCTCGGGGACATTGAAAAACAGTCAGTTCTTTGGCAATGGAACTCCCCTAGGAATGCTTTGTTTGTTTATTCACATTATGGTATGACTCTCGACTCTTCTGTGCCAGTAAAAATATATCCCTCCACAAAACTCTTTTCCATATTTAATCCCTTAGTATTATTGGCTGCCAGATAATTACAATCAAGGATTGTAATTGTTTCTAACAATCTATAACTTACACCAAATTATCTAAATAGCTGATGGCTATGCTGTTGATAGGCATTTCTGTGCTGGAGCAACCACTAGCTGTATATTGAGTAACCTGTGGTAGCAGGGTTTCAAAAATGGAAACAAAGCTTTCTATCCAATATATGGGCAGTGTTGGTCTTGCACTGTTGCATCTAAGGGCAGCAAATCACTATCACTAATATATATTTCTTTTTTTAAAAAACTTCTGAGAGACATATTTTAAAATTTAAGCCACTCGGTGCCTTTAGGATGACATGAATTAATAAAAGGATACTAAATGCCTACTTCTAAGAATTTTGATAAAAGTATCAAAGTATCAAAGGAAGTATCAAAGGAAGGAAAAAGAAAAGGATGGAAGGGAAGAAAGGAATGGAGGGAGGAAAGACAAAAGGGAAGGAAGGGAGGAAAGAAGAAAGGAAGTAGAAACAGAGAAAGAGAAGAAGGGAGGAAAGAGATAAGGAAGGAAGGACAAGATGGTGGAAGGGAAGCCAGGAGGGAGGGAGGGAGAAAGAGGGACCTAAGGAAGGAAGGGTCCCCTCACCTTCCCTCCTTGCCTTCCTTACCTTCCTCATCCTCCTCTTCTTCACTGCCTGAGGCCTCTTCCTGCAGTGCCGCATGGGGCCCAAGCGACAGAAAGAGACCTCAGACAGTGAAGAGGAGGAAGGGGAAGGTAAGGAAGGGGAGGGGTGGCTCTTCTTCCTTCCTCGTCCTCCTTACCTTCATCCTGTTCCTCCTCTTCGTTGCCTGGGGCTTCTTCCTGTGATGCTATATGGTGCCCAAGCAGCAGGAAGAGGCCCCAGGCGGCAAGAGGAGTAGAAAGGGGAAGGTAAGGAGCGTGAGGGGGCAGCTCTTCTTCCTCCCTTGCCCTCCTTACCTTTTTCTCTCCTGTCTGCCATCTCATCCTGACCAAAGCTAACCCTTTTGGATCCAAATCTTTTTTTGGGATCCAAACCTTTCACATTCTTCCTCCAAAAGAGAAGAGGAAGGGGAGGAAAGGGCAGGGAGGGCACTTGGGGAGAACTCTCTCCCTCTCATGCGGCCCCCAAATGAGAAAGTTTGCCCATGCCTGGTATAGATAGTATCTATCTGGTATAGATAGTATCTGAAAATGATGATACTGGTATCTCAGGGCTGAGTTTTTTTCTTCGGATGATCAACTATAGAATTCCGCCTGTTGGTTTACTCACTGGATTTCTAAGCCAAGGACACTTTTCAACTTGGCTGTTCATATAATAATAATAGTAATATAATAATAATCATCATCATCTTTATCATCATCATCATCATCATCATCTTTAGCCCACCATCTCCCCAAAGGGGACTCGGGGCGGCTAACATGAGGCCAAGCCTGAAAATACAATACAACAAAATAAAATACAAAACAATGAAAATTACATCACAATAAAATACATAAAGTAACAAGATAAAATAAACAGTGCAAAATAACATAATGAAAAGTCAAACACAATGGGCGGGCCAAGGTCTTCAACAAGGTCCCCCATGACCTTCTGGCAGGAAACTACTCCAATGTGGGCTAGGCAAAACTACGCTGAGGTGGATCTGTAATTGGTTGAATGGACGAACCCAGAGGGTGCTCACTAATGCTTCCTCTTCATCCTGGAAAGAAGTGACGAGTGGAGTGTCGCAGGGTTCCGTCCTGGGCCCGGTCCTGTTCAACATCTTTATTAATGACTTAGATGAAGGGTTAGAAGGCATGATCATCAAGTTTGCAGACGACACCAAATTGGGAGGGATAGCCAATACTCCAGAGGACAGGAGCAGGATTCAAAACGATCTTGACAGATTAGAGAGATGGGCCAAAACTAAGAAAATGAAGTTCAACAGTGACAAATGCAAGATACTCCACTTTGGCAGAAAAAACGAAATGCAAAGATACAGAATGGGGGACGCCTGGCTCAAGAGCAGTACGTGTGAAAAAGATCTTGGAGTCCTCATGGACAGTTAAACATGAGCCAACAATGTCATGTGGCGGCAAAAAAAGCCAATGGGATTTTGGCCTGCATTAATAGGAGCATAGTGTCTAGATCTAGGGAAGTAATGCTACCCCTCTATTCTGCTTTGGTTAGACCACACCTGGAATATTGTGACCAATTCTGGGCACCACAATTCAAGAGAGATATTGACAAGCTGGAATGTGTCCAGAGGAGGGCGACTAAAATGATCAAGGTCTGGAGAACAAGCCCTATGAGGAGCGGCTTGGGGAGCTGGGCATGTTTAGCCTGAAGAAGAGAAGGCTGAGAGGAGATATGATAGCCATGTATAAATATGTGAGAGGAAGCCACAGGAGGGAGGGAGCAAGCTTGTTTTCTGCTGCCTGGAGACTAGGACGTGGAACAATGGCTTCAAACTACAAGAGAGGAGATTCCATCTGAACACTAGGAAGAACTTCCTGACTGTGAGAGCCATTCGGCAGTGGAACTCTCTGCCCCGGAGGGAGTGTGGTGGAGGCTCCTTCTTTGGAAGCTTTTAATCAGAGGCTGGATGGCCATCTGTCAGGGGTGATTTGAATGCAATATTCCTGCTTCTTGGCAGGGGGTTGGACTGGATGGCCCATGAGGTCTCTTCCAACTCTTTGATTCTATGATTCTATGATTCTATGAAATGCACAAGATAAAATGATAAAACCCTGGATGCGATAGAAGTGGAAAAAGTATATCTGTGAGGGAGGAGCCCAAAAAGGACGAACAGTGGGGTTAGGACTTCATTAAGTACGGAGGAAAGTGCATCATGAGGACGAAACTGTAGATGGAACAGACAGAAATGGGTTAAAGGTACATTGGAAGAGCCAAGTTTTTACATCTTTCTTAAAGGCTGCTAGGGTGAGGGCTTGCCTAATCTCAACAGGTAGCAAGTTCCAAAGCCGGGGGCCACAGCGGAGAAGGCTCTCTCCCTTGTTCCCACAAGTCCTGCCTATGATGGAGGAAGGGGCGAAAGGAGGGCCTCCTAAGAGGATTGAAGAGCTCGTGCAGGTTTATGGTAGAAGATGCAGTCACGAAGGTAGGCAGGTACCAAACAGTTCAGGGCTTTATAGGTGATAACCTGCACCTTGAACCGGAAGATGAATGGCAGCCAATGGAGCTCCTTAAACAGGAGGGGTTGATTGCTCCCTGTAATTCGTCCCAGTTAGTAGTCTGGCTGCTGAACGTTGGACCAATGGGAGTTTCTGGGCTGTCTTCAAGGGAAGCCCCATGTAGTCCAGTAATTAAGGTAATTACTGAGGTAATTAAGGTGTGGACCACCATGGTTAAGTCAGAATTCACAAGGTATGGCCGCAGCTGGCTCATGAATTTTAATTGTGTGAAGGCCCTCACAGCCACTGCTGACATCTGAACATCAAGTGTCAGCGCTGAATCCAGAAGGACCCCCAAGTTGCGGACTTGTGTCTTCAGGGGGAGTGCAACCCCATCAAGCACTCCCCCTATACCCCGGTCAGACATACAACTGACCTGGAGGACCTCTGTCTTGTTGGGATTGATCTTTAGCTTGTTTGCCCTCATCCAGATCGTCACATCAGCCAGGCACTGGTCCAGCACCTGAGGGGCTTCCTTGGATTCTGGTGGAAAAGAGTAGTGGAGTTGGGTGTCATATGCATAGAGATGGCACCAAACTCCAAAACTCTGGATGACCTCTCCCAGCGGTTTCATATAGAGGTTAAAAAGCATGGGGGACAGAATGCGGGACCCCACAGGTCAATGGCCAGGGGTCTGAGCAAGTGTCCCCAGCTTCACAAACTGGGAGCAGAAAGGACTGGAGTCACAGTAGGAGTGTGCCCCCAAGTCCCATCCTGGCGCGTCAATAATAATATAATAACAAAACTTTATTTGTACCCAGCTACCATCTCCCCAAGAGACTTGGTGCGGCTTACATGAGGCCAAGCCCACAATACATCAGTAAACAAAAGCAATAACAAAACAATCAATACAATACAATTAATATAAATCACATAAACAAAAAAATAAACAATCAACAATCAACAGTAACACACAAGCATTTAAAATCAATGGCCGGGCCAAATGTAATAGATTAATATTAAAAAATAATGCTGGATGTGAAAACAATGCTGGACATAACTGGGATAGGATTTTCAGAGAGAGGTCACGGTGAGTCTTAAACTGATCAGATGGTGGTCAGACCATGACAATGTATTTATTTATTTATTTACTACGCTTCTATACCACCATTCTCAGCCCGAGGGCGACTCACAGCGGTTTACAAAACGGCACAATTTGATGCCCACAACAATACAAAAATAGTTTAAACATTAAAAACATTTAACATAGATAAAAAATCATTACAATTAACATCAATAAACATAATAAAAAACCACAAGTCCTCCGCATTTCATTAATCAGTCACATTGTCCAACCATTCTGAGATCAGAGTTTCATAGCTACACTGCGTTTGGGAAGGCCTGCTCATATAACCAGGTTTTAACATTTTTGCGAAATCTCTTAAGGGTGGGGGCTGATCTAATGTCCCTGGGTAGGGCATTCCACAACTGAGGGGCCACCGCTGAGAAGGCCCTATCCCTCGTCCCCGCCAATCGAGCCTGTGAAGATGGCAGGGCCGAGAGCAGGGCCTCCCCAGAAGATCTTAAATTCCTAGAGGGTTCATAAGGAGAGATACGTTTGGACAGGTAAGCCAGAACCATTTAGGACAATGGAACAATTGCCCACAATAAAAACTAGGTCGAGAGTGTGAACTGCCTGATGCATGGGGCCAGATATTACTTGAGTCAGACCCATTGTCGACATGGCAACCATGAAATCTTGAGCTGCACCTGTTAATATGGTCTCTGCATGAATGTTGAAGTCTCCCAGAACTATAAATTGCTGGGAGACTAAGGCCAAATTGGAGACCACTTCTGCTAGCTCAGGCAGGGAGACTGCTGGGTTGCAGGGTGGACGGACAGCAGAATCCCCAAGCTGTCTTGGGCTCCCACCTTCTGGTAGACACACTCAAACCCAGAGGATTGCGGAATGGTGCATCTGACCAGAGCGACGGACTGCCTAAAGATCACTGCAACCCCTCTTCCCTGCCCCCCGGACCTAACCCCCAAAACCCAGTGGGCACAGTTGGGTAAGATTTACCCCACCCAGCTCGTCCAACCATGTTTCGGTGATGCAAGCCAGATCTGCCCCCTCATCCAGGACCAGGTCCTGGATGACACATGTTTTGCCATTGAAGGATCTGGCATTCAAAAGCAGGATCTTTAATCCAAGGGGTCTGTCATGGAGACTACCATGCCCAGCCTTCTCCAGGGCTGCAAGGACACTATTGCGTTTCTACCTGGGTTGAAAGTGACCAGCATTCCTCCTCCCCAAACGACCTCAATGGTACCCCTCCCGCTCGGTTCCCCCTCCCCCTGGTGGAAAGGCTGATTCGAACTAAGCTCTAGAGGGGCTAGTCAGCTCTCCAGAAATGGAGACCCACATGAGGATCTAAATTGGGTAGGAGTTGAGTATATTTCCAGTGGTGTTAGAGAGAGTAACCAGGGGTGCTGGGTGGGCTAAAAAAGGGGGAGAATCTATGGGAGAATGGGAGATAGATTGGGCAGGGACTAAGATTAGAGAGGGAGTCTCAAAGTGGAAAACTAAGGGCGGGGATGCCCTGAAAAGGGGACTTTCTGCACTGTTGTTGTTGGGGCTTATTGGGTCTTGAGAGTGTAATTTCAGCCCGGCAATAGGGGGGCAGATCAAAGAATCCATCAGAACCCTTCTGATGGTGAAGCCCCAACGTTTTAACCGGGATCCAAGTGCATGCAGCTCCTCAGCTAACATATTGTCTTCAGGTGTAATAAGAAGACATATAGAGCAGTCTTGTGATTGATAGTCTCTATGAAGCCCATCGATGGACTTAAGTTTGACTTCCATCCAGTTTTTGTGCAAAATTTGAGCCAGGGATATCTCCTTGAAGTCCATCTGCCCCTGTTCAACAAAGAGTCTGAAACTTCCACCGCCAAATTGTTCGTTCGCAGAAGGTATTGAGAATGGCATGACATGTCCAAAGAACAACAGACTGGTGTTTCATTGTTGGTTGGCCTCTGTAGCTCTGAGGCCGTCTTCTCCAGTCCAGGCCTCCCCTGTCCCCTTTGATAAGAGGAAAGCCCCCTCCCCCAGCAATCTCAATTCCTATGTTGTCTTCTACCTTTTCCCCCTCTAGGTTTCCCCTCCCCGGGCCATCTGATCACTTGTTTTACACCCATCCCAATTCTAGCATCAAAATCTCCACACAAGAGGAGTTTTGTGGAGGAGCATTCCAAACAGGTGATGGTTTCAGATAATCTAATCCAGACATTATTAGGGTCTCCATTTTTTTATAATCCAGGTGGAAAATAGACATTTGTACAGATTACATAACCAAAGTACATGCTCTTAATGAGGAGGGCCTGTATATATTGTGGGAAGGAACTATCCAAAAGTTGAATGTCCACGTGCAGATTGACTGAAATGAATATGGTCAGGCCTCTGCTTCCACGGCCTTTAGAGTTTGTTTTCACAGCTGGAACTGAATATGCTCTGAAACCATGGAGGGAAGGGAGATTAGTTTCAGTGGCCCATGTCTCTTGCAAACAAATAATTTTGAATTGTTGCAGATAAATTGCAAAATCTACATCATGAAATTTATTTATCCATCCCATTATATTCCAAGATAGCAGGTGTAATTGTCACGCTGGTGTCGATAGGTCTGAATCATTATCCAGAAGTTCAGTCTGAGCAGAGGATTTTTGGTTGGGTGGCAATTCCATTTGCCCTTATTTATTTCAATATGGGCAATTTGCAGGCCTTCATTTTCAAAGTATGGACACAGCAGTGATTGATGGCAGATACATGGGCACACCTCTGGCTCTTCGTTTATGTGTTTGCGGGGCCCTGGAAATTGAGGATTTGCCTCACTATTTGTTTTTCTGTCCTCTGTACACTGCGCCAAGAACCAAAATCCTGGGTCTGTTCTTCACTTCCTTCAAACCAACACTGTGCCAGAAAAGATTTTCTTTCTTTTGGCTGACACTAACCCTATGGTTACTCACAAGGTGTCTCCTTTTGCTCTGGCAGCACAGAAAATCCGGGCAAAACTAATCTCTGATATTGCAGTTGACTGTGCTGGGGATGCTTCTAACTAATAGTGGCTGTTTATGCAGTTTCAATAATGCTGTATCTATTTGGTTTTACCTGGTTTTTAATTATGCGGGTGCGAGTCCATACAGTTTGTAGTATTTTAAAGGTGCATCTTGCAATCGATATATGCAGCATTTTAATGATTTATAGGATTTCATTGGTGTATTTTATATTGTATTTAATAATCTGGTGTTCATGTATTTATCTATTTGCCATGTATGTGAAAGATCTATGGTCTAAGCATCGAATAAACTTAAACATACATATTGAATAGGATTTTTCACAATGAGTTGTTGCAGGGTAAGATTGAACGACTTCCCCATGAGATCACATAGATGAGAAAGTTCACTTTTCCTACGAGTTTCCAACCGATCAATTTCCTATGACTTCCAAAAATCCTTCCTATAGTAACCACTCTTAAACTCTCAACAAGCTGCCTTCACAATCTAACCAAATTCCTTCTTCCTAGCTAAATCAATCCTCTCTTCAGCATCTTCACCAAATCCACCATAATCTAAAACCCTCAAAATACAGTACTTACATACACAAACCACCATACACATTCCAAAACCAATATAACCACATTACTTAAAGGAAATCTCATGGAGGCTTTTACCAGTCCCCAAAATCCTATATCATCTCACTTTTTATGACCTCTTGAATCTCCTCCCTTATCCCCCCTTCCTCTAATCTTAAGAAACAAAATCAATAAGACTCCCTATCAGAATCTATCTCAGTCAGCAATAAAATGGACTAATAAAACAAAAAGAAAAGAGAAAATGAGACAAAAAGTAAAATAAAATAAAACAAAAATAAAATAAAATAAAAATAGAAATAATACTAAAATAAGAAAAAAAACAATAAAATAAATAATAATCCCAAGATGGCGATATGCAACCCCCAAAGTGTAGATGAAGATTTTGCTGACTTCTTTTTTGATGGGAAAGATTTAGTATCAGCCTTGTTACAAGTCTGAGTAGCAGCTGCAAAACATTCAGATTTTTGAATAGTCTCAACAGAACGTGAGGTACTATACAGAAACTAAAATTAGAAAGTGACTCATATTTCCAAGAAGTAACTTGGTACATACTTACTTTTTACTATAAGGAGCTGGAATAGGATTTCTAATTATAAGAGGATGAATAATGTGATCCCCCAGAGGTGAAAAAAGCAGTATATAAATGCAATAAATAAATAAATAAATAATCTCAACCACCTTATATTAGAGCCATGACCATGGCTCTATAATATCTAACATTATATAAAATAAAATCTTATTTATTTAGAAGCAGCTTAATTTTTAAAAAGTTATTATGTAATTTCAATAAAGTTACATTTCCACAATGAGAAACCAAGAAAGTGGAAGAAATTGTAGGGAGTACTTTAAATTCTTGCCTATTTGGATGCATTTTATTCATTTCGCTTTTCATATTTTTTATTACTTCATTTGTTGGAGTCCTGATCCTGCCACATATCAGTGCACAGCTACCAATGCCAAAGCTGAAAGAGAAGTAACTCTATATATGATGACGTATTAACATCTAATTGTGACTCCATAGTCCCACATTCAAGATAGCTGGAACCTGCTATTAAGTACTGGCACTTCTTTCAACAACAGTATGCAAATAATAAAATAATTTGTAGCACTTTAAAAATAAAATTTAAAATCTTAGTGCTACTTAAACTATGTAATATATCAATAGTTGAAAATATGTCTGTTACCTTTGTTGCATGATTTTGTTTGAGAGCTACGTCTTGCTCAAACATTATAATAATGAAAAACAGCTACTTTATATTGCGTTTATAACTTTATACAGTAGTTACTTACTTAAGGTGCCAGTACTGCACAGACTATGGTATGTAATGGTTTTTCCAATGTTTATATTTAAACTAGCATTTCATTTCAGTGATTTCAGGATTAATGAAATGCAATCCTGCTTGCTTTAAGTCATGTCAGAATTGCTATAAAAAAGAAATATATGTTCAATACACACTGTAATAATATTGCAATTGAGCATACTATTACATATGAATTCCAAATACATTATGTCCTACAGATGAAGGAGTCTTCATCAAGTAAACACTGATAAAAGACAATGCAAAGTCCTCACATCTGAGAGACAAGAAAAAGTACATCTGTTATTATTAGTATTAATAGCTGTCCCCTGCCACACGTTGCTATGGCCCAGTCTGGTGATCTGGAAAATAAAGTAATGAGAAAGTGTTTGGTACTAATATATGTAATTTCCTTATGCTTGTGGGTAAACAGTATTTCTTTGTCAGTGTTGATGTGGAGAGTGTCTGGTTTGCCTACTCTGGAATATGCAACATATTCCAGAGTAGTCCTTCTTTAGCGGTCCCTTTCCAATCTATTGTGTGTGTGAATCATATATACCAATCTATATCTATGGCTGGATGGCTCTTTGTCAGGAGGGCTCTGATTACATTTTCTTGCCCTGGTGAAAAGAGTTGGACTGGATGGCCTTAAGTATTTTCTGTTGGTCATGGGGGTTCTGTGTGGGAAGTTTGCCCCAATTCTATTGTTGGTGGGGTTCAGAATGCGCCTTGATTGTAGGTGAACTATAAATCCCAGTAACTACAAATCCCAAATGTCAAGGTCTATTTCCCCCAAACTCCATCTGTGTTCATATTTGGGCATATGGAATATTCGTGGCAAGTTTGGTCCAGATCCATCATTGTTTGAGTACTCAGTGCTCTCTGGATGTTGGTGAACTAAAACTCCCAAACTCAAGGTCAATGCTCACCAAACCGTTCTAGTGTTTTCTGTTGATCATGGGAGTTTTGTGTCCCAAGATTGGTTTAATTCCACCATTGGTGGAGTTCAGAATGCTCTTTGATTGTAGGTGTATTATAAATCCCAGCAACTACAACTCCCAAATGACAAAATCAATTTTTTTGAGTGAAGGACATACATTGAGTTGTTAGGTGTCTTGTGTCCAAATTTGGTATTAATTTGTCCAATGGTTTTTGAGTTTCTGTTAATCCCACAAATGAACATTACATTTTTATTTATATAGATAATAATTATTATTACCACCCCGCTTTTTCTCTCCACAAAGGAGACTCAAAGCAGATATATGGAGCACATCTTGATGTCAAATCCATGCCAGAAACTGTGATTTTGTTACAGCAGAGGATTCTCCAGCAGACAATTTATGTGAAAGATCAGAAAACAAATGCCTTTTGCAATATTATTGCAGTGGCATGGTGGTATTTATGAGCAATGCTCACTCGAGTACGCATGGCATGTGGGATTACACAAGGAATCATGGCAAAATTCAGTTTCTAGATTTATAGCCAATCTTTCTTGCAAATATGGGACTCATGCCAGCACACAGTAATAACACACAAAAGAAGAATAACATTAAAGCTTAAAACAAGATTATATGTTTAGACAAATGAACTTGAAAGCAAATTTTGAAACAATTAAAATTTTGAAAACAGATTTCTAAGGAAAGTTGAGCACTTGACCAAGCCTTGTCCTCAATACCAGGTAAATTGCCAAAAGCCTCCCTGGATTTAAAAAGTAATCAGAAAAGCAGGAACAACGGGGAAGGAACCAGCTTTGCTTTCCTTGGTAGGGACTTCTGGAAGTTAAGAATGGTGATTACTTTCCCAGCAAACTTTCTTTTTAAAAGAATGAAGGGTTGTGTATTTCCCAGCATCTTTTGACTTTACTCCTGTTGAAATTCTCCTTCCCCATTGCTAATTGGTTTTCACTATTGTCAAGTCAGCATCAGGCATGTAGCCTGGGGGGGGGGGGGGCTTAAAGGGCTTCAGCCCCCCCTCCAAAATTCTCAGGATGGTCCGCGAGAAGGCCTTACTAGTACATTATTTAAACTGTTATGTTTATTCATATCATGATCTGATCACCATGCTCAATATATCCCATATGTATGGGGGTATTGGGATAACAATACAAAAGGTTTGCAGCCTTCATTCCAACATATTTTCACTGAGACCAAAAAAGTTACCGCTTGAAGAAAGCCTGCTTTGCAGCAGAGACTTCTATTCTCACATAGAAATTCCAGGAAAATATTACCAGCTGCAATAGTTGAAATCCGCTTTGATGAAAATAAATCATTAATTTTGAGCTAAGAAATTCACTTTGGACTTACATCTGTGATCATTTTTCCTCTGGTTTTATTTCTTTCTCTATGGTTGGCTCGCTTCTGCTTCTGCTGCAAAACCCGTTCTCTGGTGGTGCGATACTCCAAAGCAAATTCACTAATAATTTTGCAGAACTTATTGATGTTGACTTCACGGATTGCATAAGGAGTATAACCCATAAATAATAAGAAAGAGTGGAACCTAGAAAAGCAGAAGGAGTTAGTTGTCTGGATATCTTGTAGTTTTAGAGATTTTAAGGAATACAGCATGATGTAGAGAAAGTATTTGGTTTACTAGATCTGTAGAAAATACAAGCTGTAAGTTTAATAGAATTTTTCGGTAGCTAAGAATTGGTCCAAGAAAGATAAACTGGATAATCCATTTTGAATCTGTGAGCTCATAAAGGCTCTCTATGTCCCATTTTATCACATATTCTTTTAACATTATTTCCAGAACTTACCATGAAAAATGGGGTGAAAACAAAATAGAAGTCTGCAATAATGTCATCTAATTTTGCTTTCTCACACCGATGCATACAAGTTCAAACAATGTAACAGTGTTTCATTATTAACTGTGTAATGGATGAAATATATGTTTGGATAGTGAATACTGCACAAAAGTTATTAAGTTTAAATTACCATTTTGAATGAATTGATCTAACTTCAAAGAGCAGTAGAAATGTCTAGAAAAGAAAAATAATTTACAAACGACAGAGAATAAAAAAAATCTATTCACAAATGAAGTACTAACATCCAGGTTGACTTTCTTTGTGAATTTAGCTTGGCAAGTATCAAGAGCAAGACCTTCTTGATGGTGACCAACAAATGCCATTCCAACTGAAATACATATGCTTCTGTTAATTTAGGCTTTTAAGCAAGTTTTGAAGTCTAAATTATTTCCAGTTTCTCTTAACAAAGATATCATAGCACTGCTGGTTCAAATAATGCTGAAATGGTTTTTAAAGCAATTAAACGCATAATGGTTTAATGCTGGGCTGCTACTGTCTGTAATTGAATTATGCTATTGCTTTATTTCTTTTTGCACCTGTACGTTTTGTTTTATGATAGCATATTATACATATTGATTCTATGAGTTTAGTTTCTCAAAGCCAGGTGGGGTAGATTCTAGTATCAATACAATTTGCTGAGAGATTCATTTTTATGTTTTGAAACAGCACAATGCTAGGAGAGTTTTTTTTAACAGCATATTGATGATATGTTTGATATCCCACCTGTTAATTATTCTTCTATGGACAATTTTCAATATTATGATTCTTTCTGCACAGTCCTTAAGGAACTCAGACATTTTTTGCTTTAATGTTGATTTCATTTCATGCTTTGCTATAGCCTTCAGGTGATCCCATGATGCTTTGCATCGTTTCTCTATTTGACAAAGGTTGTCCCGAAGCTGTTCAAAGTCAACCTGAAAAATGACAGTAGAACAGAGAATGGTTAAAATGACACATATTCAGGCATAAATTACAGTCTAAGAAAGCAGGAAAACAAAATAGAGATGAGCTTCATATGCTAACTGATGATCAACTTTATTCTTTTAAAAGGTCCAACATGTTTTCATCCTTTATAAGAAAATGGGCTAAAAAGTAACTAAGAAAGCATCTGTATTTCCACACAAATTTTGTAACTTAGTTTGCAAAAGAAGGCTAATAGGCCCTCAGCTGTATTTTACTGGGGCTAAATAAACAGGCTACTTGTAGTTGTGAGCTATGCATCAACTTCTGTGTACAAAGAATACTAAGTAAATATATCAGAGTAGAAATAGAAAGAATATTTGGAAATATTCAAAAATGGTTGAAAAATATGCTTTTTGAGTGTAAAGAAATCCAGGAAAATAATCCAAACTGACAAAAATCTTCAGTTTTTACCTTACACAGACTAATTGTGGTTGTGTAAATATTTATTTATTATTATTTCGTACATTTGTATCCCGTCCTTCTCACCCCCTCCCGGGGGGGGGGGGGGGGGGGGGGGGGGGGGGGGGAGGGAGGAGGAGACTCAGGGCAGCTTCACAATTAGCAATCATTAGATACCCAAACAAGACCATAATTTACATTTAAAACAATTGATAAAATATCACATATAAATACATCCAATTAAAATTACGCAACTTCAAATCATAATTGAGGTCAGTCCATTGTCAGTCCAATAAATCATTCTCATTGTCAACGCTGTTTCTGTTGCTTGAATGCTTGGTCCTACAACCAAGTTTTAAGTTTTTTGCCCCCTAAAGGGTAGGAGGGAGGGGGTAGATCTGATTTCATTATGTAGAGTGTTCCACAGAAACTACCGAAAAAGCCCAATCTCTCATCCCCATCAGCCACACTTGCGAGGATGGTGGGATTGAGCGCAGGGCCTCTCCCGATGATCTTAATCCCCGAGGTGGGTTGTAGAGGGAGATACGTTTGGACAAGTAAGCTGGGCCGGAACCATTTAGGGCTTTATAGGCCAAGACCAGCACTTTGAATTGTGCTTGGTAGAAAATTGGCAGCCAGTGGACTTAACGTAACAGGAGGGTGGTATGCTCCCTGTACGCAGCATTGGTGAGCAATCAGGCTGCTAACCGTTGGACTAGTTGAAGCTTTCAAACAGTCCTCTAAGGCAGCCCCACGTAGAGCGTGTTGGGTAATCTAAATGGGATGTATCAAGAGCGTGGACCACCATGGCCAAGTCAGACTTCCCAAGGTATGGGCACAGTTGGCGCGCAAGTTTTAATTGTGCAAAAGCTCCCTTAGCCACCACCGAGACCTGGGGTTCCAGGCTCAGAGATGATTCTAGAATCACTCCCAAGCTGTGAACCTGTGCCCTCAAGGGGAGTGTAATCCCATCCAACACAGGTTGTAACCCTTTGCCCTGTTCGGCCTTTCGACTGACAAGGAGGACTTCTGTCTTGTCTGGATTCAATTTCAATTTGTTCACCCTCATTCAATCCAACATAGCTACCAAACACTGGTTCAGGACCTGAACAGCCTCCTTAGTTACAGATGGGAAGGAGTGACAGATTTTTTTTGAATAGATTTTTATTGCCCATAAAAAGGGGGGAAAATGCTATTTTACATAGAAAGTGGGGGAACATTGGATAGATAGTAAAGTGGGAAACAAAGAGAGAGAAAGGAAAGGAAAAGGAGAAAAAAGAGAAAAAAAAGTCTCATTGACTTCCATTCTGTGCCGCTGCATTTCTCATTTTTCTACTTTGTAAATTGAAATATCCATATATATTTGTAAAAAATGTGGTAAAACATAATTAAATAGTATGTTTATAATCTTTTTTCCTTTTCATATTCCTCAGCAAGTCAGTCCTTTTAATTGGGCTTCCCAAGCTATTCTTAAAAAAAAAAAAAGTTAATTTATTCATGTCTCAAATTTCTCTCAATTTACTTAACCAAACACCAATCTCTGGTATCTTATCCAACTTCCAAAGTTTCACACAGGAAGGAGTGACAGATTTGAACATCATCTGTGTACAGGTGACATCGTATTCTGAAACTCCAGATGATCTCTCCCAAAGGCTTCATGTAGATGTGGGACCCACAAGACAATGGTTGCGGGGCTGAACAGGTGTCTCCCACCTTCTGGGAATGACCTTCCAGGAAGGATCGGAGCCACTGCAGAACAGTACCTCCGATACCCATAGCTGCGAGGTGTCCCAGAAGGATACCATGGTCAACGGTATTGAAGGCTGCTGAAAGGTCCAGGAGAACCAGCAGGGACACATTCTAGTCTAGTTCCCGGTGCAGATCATCTATTGAGGTGACCAAGGCTGTTTCAGTTCCATGTCCCAGCCTAAAGCCAGACTGAATCTAAATAATCAGTGTCTTCCAAGGACCCCTGGAGTTGCGAGGCCACCACACTTTCCATGAATTTGCCCAAATAGGGGAGATTGGAAACTGGCCGAAATTTGACGAATTGAGTGGGGTCCAGTGATAGTTTCTTCCAGAGTGGTTTTATAACAGCTTCTTTTAAGCTGGCTGGAAACTTGCCTTCCTGTAAGGAGGCACTGACCATCACCTTTACCCACTCTGCTAAAACCCCCTCTGGTGTCCTTTACCAGCCAGGATGGGCAAGAGTCTAGGATGCATGTGGCTTCATGGGTAGGAAGGATTGTTTTGTAATATCTTCTGCATTCTTTGTCAGAATTTCCAATTTTTAATATCTGAGTTGGCCAGGAATGAGGAGACAGAAATTTGAACATTATTATTGAACATTGTCCTGTGTTTTCTAATGTATTATTTATTTATTTTGAACTTTTATATCCCGTTCTTCTCTACCTCTGTGGAGGACTCAGAACAGCTAATAACAGCAAAAATCCAATGCTACACAATAATTAACATTTCAAAAACAACATACATTATAAATAAGTTTATAAAATGCATATAAAAGACAGTTCGCCAAGTTAAAAACATCATCCAACTCAATCCAAACATTGTGGTCCACTGATGAGGTGAGAAGTTGAGTTTTAATTATGGTTTGGGGGGGGGGGGCACAACAACATATTGCATAAAACCAAAATAAAAATTGGAGCACCCGGTGGCGCAGTGGGTTAAACCGCTGAGCTTGCTGACTGAAAGGTCACCAGTTCGAATCCAGCGATCGGGGTGAGTTCCTGCTGTTAGCTCCAGCTTCTGCTAACCGATTCTGATTGCTAAAGGATGCCAGATCAATGGGCAAGATACTCTCTGGCCATGGAGCAGTCTGACTGGGAGGGGCCTGTGGCTGGGTATACTGGGGTTCTCCTATATTCATCTCTAGCCCATCATGACTTGAACTGTTTCCAGCACCTGATGTATTCTGCAATGCGATATCAAGCTGCAAACTCCCTCCCAACGGTGCTTGCCTTGTATTAGTAAAAGTGCTCTCTGTGACATCCTCATTGGGGGCTCCAACAGGTGTCCCAAGGCTGTTTTCACCTGTGATCTGCATGAGGTCATTGATGATGGCTTGTTTATCAACTGATCCTGCTGAAGCAACTGGTTGGGCATTTGGGAAAAGCTGAGACAACTGGCTGTTCTGTAGATCATCCAGAATTTCTTCCAACTTATCTAGCTCACTGCCAGGCTGTTTGATTGCCTCAAACCACATTTCTTCTTTCTCTGTCTTCATAGCTACTGGCTTTGTGCTGCTTGAAAGTAAGGTTGCTTACCTGTAACCATGTTTCTTCAAGTGGTCAACTGTGAAATTCACACCTGTGGTATTTCCTGCATCCACGCAGCTGATTCGGATCCTTATTGAAAAGCTTTTGCCAAATTAGGGACTCTAGCCCTGCCCATCCACTCCAGTAATAAAGCCAGGCAGCGGGGCTTGAGGCCTTAGTTCTGTACCATGAAAGACAGTTGGAGATAGAAGGCATGACGGAGTGCGGGGAGAATGGGTAAGCAACCTTACTTTCTTCAGCGTGGTCACTGTGAAATCCACACCTGTGGTATATTAGCGAGCAGTCCCATGAATGGTGGGAGTCATGCTAGTGCAGAAAAAAAGAATTGCTCTCCCAAAAACCACATGTTTTTTGGTGGCCAAGTCCAGTTTGTAATGGGAGACCAAATGGCCACCCAACAAATGTCATCGAGTGGCATACTGTGCAAAAATGCCATAGAGGCTGCCACTGCTCGAGTGAAATGAGCAACGATCTGAACAGCCATCTGATATGCTAGCCGGATAGCTGTGATTATCCAGACTGCCAATCTCTGGGTAGAACCAGAAGGTCTACAGAGTCCTATGGTACTTGACAAAAAGTCTTAGTGACTTCCGTAATGGAGCTAGGCAGTGGACACAAAAGGCAAGAGCTCTCCTCATATCAAGGAAGTGTAAAGATTGCTCCAGAGGAGTAGAGGGGTTTGGAAATAAGGTTGGAAGGACAACCTGAGACATATGAAACTGTGATGCTGCCTTAGGTAAGAAAGAAATATCTGTGCAGAGCACGACCTTATCCTTATGAAATTTCAGGTAAGGACTATCGACTCGAAGAGCCATAAGCTCGCTATCACGATGAGCAGAAGTAATAGCTGCTAAAATGCTGTTTTCCATGATAGATGGGACATGTCAGAATTGGCCATTGGCTCAAATGGTGGTTTTTTAAGGGCAGAAAGAACAACCTCCAGCCTCCAAGAGGGGGCCACAGGCCGTACTTGCAGCCAGAAGTTTCTAAAGCCTTGCAGAAACCTCTTTACAAGAGGATTGGCAAAAGGAGAGGGAAGAGAATGCACTCTTCTAAACGAAGATATAGCTGCCAGATAGATCTTCAGGAATGATAATAAGAGTCCTGAATCTGACAGGGAAATCAAAAAAATCAAGGAGGAGGGAAGTGGGAGCAGACAGAGGCTGAACCCCATGCTTTTGAGAAAAAAAAATGCAAAAATGATGTCACTTACAAATGTAAGAACATTTGGTCCTTCACTGAGAGCTTGAAGTGCATTGAGGGAACTGTTGGTATAACTATGGTTATTTCCTATGCTGCTGCAAACTCCAACAGGTGAATGCAAGCTTCCTGCAGGGAAAAACTGATTGGGTAGGATCCAAGGACTGCCTGCCACTCCAGGACTGATGTGATGCCTTGGGGAAAGCATAGAGTTTGGCTGACCTGGTGTCATTCCAGGGCTGTTTTGAGAGGGACTATTCATTTTTAGTGCATAGTTACTACCCTGAGGAGTGGATGCTTGTATACTTGACCAGGGGCGGCCCGTCCATTACGCGAAGTAAGCGGCCGCAGAACACTTTTTTTTGCCAGGGGCGCAGAGGCATGCCTCCTCCTGCAGGCCCCATGCGCCCTCAACAGCGCCAAACAGAAGCAGAAGCTACTGGAAGTGTGCGTGTAAGAGAGAGCCAGGGAAGGGAAGAGAGAGGAGAGAAAGAGCCTAGCTGTGTGCCTCCTTGCACCTGAAGGGCTTCCCTCTCACCTAGTGGGCAGGGCCTGCGCTTCTCCATTAGCAGGCTGTGCCTCGCCCCCCCCCTCCCTGCTTGACTCTCCTGCGCGTGTGTCGAGGCCTCCTGGCGCCATGCGGCTGCCTTCCCTTCCTGCGTGCATGCTTCCAAGGCCTCTTCTCCCACTCGCTCTTCTTGGGCCCTCCAGCCAGGAAGGGAAGGCAGCCGCAAGGAGCCTGGAGGCCTCGCCACACGTGCAGGAGAAAGAAACTAGCACGGAGGGTCCTGGGAGAGAGAGAGAGGATTGAGGGGCGGAGGCACAGCCTTCTAATGGAGAAGTGCAGGCCCCGCCCACTAGGCGAGAGGGAAGTTCTCCACGTGCAAGGAGGCACGCAGCCAGGCTCTTTCTCTTTTCCTTTCCTTCCCTGCCTCTCTTTCTTACACTCACACTCCAATTCTCCCTACTCTGGAAGAGCACAGGGCCTCTTCTCTCAGGCAGCGGTGCCTGGACTCCTCTCAGAGCAGCAAGGAGGCCTCTTCAAAAAACGGAAGGGATTGAAGGTACTGCAAATGTCATCTTTTATACATGCCTTCCCCAAACCCCTCCAGTATTTGGTCATGGAAGTCCTGTATGCCAAGTTTGGTTCAATTCTATTGTTGGTGGAGCTCAGAATATTTTTTGGTGCTTGGTAAACTGCAGTTCCCAAATATCAGGGTCTAGTTTTCCAAAACCCCTCTCCAGTATTTTCTGTTAGTCATGGAAGTCCTGTATGCCAAGTTTGGTTCAATTCTATTATTGGTGGAGCTCAGAATATTTTTTGGTGCTTGGTAAACTGCAGTTCCCAAATATCAGGGTCTAGTTTTCCAAAACCCCTCTCCAGTATTTTCTGTTAATCATGGAAGTCCTGTATGCCAAGTTTGGTTCAATTCTATTGTTGGTGGAGCTCAGAATATTTTTTGGTGCTTGGTAAACTGCAGTTCCCAAATATCAAGGTCTAGTTTTCCAAAACCCCTCTCCAGTATTTTCTGTTAGTCATGGAAGTCCTGTATGCCAAGTTTGGTTCAATTCTATTATTGGTGGAGCTCGGAATGCTCTTTGGTGCTTGGTGAAGCATTCTCACCTGATGTTTCACTCACATCTATGGCAGGCATCCTCAAGAGGCTGTGAGGTCTGTTTGTAACTAGGCAAGTGGGGTTTGTATATCTGTGGAATGTCCAGGGTGGAAAAAAGAACTCATGTCTGCTTGAGGTAAGTGTGAATGTTGCAATTGGTCATCTTGATGAGCATTTAATGGCCTTGCAGCTTCGAAGCCGAGCTAGTTGCTGCCCAGAAATCCTTTGTTGGGAGCTGTCAACTGGCCCTGATTGCTTCATGTCAGGAATTCCCCTGTTTTTTTAGTGTTGCTCTTTATTTACTGTTCTGATTTTAGAGGGTTATTTTAGAGGGTACTGGTAGCCAGATTTTGTTCCTCTGAGGTTGCCTGCCATAGATGTGGGTAAAACAGCCCAGAAAACTCACAGCAACTCAGTGATTCTGGCCATGAAAGCCTACCACAACACATTATTATGTTTATTTATATCCTGCTTTTTCTCTCCCCAAGAAGACTCAAGTTGGCTTAGATTAAAAACATTTCAGTACAGTTTAAAATCCACAAATATGCAAACATTAAAATGGAATTAAATATCATTGGTATTTTATCTGATTTGTCATCAACACACTTTATGGACTGCAAAAATATGATCCTGTGTGATTCGTTTCCATTGCTGGCCGAATAGTTTAAATTTTGATAATATTTTGACTTTGGTATTTTAGCAATTACATTTTGCAGCAGTGTCTTTTGGGTTGCTAACCCTTGTCCTTCCACTTATCCTTCCATCAGTTCCAGGGCTCAATCCCAACTGCTGGTGGACGAGACACTATGGAGCTCTATATTTATATTTCCACAGTACAAAGTGGCAAAATCAAAGACTGCTTTGGGATTTTTTTTAAAAAAAATGTTTTCAAACCATGGATGGTTGAAGCAGCGGTTGCAGAACACCAACTGTGTAACACTGTCACTGTACGAGTAAAGCAACAACAAAATGCTCCCCTGCCCTTAGGTGTATAATTTTATTAAGACATGACACAAAGGCAAAGGGATGCCAGTGTGGGAAGGGATGAAGGGCCTGTCCAGACAGGCCCTATATCCCAGGATGTGATTGCAGGTTTTCTGTTTATCCTGGATTATCTGGCAGTGTGGACTCATGATCCAGTTTAAAGCTGAAAACCTGGGATCAGATCCAGGGATATAGGGCCTGTCTGGAAGGGCTCCATAGCTTCACATGCCACCTGTTTCTCCAAGGCCAAAGCAGTGGCAGTTGGATGGAGGGAGGGCTCTTCATCTGCTTCTGGGTCAAGCACACGCAATAGCAAACTTCAGCCCTCCAGGTGTTTCGGACTTCAACTCCCACAATACCTAACAGCCAGTCTAGCAGTTTGTAATGTAATACAGGTTGAGTATCCCTGATCCAAAGTGCTTTGAACTAGAAGTGTGTAAACCACTTTGAGTCCCCCTGAGGGTGAGAAAAGTGGTATACAAATACTGTATATAAATAAATCAAATGTTTGGGATCATGGGATAGCTGTTTACGTACACAATGACACATTTCAAAGATAGCACCCAAGATAAAACACAAAAGAGGCATGCACGAGGCCTCTTTTCCCACGTGCCCGGCAACGCCGCTGCACATCCCTCTCCCGGCATTAGGAAATGTGCGCCCTGCATCGCCCTCCTTCTCCATGCACTTCCTAACGCTGAGAGAAGGATGCACACTGGCATTGTTGTCTCCCTTGGCCTGCAAGGAGGAGGAGGAGGAGAGGAGGACAACGTGCGCACTTGTGAGGGAAGGATGGAGGGAGAGCATGCTCCCTGCATGAGGGCTCTTTCTCCGTGCGCCTTGCAATGCCAGCGCAGGTCCCTCTCCCGGAGTTGCAAAGCGTGTGGGGGAAGAGAATGCAAAGTGCATACCCAGGAGCTGATGGAGCACAGGGCCTCTTCTCCTGTATGAAGAAGGGCAGCATTGCAAGTGCCTCTCCAGGCAGCTGTGCCATCACCCCTCTCAGGGCGGCAAGGAGGCCTCTTCATGAACGGAAGCGACTGAAGGTACTGCAAATCTAAATTATTGTACATGCTTCCCCAAAACCCCTCCAGTATCAGAGTCTATTTTCCCCAAATCCCTCCAGTATTTTATGTTGGAACTCCATCAACACTGACAAAGAAACAACAAGAAATACTATTTACCCACAAGCATTAAGAAATTACATATATTAGAAACCAACTTTCTTACTACTTTCTTTTCAAGATCACTAGACTGGATCACAGCAACGCGTGGCAGGGGATGGCTAGTGTGTGTGTGTGTGTATGTATGGCTGGCATGGGCCAACTTCAGCCCTCCATGTGTTTTGGACTTCAATTCCCACAATTCCAAACAGCCAGTAGGAAGTCCTAAATACCTGGAGGGCCAAAATTTGTCCATGCCCATATATATATATATATATATATATATATATATATAGAGAGAGAGAGAGAGAGAGAGAGAGAGAGAGGTTTTGGTGGAGGGGGGCGCCAAAATACTGTTTGCTTACCATTGAAAATTACCTAGGGCCGCCTCTGTACTTGACACATGGTTCTTTCCGCCTGAACCACCAAACCTGCTTGCTGGCATGCCCATTTGTTCCTTTGGGCAATTTATGGAAAAAATCATATTGCTACTCATGGTCATATCCTGACCTGGATTCCCACTCCACATGGTCTGATGGGCAGGGCTGCTGGAGCTAATAGGGTTCAATTGCTTTCTCATTGCTTGTCCAGTTAGCTCATTCCACAGACATTTTGTTCCCTGTGAAGCAGGGATAATACAAGCTGAGGTTCACGAGTAGTCTGATTATGGATGAGCTTGCGCTTCGTTTGGGCAGCAACCATAGTGCCATCAGACAAAGTAAACCAATAGATAGGACTGAATGCCAGTCCCTGCCTCAGCACATCCTGATGATGCTTCCTGGCATAAGACAAATCTCCGTCCTGCTGTGCATAGAATCTCTGAATGCACCTCCTTAAAACACCTTCCCAACCAGGCTTCATAGCTACTTTATTTGTCGTGTCAGGGCAACCAGTCAATTGTATTACATTTCTAACAGAACAAAACAAACAAACAAACACACAAAACTCAAAATTTGCAAGTTTGGTAGTTGATTCCAGTTCCAGGGCAGTGTCCAGTGATTTATCTTGCCTTGCAAATCCTGATGAGTACTAAATGTCTCTGATGACAGCAGTGGCCTTTCCTTCATTGGAACTCTTCTTGCCATGCAAATCAAGCAATACTGCAAATCTTCACCTTCTTCCTTGATGGACTTTGGTTGAGAAACAGCAAAGCCCTGCATAGTTTCGTATTTCTGATGTCCTTCCTGGTTGTCATGGTCTTCTTCTTCAGAATCAGTTAAAGGCTTTACCAATATCCGGCAATTAAAGATATGGCTGTTACGCCAAGGAGCTTCACCAGACCAAGGTCCCCCATTCACTAAAGATTTGGGCAGCAGGTTTCTGACAAATTCATTGTGGTCCACTACATGCAGGATGTATACACTTGTCTTCATCAGCTCTTCTTGGTTGTACCTTAAGTACTGTGTCACATTCTTCGACACAAACACCACATAACCTTCCAGATTCATTATGAAGAAGAACCCATCAAGGGCCTCAAGCATCATTGGCCCAAGTGCATCCTTATCAATAACACTCTGACCTGTAGATGACACATCAGATTTCTGCACTTCATCTTCATTGGCTGCTGTTGCTTTTTCTTGTTCTTTTATTTGACGAATCTGCTTCACAGTTTCTTTCAAAATTGCACATTTGTCAAGTTTGAAGTTAAAGTTGTCAATATCATTAAAAATAGCAAAAATCAGTTCTGCAAGCTCTTCTATGTACATTTCTCAGTGCTTCTCTTAGGACCGGGTCCAAGTTGATCAGGACATTCCTTGCGTTTCCTTGACTCTGCATGGGCTGGGTCAGAGGAATTTTCACCAATCCCACTAATCTTAAACACATATCAGCAACAACAGGCAAATTGGTACTACAGGTTGTATTTTTGAAAGCTTCAGTATTCAGATACATTTCAAGCCAAGGCCAGTCCCGCCTTCGCCTCCTCTCCCCTTCGCTTTTGCATGAAGAGGAAGCTGGAGCTGCCGAGGAGCCACAATGGCACAATAGTACTGTTAACAAGTTAGATCAGAATAACAGATACAATAATTATTTCCTTTTAAAAGGCCCCATCCCAAACTTTGATTTGAGACAGTAAAGAAGTTGCTAGGATTACCATTTGAGCCAAAGAAAAGCTGGGTGAAATGGGGCTCAATTTGTGATGCAGGATAATGTTCATGAACATGGAGCTAAGTGGATGTCAACTTTAGCAAAAATAAATATTATAATTGTTTTCCCGAATATCTGTATACTTCCTCCTGAATATACAAATTGCATGTATCTGAAGTTATCTTTAGAACTTTGAAAGCTTTATGTCTTCAAGTTAAGCTCAATGTGAAGGCAGCCAATACATTCCTTAATAATGTAAACAGGTTCAGGACTCTCATGTTCATTAACCATAAAAGGTGCTTAAACAGAAGAACTTTACAGGCTAGTTTATGTTGTTAAAACGAAGGAGCTCAGTAGGATTTTTATGCAAACTTGGTGGGAACAGGAAATCTATCACTTGCTTTGGTGTTGTCATAAAAGATCAAAGAACACAGATTTGAAGATTTGAACACAGTTTTGAAACACATTAAGACCATTTTCTATAAACAAGTGGTAATGGGCAAATCCAGAAATCTCTTTCTGTAGAAAAGGAACTGATAAGAACATAGTAATGTAGTAATGCTACTTACAGAGATTATGAAATGAAGTAGTTATGATTTGGGGTCAGGAAGATAAAGGAAACCATATGGACAATTTAGGAAGATCAAAACATTTTATTTGACACATTTACGGTTATTCAGAAAAAATAGCAATATGATAATGTATTGTTTTTTAAAAAAGCTTCAACATAAATGTATCAGTGCTACTAACAAATGAAAGGAAAATGCATATTTACTATATGAGGCCATTAATCTTTTATAACGTCACAACCTCTGAGGATGCCTGCCATAGAAGCAGATGAAACATCAGGAGAGAATGCTTCTAGAACATGACCATATAGCCCAAAAAACCTACAACAACCCAATCTTTTGTAACAATATCCAGTGAAGGGTGCAATACACTACAAAATTTTATTATGGTCACTGACCAGCACAAAGCGGGGCACAAGTGCCCTGGGAAGGGAAACACAGCTGCCCAGTGAAGTAGTTATTAAAAAACAGATTAGCCAAAAGTCCAAGATCTGCACAGAGAAACTCAAAATTTACATATATCCATGCAGAGACACACATAACTTTGGTAGAAATGCTGGTTCTGTGGTATTAATTCTACAGGTGCTCTACAGGTCTCACTGAATTATGTGTGCCATACTTTTGAGTAGACATATATGGAGACTGGTATATTATTCCTGACCCATTTTGTGTTGTCCTAAAATGTACACTGAAGTACTTGGCAAATTTACTACCATTTTCCCCCTTTTATTTTATAAAGGTCTGTTTCACTTGCCAGTCTGATGATGAGATTTTTCCTACTTTATTTTAAAATACAGTCCATTTCTTGGCCTGAAAGGAAACAGTAAATAATGTGCAAATAGGAAATCCCTTCAAACTTCTGACTCATCTTGAAAATGAGGACATAGTTGCTCACTTGTATATGTGCTTAAGGACAACATCTGGCCAGTACTGGTATAGATGCTTTTCAAGCTACATCTGATTGTAAAAGATCTGATTGCTGCCTAAACCTGGAGCTAATAAAAAGATTGGGGATTTATATAAATAGCATCCCAATGTTTCTGTTTATTTGTTATTGTTTTAAATTGCCAAGACTTCGAGGAATAGCCCCTTCTTTTGACTTTTCAGGGGCATAATTTCTTATGTACCATTAACCTGCTAGGGAGGTGATGGTGGGAAAATATTGGGAGGCTGGTTAGAATGGCAGTGAAGGAAAACTTGGAATGAAACATTTTGGTGCTTCCCTGTGATGGTGAGACTAGCAAACAAATTTATTTATTTATCTTTTATTTGTCGTGTCAGAGCAACCAGTCCATTATATTACATTTCTAACAGAACAAAGCAAACAAACAGAAAAATACAAAACTTGTGAGTTTGGTAGTTGGTTAAATGTCCTTTGACCAGTATCTGGCCACTTGGAGTGCTTCCGGTGTTGCTGCAAGAAGGTCCTCCATTGTGCATGTAGCAGGGCTCAGGTTGCATTGCAGCAGGTGGCCAGTGGTTTGCTCTTCTCCACACTCGCATGTCGAGGATTCCACTTTGTAGCCCCATTTCTGAAGGTTGGCTCTGCATCTCGTGGTGCCAGAGCGCAGTCTGTTCAGTGCCTTCCAAGTCGCCCAGTCTTCTGTGTGCCCAGGAGAGAGTCTCTCATTTGGTATCAGCAATTGGTTGAGGTGCTGGGTTTGAGCCTGCCACTTTTGGACTCTTGCTTGCTGAGGTGTTCCAGCAAGTGTCTTTGTAGATCTTAGAAAACTATGTCTAGATTTAAGTCGTTGACGTGCTGGCTGATACCCAAACAGGGGATGAGCTGGAGATGTCTCTGCCTTGGTCCTTTCACTATTGGCTGCTACTTCCCGGCAGATGTCAGGTGGTGCAATACCGGCTAAGCAGTGTAATTTCTCCAGTGGTGTAGGGCGCAGACACCCTGTGATAATGCGGCATGTCTCATTAAGAGCCACATCCACTGTTTTAGTGGTGAGATGTGTTCCACACTGGGCATGCATACTCAGCAGCCACATCCACTGTTTTAGCATAGTGAGATGTGTTCCACACTGGACATGCGTACTCAGCAGCAGAGTAGCATAGCGCAAGGGCAGATGTCTTCACTGTGTCTGGTTGTGATCCCCAGGTTGTGCCAGTCAGCTGATATTGTTATGATATTGTTTCTGGTGCCCACTTTTTGCTTGATATTCAGGCAGTGTTTCTTGTAGGTCAGAGCATGGTCCAAAGTGACTCCCAGGTATTTGGGTGCGCTGCAATGCTCCAGTGGGATTCCTTCCCAGGTGATCCTCAGAGCTCGGGATGCTTCTCTGTTCTTGAGATGAAAGGCACATGTCTGTGTTTTAGATGGGTTGGGGATCAGCTGGTTTTCCCTGTAGTAGGCAGTAAGAGCACCTAGAGCTTTGGAGAGCTTCTGTTCTACCGTCTCAAAGCTCCCTGCTTGGGCAGTAATGGCACGATCATCAGCATAGATGAAACTCTCTGTCCCTTCTGGCAGTGGCTGGTCATTTGTGTAGATGTTGAACATGGATGGAGCAAGCACGCTCCCCTGAGGCAGGCCGTTCTTCTGTTTCCGCCATCTGCTTCTCTGGCCCTGGAACTCAACAAAAAAGCTCCTGTTTTGTAGCAGGTTTCCTATGAGGCGGGTGAGGTGGTAGTCCTTTGTGATATTATACATTTTTCTCAGGAGGAGGCGGTGGTTCACAGTATCATAGGCTGCTGACAGGTCTATGAAGACAGCTCCTGTGATCTGCTGCCTTTCAAAGCCATCTTCTATGTGCTGAGTCAGGTTCAGCACTTGCGATGTGCAGCTTTTGCCTTTCCTGAAGCCAGCTTGCTGTGGAATCAGACATGGGTCTATTTTTTCCCATAATTCTATGCAAAATAAGTCTCTCCAGAACTTTGTAGAGGTGGCACAACAGGGAGATTGGTCTGTAGCTTTTTGGGTCATTACGGTCTTTGCCTGGCTTCAAGATGGCGATGACTCTTGCTTTCCTCCAGATTTTGGGGATCTGACAGGATGCAGTGCAGTTGTTCATCAGATCCAGCAGCCAGCACCTTGCTTTTGGACCAAAGTTCTTGATTTGTTCCATCCGTAGATCATCCAGGCCAGCTGCTTTGCCATTTTTACATTTATTGAGAGCCATGTCCAATTCAGTAGATGTAAAGGGTTCATGGAGGTTGTTGTTCTCAATCTCTGTAGTTCCCATCCTACTGCACATAATGAATACTTCAGAAGTTTAGACTAAAGCACTTATTTCTTAGCTTATTGTAAGCACTAAGTGTGCTATTGTTGATGCGTGCCTTCATGTTGTTCCTGATTTATGATAATTGAAAGGCAAACCTATCACTATTTTCATGACAACATTTTTTCATAATAATTTTTATTAAAGAGTTTCATGAAATAATATAAAAGAAAAAAATAAAATGCAAATAGATAGATAAAGACAAAATTATGGGGAAGAGGGTTACACACACACAATCAAAAACAAAACAAAACAAAAAAGAAAAAGAAAAAGGGGGAAGGTCGGAAAGTTCATAGACTTCCGTTCTTCTTCCTTTCTAACCATATACAATTTCTCAAAAAATTTCTTTCCTTTCTTATGTTCTATTTATCCTCTATTGTTCTTATTTTAATCATCATTCTTTATATAATCTTCAAAAACTGTCTAGTCTGTCATTTTCATCCCTCTGCTGGTATTCTTCTTTAACAAAAATATCAATTTTATCCATGTCCTTTATCTCCATTATTTTATCTAACCATTGTTCCTTACAGGGAACTCGAGTTTCCAGAATTTAGCGAAAAAAATTCTGGCCGCAGTTGTAAAAAATGTTACAGTCACCAAATATTTCAGATTCAAATATTCTTAAGAGATAATATTCCAGTTTCATTCGAAAGTCAATTTTTTTAAAAAAAATTTAGTATCTTTTCAGCCCTCTTAGTTCCCTTGACAACTCCCTTTCCACTCTGACATTGGAAACATCCTCACATGACCCTCAAAGTAATTCACGATCTAGCTCCCCTTCTTTAGAGAATTGACTAGCCACTGAATCCAATTTCCAGGGGGAGGGAGGGGTTCCAGAGGGGTGATTTCTCCCTTTTTCCACTTCTTGTGCATGTCTCTTTTGAGTCTTAGCACAGTTAGAAGTTCTTTGGACATCCATTCCGGCTTCTTTGCTTTTGTCCTATTTTTTCTCTTTGTTGGCACTGTTTCCAATTGCGCCTTGAGTATAACTCCCTTGTCCTTTAGTATCTGTGTCCATGGAATGCTGCTCAGTATTTTCTCCATTTTTTTGGAAATCATGCAGGTTTGATTTGTCTTAGTTTTGGCCTTCCTTTGTACCTCATCTGCCATTCGGTTTCTTTTGTTGGTCTTGATATTATTTAATGCTGAGAATAAGGTCTCACAAAAGTACGTAAAGGGAAAAATTGTGAGTAAAGCCATTGCTATATTTTTCAGGGTGCTAAAAGTGTCTGGTAATCGGTTCCAGGCACTCAAAATTTCCTGTTCGTAGTGGTACTCCTCTTGATTCTCCAAGCGGCACCTTTCCAGATTCTCAACCTTTGACCTCAAGTTGACAAACACCTGAGCCCAGATGTTCTCTTGAAATTCTGCAAGTTGCATCTCCAAATCATCAATTTGCATCCATTAGAAACCATTTTCTACTACATCAGGATACTTAATTATTTTCGTGGTCAAACAATAAGCCTAAAACATGCTGGTACTTTATATGCAAGGGTTCTATTTCATTTTGTACAGCTGCACTGGCCTTCTCAAAATACTTTTTTACTCGAGGAAAATACTTTATAAGTTTTAGTTTCTACATCTCGCTTGAAAATTTTAAGTTTACTTTCAAAAGCTTTTATGTATCCAAACATAGCGTCAATACTTTTGCCAAAACCTGAATGAAAAGGCACAATTGGATGTCCAATAGCTTCTTTAAACAATTTGACAAATTCAACTTTTTCACCACCATGTTTGGCACACCATCTGTCGGCACTGACATAACTTTAGAGATATCAATGCTTAAGTCACATAATGTTTGCATAACAACCTGCCATATTTTGCTTCCTGATGTATTTGTTGGCAACGATACTAACTTTATGAACTCTTCTCTCACTGTGAGACCATCAGAATACCGACCAATAATGGCCAACTGAGCATGTGATATGACATCAGTAGTTTCATCAAGAGAGATTGAAAAATATTTACAATTACTTATGTCTCTCTTTAATTGATGTTTAATTTGTGTTCAATCTCATTATTTGGTCTTTTATGACATTTCTACTGAGTGGTAACTCTGATATTCATTTAATGATTACATCTTAATTCTGCATATCGTGAAATAGGACTGGTGCACATCTTAGGAGAGTTTCTTCAATAATTTCTCCCTCACTGAGTGCTTTTCCATGCTGAGCTATGGAGTGACCAATGCTAAAACTTGCAGATGTTAAATTTGTAGAGCCTTTTACAAATTTAAAGATGGAATGAGATTGGCTGTTATAAAGTTATAGCTGCCTGGAAATGTATTCTTTCCTTTCATCTTCACCTTTTTTCAAGAGTTGGGAATGATTAGTTTCAAAATGTCTATTTATATTCCACATTCTGCTTACTACCGTTTCAGTACATAGATCGCAAAATGATCTGCCATTTTTTTTATAATGATACACATCTCCGTCCATGTCTGTTGAAAGGGTTGGCTACTGCTACTACCACTTCCTTTACTTAACCTTCGTTTTTTATTTTTTGGGTTCTCCATCGGGGGGGGGGGGGGCAGTGACAGAAGATAGAATTATAGATAACCTGTTAGCCCTGCAGGCAATTAGAGGTTAAGTAGCCTAACTGACAGCAATATGGAAAGCAATAAGGTCAATACGGATGCACAATAGTTATAGTGGTGAAATGGAGTCTGCACTGTGCTGCATGATGATGTCCCTTATGAAAATTAAAATGGCTGCCACTATATCTAATGGTGGGAAATTTATTTATTTATTTAAAACATTTATATTCCGCCCTTCTCACCCCAAAGGGGACTCAGGGCAGAGCACAGCATATAAACGGCAAACATTCAATGCCGGGAAACAAATTCACATATAATACATAAACATTAAAAAACATTTATCAAAGTATTAAAACACACCATTTAAAACCGTCCTAGTCATCCACATCAAATCTAAGATTTTCACTTTATTGTCCTGTCCAGAAAGCTTGGTCCCACAGCCAAGTTTTTCCCATTCTTCTAAAGGACAGGAGGGAGGGGGCTGACCTGATCTCACCAGGAAGAGAGTTCCATAGCTGGGGAGCAATCACCAAGAAGGCCACGTCTCTCGTCCCCACCAATTGTGCCTGTGACAATGGCGGGACGGAAAGCAGGGCCTCCCCTGCTCTCATAGGGGGAGATGCGTTAGGACAGGCACCCATAGTGCAGGCCTCACTTCTCCCAGTCTCTGCCTCACTAATCTAAGTAATGATGGTCAATTAGAAATCCACGGCACCCCAGAACAGTAAATTCGATGATGGTTTGGTTATGTCTTGCTGCTCACTACTTTGCCAAATCATCCTCCTCCTCCTCCTTCCGATTCCTCTTCCTCCTGATTCCTCTTCATCCCATCCCCAAAGGTCTCTCTCGCTGCTCACTGCTTTGCCAAATCCTTCTCCTCCTCCCGATTCCTCTTCCTCCTGATTCCTCTTCCTCCCGTCCCCAAAGGTGCCTCTCGCTGCTCACTGCTTTGCCAAATCCTCCTCCCGATTCCTCTTCCTCCTGATTCCTCTTCCTCCCATCCCCAGAGGTGCCTCTCGCTGCTCCCTGCTTTGGTAAATCCTCCTCCTGTCCTCTTGATTCCTCTTCCTCCTGCAGGGTGCAGCAGTGCCTCTCGCTGCTCCCTGCTTTGCCAAATCCTCATCCTGATCCCTCTTCCTTGCCCCAGTCTCACTCTCCTCTGCCTCCTCCTCCGGCCGAAGCAGCGGCGGATAGCAATGCCTGTCAGTAGAAATGGCTACACATGTCAGTACTGGCATGTGTGTCATAGGTTCACCATCAAGGATGTAATTTAATAGGTCTAGCAATATTTCTAGCCCATTGTATCATAGAGTTTTTAATCTCCTCTGTTTCTGTTGTCCAGTCAATTAGTTTATTATAAATTTTAGTTATTGTATTTTCCATATGTATTATTTTGTCCCAAAATTCCTCCTTGTCTGTAAAACCTTTTTTGTCTAAATTAAAATATTCCTTAATTTGCATATATTGGAACCACAAGACATTCTTATACTCTCGAGCTATCTCTTCTTGTGGCAACATTTGTTCATAAGAGGGTTTACCTTTGACTTCCCCCTGGGGCTGAGAACATGCGATTGCCAAAGGTAACCCAGTGCGTTTCCATGGACACGTGGGAATTTGAACCCTTATTCTCCAGAGTCGTAATTCAACGCTCAAGACAGTACATCATAGTAGCTTTAGGTGCTCAATTTAAAAGGCAGGAGGAATGAACAAGGGAAGCATATTTCCATCAAGAAATATGCTTCTCCTTTTCCAACTAGGGAAAGCAAAACGCTTGCCCTCAAAAGGAGCACTCAATCATTTGGGACCAAATGAGGGAGAGGGAGAAATGTCCTGATTCAATTCTCTTTCTACAGAACCATTCCGTCCAGCCAGACCCATCAGCTTGGTTTCAACGACTTTGGCTCCAATCACCATTGGCAGTGATAAATTGCCCACAATTGATTCATGTCTTAGCAGTATGTTATTCCATTTCTTCTGACAGTGGATGTAACAGCTGTGACCTTGAAGACTGGGCTACCCCAAAGTAATGCCCCACAGCTACCATGCTACTCTCTCTCACTTTAATTTTTTACTCACTAAAGGCCAAGTAGGAAAAAATGCACAGGGGAAATGGTTAAGCCTTTGTTATTTAACTTCTTTGGAAGAAATATGTGGGTCACATGGAGTCCAAACTGTAATGTAGTTCTTAATGAAATATTTATAGTTTATTTATGCCAATTTTCCTTAAATAAGATTTCTCATACTTTTGGAATCTGTACCATTAAGCAGATTTGATTATTTCCAGCTTTCAGATGCTTTGATTTGTGGATACCTTGAGAAATAGAATTAGAATCGACTACAGTAAGAAAAATGCTCCAGCCATGTTCATAGCAGGAATGAGCATAGCTCTACTAAACAAAACCTGACAGCATGTGAGTAAATAACTGTACAGACGGAAACAGAATTGGAAAAGAAAATGTTTCTCAGGTGAGCATGAGTTAAGATTTATAATCTCTCAGCATAACTGTCTTATAACTATCACACATCTTAATACATCCATGTATTACTGCTCACCTCTTCACAGCTATACTATTAAAAAACTTCATGTACAGCTATCATCTTTATCCCATCATAGCTGCTCAGCAACATCTGAATAATATTATACAGTCTATGTAATCCAGGAGCTCACCACTGTTTCTGTGCCTTACATATCTTGATTCTAGAACCCGATTTTAATCTCGAAATACTGTCAAAAATAAAACCTTTGAGCGGTCTAGCCAAGAAATGCATTACTAGCTGGCCTTTCATGTAATAAAATTGTTAGGAATAACCTTTGCTGGTGTATCAAGCATATGAGCCCAGAAACCTATAAAACCAGCAATTTTTGACTCTAGACGAACTGTGCAAGGAGGCTCAGGGATTTCTTTTAAATCTCATATAGCCCCTTTAGTAGTATGCTCCCTTTAAGTAACTCACAATTGGTTTATTTTAGTACTGAATGAAATATTTTTCTCTATCTTAAAACTTAAGTATAGATTCTAATTTCTCACACAATCTTCTCCCATTGGATTAAGAAATCAACACATCAATGATACTATACCATGCTGCTGTCTCCTGCAGTCTGTAGATATCACTGGCTGAATCATGTTTGTGCAGTGTTTGACATTAAAAAAAAATTTCTTAAAAGAAAATCAGGAATATTATCATTTATAATCTTGGCAACCTTGGCAAGGAAGATTATGTAGAAATACACAGAGACAACAAGTGGAGTGATCCAGACCACATATTGAGCATATGACAGCTATTCAGCTGTTAGATGGAATGGTTCCATAAATTCTATAAGCAAAAATTCTAATACTGTTGACTAGTCAGAAACCTTTAAATATAGTGAAAATATTGTCATACATTACTTATGTAGCAAAACTATTTCATACTTCTGTGAGTTACTGAGGCTGGTATGGAGAAATCATTAAATTCTTCTCAGCTGTTTCAAGAACATATACCGTATATACGCGAGTATAAGCCTACCCATATATGAGCCAAGGCACATAATTTTACCCTAAAAAACTGGGAAAACGAATATAAGCTGGGGGTGGGAAATGCAGCAGCTACTGGTAAAATTCAAAATAAAAATAGATACCAATAAAATTACATTAATTGAGGCATCAGTAGGTTAAATGTTTTTGAATATTTACATAAAACTGTCATTTAAGATAAGACTGTCCAACTCTGATTAAACCATTATTCTAACTTTCTTCAATGTAAATGTGCCTACGTATCCTTCCAATAATAAAAAAAGGAATAAAATAATAAACGTAATAATAATAATAATCAATAAAGTAAAATAATGGAAATATAATAATAATAGCAACAATAGAGTAAAATAAATGTAATACTAACAATAATAGTTAAATTATAAATGTAATAATAATAAATACTGTAAAATAATAAATGTAATAATAATAACAATAGAGAAAAATAATAAATAACCTTGACTCAAATATAAACCAAGTGAGGCTTTTTCAGTCTAAAAAAAGGGCTGAAAAACTAGGCTTATACTCGAGTATATAGAATATATATATATAATATATGGAGGCAACTCTCATTCACAAGATGAACCTACAACAAAGAGGTTCATGTGTTGAACCTCTTTGCTGAGAAATTGCAGGATTTTGGAAATCTTCCCTGATCCAAGACTGGTTCTTTGGTACTTATTCATCCTGGATTTACTTTTTTGCTTGGGTGATAAATACAAGATTGGGGATCATTACAATGAAGGTATATAAAAAAAAGAACTGAAAAAAGATACGCTAGCCCTTCCACCTTTGCATAAATCTTTACTTGATTAGATTATTATTTCTAGGAATCACTAGGTCCTCCAGCATGACTTTATGCTTAACTTACACAACAGAGCTGTCCCACAGGACCTACATGTTTTCTAGAGAGGTCCTGCAGTGTGACTCTATGGTCACCCTCCAGTAGAACCTATCCATAAAGTTTTGCCAGAGGACTTAGAGATTTCTAGAGAGTTGTTCTCTCAGGTTAAAAATTAGTGGTATCAGAATAATCCAAGTTACTTTTTGATTCTGTTTTTAAAGGATGTGAATCTGTGCTTCTGTCATGTTCTTGGTATATCTGCTGAAGTCGCACCAGTTCCTGTGATACTGTCTGCCACAGTTCTAGGACATGTTCTTTTTCTTTCATCATCATCATCATCATCATCATCATCATCATCATCATCATCATCTTTAATTACTTATTAATCGCCCTCCATCCGAAAATGCTCTAGGCGATTTACAGCTAAATTGTAAAAGATTAAATACATACATACAGAAATTAAAAATTAACAGAGTTCGAATGCTCTAGTAAAAAGCCAGGTCATAAGTGCTAGAGTAAAAGGCCCTAAGTCACGCATGGCTCTCATATAGGGCGGCAAGGAATTCCATAAGGCAGGGGTAGAAAAAGAAAAAGCCCTGCGTCTGGTACTTTCCAAGTGCACTTCTCTAGGACCCGGTATATAGAGTAAGTCGCGTTGGGCTGGTCGTTGCGACCTCCGATGATGGGAGGTCGCATGGACGATGGTACGATGGACCCTGGCCGTAAGGAATTTTAAAGGTCAGAACTAACATCTTATACAGGCCACAGTACTCAGTTGGAAGCCAATGTAAATGTTGCAGCACTGGTGTTATATGGCATTTCATCAGTGTTCTTGTGAGTAACCTTTAATTCTTTATTTGCAAGTTGCAGTTCTTGAAGATTTCTTCATTCTTCAGGGTAAAAATATTATTGCCATATATTGATCAAACCACTCCAGAGATGTTTTTAATACAGTTTGATCCCCATATCCACAGGAGATATGTTCCTGAACTTACTGTGGAAATAGGGAACTATGGATAATAGTGAAATCTTACTGAAATGAATGACTTCTGTTAGAAGTTAACATAGAATATCACTGGAGAACCAAGAAAATTCCTACAAAGGTATCACTCTCCAAGAATCCACTAGGTCCTTCAGGGTAACTCCTGGTGAAAACATACCACAGTATTGCCTGAAGGACCTAGAAAATCCTAAAGAGGGCATATTTTGTCAGTTGCAGATAGGTGAAACCGTGGGTATTTTCCTTTCTATTTTGTGTTCTCTCACAAACCCTGTTTATTGGTTATGACCCAGAGTTGCTTATATTCTACATATGTACAGTTTTTCTCCTTCAAACAGACAATGTCTACCTTTGTACACAGCACAGGCGATCCCCAAGTTACTAACAAGATAGATGGTCAGAGGTAATCCAAGATTCAAGCCATAGTCAGTCCAAGGCAAAAAGAGCAAGGAAAGCAAATTCCAATGTTCATTCTAGAAGGTCAAATGCACAGAGGATCGCCAAAAAGCCCAAGTCCGAATACAAAGAGCATGATCTGAGGTTGAAGGCATGAGGGTTACTAAAGATTACCAGCTGTAGCACTAACACAACAATTGCTTCCAGCAAAGAACTGTTACAAACACCAGCCCTTTATGTTGCTCCTGAAAAGTCCTTACAGCTGTGAGATTCTCTTTTGAGCCAGCTGATTAGACCAGGGGTCCTCAAACTTTTTAAACAGGGTCACTGTCCCTCAAACTGTTGGAGGGCGGATTATAATTTGAAAAAAAACCCCATGAATTTCTATGCACACTGCACATATCTTATTTGTTGTGCAGAAAACACTTTAAAACAATACAATAATTAGAATGAAGAACAATTTTAACAAATCTAAACTTATTCGTACTTCAATGGGAAGTGTGGGCCTGCATTTGGCTGTTGAGATAGGATTGTTGTTGTGTGCTTTCAAGTCATTTCAGACTTAGGTTGACCCTGAGTGAGGGCCGGGTAAATGACCTTGGAGGGCTGTATCTGGCCCTCGGGACTTAGTTTGAGTAATCCTGGATTAGACCTTCCCAGCTGGATGGCATCAGTCCTAAACTGAAGCCAGGCAGGGAGAGTTAACTCCTGCTCTTTCTCCTGAAGAGCCTCAGGCTCAGGTGCTGTCATTCCTGGAGGGTCCTGGACCTGCTCAACAGTAGCAATATCCACAGTGTCTGGCTGCTTATCCACCTGGGGCTCAGATTCCTCCTCTTCATCCTCTTATTGTCCCAAGGTCCTGACAGTTCTGTAGGTTTGTTCTTAAGTTGAATTTGTTTGTAAGTTGGAACAGGTACATTTTTAAGTGTAACTTCAGCCATACACACACACACACACCCACACACACACCCACACACACACACACGAGGGTTGAATGAAAAGTAATGCCTCCACATTCATAACTCCTCAACAGATGGCAGTACTGGTATGCGACAGTTACTAGCTTGTTCAGTAGATGCTCCTCTACAGTTCCAGTTTGGCAGGAAGCCTTAGCATTGAACAGTTGTGTTGTTAAAGTGCCAAGTATGGAACCCTGTGCAGACTGTCGGTCAATGCGACTTAAGCAACGAGCAGTCATTTAATTCTTGACAGCAGAAGGTGTTACCCCTAAGGAGATTCATCAGAAAATTCAAGCTGTTTATGGTGATTGTGTTGATGTGAGTACTGTGCATTGTTGGGCAAGTAAGTTTAAAGATGTTGAGGTGGGAACATCTGACTTGCATGACAAACAGAGTTGGACATCCTGTGACAGCAACCACCGAGTTTCACAAGCAAAAGGTTGACAGATTGATTCAGGATAACTCAGAGAGAAATTTTGAGCATAATTGGCATTTCACAAGAACGTGTGGGTCACATTATTGCTTTGCTTGGCTAACAAGGATCCGAAAGGAAAAGGGAAATGTTTTCCTGCAGCATAATGCCAGACCACACATTTCACATGCCACCACAGCAGAACTTCAGAGACTGTATCTCACCACCGTATGGTATCCTCCATACAGTCCAGATTTAGCACTGTCTGACTTCCATCTGTTCCCGATAATGAAAGAAGATCTGTGGAGACATCATTATGTTTCTGATGCGGAAACAGAGTGCCAACTTCTTCTGTGACAGCTTCAGAAAACTTGTTCATCATTGGCAGAAATGTATTCAATTGTCTGGTGATTGTGTGGAAAAGTGAATAGTGGTAGTTAAAGAGCACATTCTAAGGATTATTTCTGCGTTTGATTTATTAAAATATTCCCATCCAAACCCAAGTAACAAAGGTTGAGGCATTACTTTTCATTCAACCCTTGTGTGAATGATATATAGTTTTGGATAACATAGGGAAACACCCCTGTGGTGTTTGTTTTGCTGTCTGTGTCTCTGTTCATAAGAGTTCATTTCACTTTCTGTTCCTTTATTTGAGACACCTTTTCCCCTTGAAAACTTTTTAGGAGTAAATATCCCCTTTGTAGGGATCAATTTCTCTTACTTCCTGTTGTCTCAACATCATTCTTAACTATGAGTTGTTTGTAAGTAAAATGTTTGTAACATGAGGATGCCCGTATTGTAATAGGGGTTGGATGCTGATCTTGGTGGACAGACCTTCTTTATTTTACATTCTGGAGATATATCAACACAATGCACCATTTTCTAGACTCTAGGTTCCCATTGTTTGTCTTGTTTTCTGTGAACAAGGGGACTGCACTCCCCCGCCCCCCCAAGAGAATGACAGTGACATGCTTGCTTTAATAAAAACAGTAACCATGTACAAGCTGATTCCATGGAGCCCCCGGTGGCAAAATGGTTTAAACCCTTTTGTGCCGGCAGAATTGCTGCCCAACAGGTCAGCAGTTTGAATCCGGGGAGAACGGGTTGAGCTCCCTCAAGGATGGTAAAATATCAAACATCTGGATGTCCCCTGGGCAGAAGCAACTTGCAGTTTCTCAAGTCACTCCTGACACGAAAAACAGAAAACTGATTCCAATGGCTTCCTGGATAGCATCTCTCCAATACGACTAATTCCTTTTTACTTTTAGTAAAGCTATGGAAACAAACACCACATTATAATAACCTTAATAACCACCTGTTAAAAATGCTGCTTAGAAAACTATTTTGTGGGGAATAAAACCATATTATTAAAAACTCAATAAAATAATAATAAAACAAGACCCTATGGTAAAAAACCCATTATCTAAAACATACAAATAGACAAAACTGGTAGAAAAGTAAAACTTGAATGTTGTACCTAAACCATGTTTGTTCCATAAACAGACTGAGAAACATTGTTTCTCTAATAATAAAAGAAATTCCTTTGCATAAATGACTTACCTTTGCTGACCGAGTGATGGCCCCAATCTCAGAATAAAGGTCTGTGCTGTCTGGAAATTTTTCCACCACTATTGTGCAGATATGATGTAGTAGAGACTGCTTGTGAACTGTATCCTTGACTTCTGGAACCTTCTCGAGGTAGCTCAGTTCAAAAGCTTTGGCCTATGTGGAGGAAAAAAAAGAATAATAACAGCATAAGGCATGCCATTCAATTTGCCAATCTTTTTCTTCTTCTAATAATCTTGAAGAAGCAAAGAAAAAAAACAGGAAAAAATCTGAACATCTCCTCTGTTTCAATAAAAATCCAAACAAAGCTATTTTTTCATCCTACAAAACTTTAAAATATAAACTATCAATAAAATTAAAAACAGCTAATCATTAACAATAATAACAAACTTAAACAACAGAGCATTTGAAAAGCCTTTTCCCCATAGTGGTCAATCCTTGAAGGCCTGTCTAACTCCCTTGCTGTCAGTCTAACTCCCTTTAGGAAGAGAATTTGAGAGTTCTTGTGCTCTTGTCAGATGTATCTGTGAAGGTGGTGAAATAGAGAAAAGGGCTTCCCCAGAAGATTCCAAAAAGTGACAACCTTATACATGGAGATACAGTACTTTTATTAAACTGTGGTTCCCAACCCCTTCGCTCAATGTTGGAGTCTGAAAAATTTGGCAACAGTTAAAGGTTTCTGAACGTCACCTGTTTTAGACATTTACATGAACCTGTCATGCAATATTTACAGGACTTTGCAAAAAATGCTTCAGCTGTATTTCAAAAAAAAGGAAAAGAAGCCTATTTAGTTATTAGTAAATGGTTGATTTTTATGCTTATTTTATATACCTATATATACTGGGGTCACATAAAATTTCTCAGGCCAAAAGGAGTCCTGAGTGTAAAAGTTTAATAGTTCCTGTTATAGACCATAACCAGCATGTTGAATTGTGCTTGTCAGCCAGCGGAGCTATAGAACAAAGTAGTTATGTGCTTTCTGTAGCTGGTCCTGGTTAACAATTTGACTGCAGCTTCTTGTACCCACTAAAGTTTCTGTACATTCTTAACAAGCAACCACACAACAAGCATATTATGATATTTTCCCCAGAGACTTTTCCTGTCCGCTGAATATACAGAGGCCAAGGGAGGGTTGGGCCAAGCTTAGCTCAGAGTGTTCCTCTTTCATCTGCCTGTGCTCTAACAGCCAAATGCACAGGAATTGTACAGGATCTCCTGGGAGTTCACTGCAAGTTCTGTGATATGATGACAACATTGTGCATCAAGCTATCAGAACACAACTGGATAGTCACCAGCTGCTCCTACCATACCCCAGCTACTACATGACTGTGTCAAGTGTTGCTCAGGAAAACAGTGTCTCAGGGTGAGGGAGACTTGCCTAAAAATAAGATCTCAGGGCCAGGTCTTTGTGTTAGGGCAGGGTACTTCTCCATGTGTCTTCCCAACTCATGAGAAATCTTTTTTCAGTTCTCCCCTGATCTTATGATCACTGGAGGATGCTTCAATCCAATGTTCTCAGGAATTCCACATATCAGTCAAGGAGAGTGTCTTTGCAGTTGTAGCATGCCAATTATGGAATGCACTCCTCATGGAAATGGGATTGGTGCAAACACTGGAACTGTATTGATACCAGTTCAATTGCTTTTGTTTGCCAAGGAAAATTATCTAACCAATTTGAGCTGGGTGTACTTTCCTTTTCTTGCTGATTTTAAAATAATTTGTTTTGAAGTTTTTATTGCTTAATTGTATCCAGTTGTTTTATTGTATTTCTATGCCAGGCAGTTTTAAAATATTTAATAAATCTAAATAGAAGCATGAAACAGTATTATCATGGCAGATGCTTGTTTTCCTATTACACTGAGTAGCACCGACTAAAAGAAATAGGTTTCAGCTACATATCTGTGTAGAAATAAATGTCTTAAAATACCAACAAGGAATTATCCAGGATTAAATTTCCTACCCAAGGCTAATCTGAAAGCTGTTGCAGGGACAAGAGCCTGGAGATGGGAAGGGAAAGGAAAATGATATACTTTTTCTTTTCTTTGTGTTTCTTCTTCCTGTGATTTCTCTTATCTTATGGCAGCAACAATAGAAAAACATAATCACAATAATCATGGAGGTAAATCTTACATTGGTTCCATTGAGAAAATTTCCAATGGCTAGTAAAGTAGAAAGGATAAATCCCAAGGTTTTATTATTTTCCAGCTGGTCCATTCCTTCCTTTAAGTCCAAAAGTGGTTCTGCAACCTCCTGACATTGATAAAAAATACAAGAAAATACAAGACGAAAATATTGTATCAATTCTTCCACATCAATTTAATAATTTGAATTCCCCCAAAGATTACCAGCTATACTCCAGCAATTTGAAAATGGGACATCTTTCCTTTATCAGTACTTGAATTCCAAGTACTGCTGTTACTCCCACCCTCAGTAGTAAACTAGAATTCCTTTAAACCCTAATCCATTCATTTTGTTTATGTTTAAGACTCTCTGTACATTGCACTTACCCAGAATTCCGACATACCACCTGTCACACCCGGCACTTTTTTAACCTGTACCCATCATTGGTCCGGCCCCTGGTTTTTATTGTGTAATGGTGTAATGTTTTGTTATTGCTTATGTTTTTAATTTGCTTTGTATTGTATTGTTATTGTTTGCTGTTGTTGTGTTGATGGCTTGGCCTTTGTAAGCCGCATCGAGTCCTTCGGGAGATGCTAGCGGGGTACAAATAAAGTTTAATAATAATAATAATAATAATATGTTTGAGAAGCAGTTGTTACAGACAGTATACCCCTTGCGATATTGTTCACATTTTAAAGATACTACATCATTCCCTTAGGGGAAGAAAAGAGGTATATAAATGTATTCTAGATCCTTGACTTTCGTGGCTGGTCAAACAGGCCAGAGGGGGACTGACAGAATGGGTGAAAGTGGTGGTCAATGCCTCCTTAGAACAAGGAGAAATTCCAGCTTTCCCAAAGGAGTGGTAAGACCTATATTTATGTATTTATTTATTTATTTATTTATTTTTCAAGATGGTGGAGCTGTAACATCGAGCCACACAGCTCCGGGAGGAAATTTTTCCCATCCATCGGAATCCTCCCCCCAGGAATCTCTAAATTACCGAGACTAACTTGAGCCCTTTTTTCATCCAGGGCTCCCACGGAACGCAGCGTTTGCGGGGCTGATAAGGACATTTTCGGCCACTTTAAAATCTGGGCCTACCTCCGTCGTTGAGCCGATCTGAAGCACGGAAGGAGTTGCGGCCTGAGAATCCAACTTGCAACTGGCCTTACATCGCCGTTGCTACCGCTGCTACCCCCGCTACCCCCGCTCTGTCGCCGCGCCATCCCGGGTGGCGACAGGAGTGAGATCGGGCTGGCCTGTCACTTCTGGGAAGAGCGGGCTGCAGCAGGCTTACCATCACCGCTGCCCATCACCGCTGCCACCATTCTGATCGTCTGTCTCACTGCCGCGCCTTCTCGGGTGATAATCGGAGTGCAGATGGGCCCGCCTTTGTTGTTGCGCTGATCTAGGCGGCGGCTAGAGAGAGCCCGGGCTGTTGCTTTTCGGAGGAGTGGTCAGCGGCGGCCCTACCATTGCCGCTGCCGCCATTGGCAATTTGCCTGCCGCTGTTGCCGTGCCGTCCCGAGCAATAACCGGAGGGCCCGGCTGTCTGCGGAAGAGCGGGACACAGCAGGCCGCCCATCACCGTTGCTGCAGCCGCTGCTTGCCGCCTCATTGCCACGCTACTCGGGCGGTTTGAAGTAAGTTCCGGCCCGGCTTGTTGCGGAGGAGTGGGCTGCAGCAGGCCTTCCATCGCCATTGCTGCTGCCGCTCCCCGCCGCCGCGTCACCACGCCTTTCTCGGGGCGGTCCACTGAAGGGCGAGCCGCAACTGGCCTCTCCATCGCCGCTGCGGCTGCAGCTGGCTGCAGCCTTGCTGTGTCTTCGAACTGGGCCTCTCCGCTGTGGCTGCTAGGCCCCAACGCTGCTGTTGCCATTGGAGTTAGCCTGTGGAGCAATTGATTGCTGGAGAAATCCCCCGGCTGCTGAACTGGAGGTGGAGGGGAGAGAGAGAGAATTCATCGATCTTTGAGGATTTACCATCGCTGCTAAGGGGGGAGGAAAAGGAACCCTCCCCTACGATCTTGCTACTGTTGCTGCTCCTTCGTCATCTTGATTTTATTTTATTTTGTTTTATTTTTTATTTTATTTTATTTTATTTAGTATTTTATTTTATTTTTTGTTGTGTGTGATACTGCTCTGTGTTGTGTGTTGTGTCTTGGAATAATTGCTGGGATGGGTGATATAGAGAGATATAGGAAAATGGGATACATATTCATTTAATAGCATAGGACAAGAGGTGAGTTGTGTGAAGTGGACCAAGAGTGACTGTGAGATTGACTGTTTGTGAAGATAATTGTAGGTGTTGGAAAGTTGTAGAATGTGTGTGTAGGTAGGAAGGCTTGGAGATGGATTATTTTGGCTGTGATGGATGAGTGGAGAAGCTAGTGCATGTGATGGTTAACGGTAGAAGTTAGAGAAGGGAGGGAAGGAATAAGAAGTGTACTGTTGTAATAGAAAGTTATTGGGTGGTTACCATAGGAAGAATAAGGAATGGATAGAACAGAATCTCATAGGAAGAATGTATTGTCCCATTTGTGTGACCTCTTGGGGAAATCGTTCACTCTTCTTTCTCACCAACTGGAGACCTTGAGTGAGAAAATTGATCACCTCTTCAAAGGAATTGCCCTTATAATCAAAACTCCTGTGCAATATGACCCCCCAAGGGCAGACAATCCCTTACTTCCAGACTGGATTGAGGACTCATGCTTAATAGGAGAAAGAGGGCCGCTGGACACTGAGAAGGAGGAAAGAATAGAACGTGAGAGGATTGTGGGAACGGGAGGGCTTTTCGATATTTATAGGAATCAGGATGGTCCTGAGCGGCAGGAGACAATTGCAGACATTTTGTGGACAATTGCTAATTTAACATCAGACTCTATTGCCGATTCCACCACAGATCGTGGCCAAGAACAACAGCTTTTGAGAACGGACAATTTTGCTTTGGAAATCGCTGATCAATAGAGGTAGATGGACCTCAAAGAGGGTGGTCCGTAAATCTCTGGCAGAACTATTATCAAAGAACCATCAGATGTCAGAGTGAAGGCCATAACATGGTTACGTAGAGACTATCAATCGTATGATCGCTCTATCTGTCTTTTAATCACACCTGAAGACAACTCATGGCCTAGTGAGCTACTAGTGAGTTGATTACGCTTAAAAAAGTGGGGCATTACCATCAGGAAGGTGTTTGTGGACCCCCTTGTTGAAACACTGGAACCATCTCACCATGCACCATCTGGTTCCAATGATAAATCCACAATTGGCTCCCCAGATAGGACCCCCAATCCAGACTGTATCAGTTCGAAACTCCATCCATATCAGTTGCCCCTATCCAATCGGCCACACTCTCCTGCCCAAGAACACTCCCTCTCTTTAGCCCCCTCAGTTCCCTCGATGATTCCCTTTCCCTTACGACATTGGAAACATCTGCTCATGATCCTCAGAGTAACCCACGTTCAAGCCCCTCTGTTATAGAGAGCTGACTAGCAACGGAATCCAATTCCCAGGGAGAGGGAGGGATTCCAGAGGAGTCGGGCGCCATCCAGGTTGTGTGGGGGCAGAGACTTGCTGGTCACAAACATACCAGGGAGAAGCGCAACAGAGTTCTTGCGACCTTGGAGAAGTTAGGATGTGGTAGACTCCATGGCAGTTCCCCCGGACTTAAGGTCCTGCTCTTAAACGCCAGGTCCGTCAATGGTAAGACCACCGCCATTCAGGATCCTGGATGAGAGGGAGGACCTGGCTTGCATCACTGACACTTGGTTGGACAAGCTGGGGGGGGGGATCTCTCCCAGTTGTTCCCACCTGGTTTTGGGGTGCACCAGCAGGCCAGGTCCAGGGGACGGGGAGGTGGGGTCACAGTAGTTTTTTGGCAGTCCATTGCCATGATTAGATGTGCTGTTCCGCAATCTCCCAGGTTTGAGTGTGTTCACCTGAGGGTGGGAAACCGTGATAGCTTGGGGATTCTGCTGGTGTACCGCCCACCCCGCGACTCAGCAGTTTCCCTGCCTGAGCTAACAGATGTGGTCTCCAATTCGGTCTTGGTTACCCAGCAACTGATTGTGCTGGGAGACTTCAACATCCATGCTGAGACCTCCTTAACAGGGGCAGCTCAGGACTTCATGGTCGCCATGACGACCATGGGGCTATCACAAGTCATATGTGTCCATCAGGCTGGACACACACTTGACTTGGTTTTTGTGGCGGACGGCGGAATGGTCAGAGTGGAAGAGCAAAACATCTTTCCATTGTCATGGTCTGACCATCACCTGATCAGCGTTAGACGTACTGCGACCACAAACCTTCGCAGGGGTGGAGGATCAACTAAGATGATTCGCCCCAGGAGACTGATGGATTCAGAAGGATTCCTGAGGAATCTTGGGGCTCTTCCTGCCATGGAGGCTGGCGATCATGTTGACACTCTGGTCGATTGCTATAATAGTAAGATGGCCAGAGTGATAGACTTGATCGCTCCCGAACGCCCTCTATCGTTGCGTAGAGACACACTGTCTCCTTGGTTCACTGGCTGTGATGAAACGCACAAGAAGGAGGCTAGAGTGCAAATGGAGGAAATCACAGGATGTACCTAATCAAGCACAGGCTACGGCCTCACTTAGGGCCTATTCCGCGGCTATACAGGTAGCCAGGGAGACCTTCACGACTGCCCGTATAGCGTCTGCATTTAATAGATTTTCGGAGTTGTTTCAGGTTGTTGGGGAACTTCTTCACCCTCCCGAGGTGGAGGAGACCTTCGACGACCCGAAAACTCGGTGCTGCGAATTTGCGCAGCACTTTGCAGACAAAGTTGCTCAGATACGTCTTGAGCTGGACTCCAGTTTGATCGCAGTTCCAAGAGAGGTGACTGAGGCATCTGCTTGTCCAGTTTTGTGGGATTCCTTCTGGCTTGTTCGTCCTGAGGACGTGGAAGTGGCCCTTGGGGCAGTGGGAGCTACTACATCAGCTCTGAACCCTTGCCCATCTTGACTAATTAAATCGGCCAAGGATAGTCTGATTGGTTTATGTTAATAATTAATACATCGTTGGAGCAAGGAATTTTTCCATCAGGCTTAAAACAGGCTGTGGTCAGACCACTCCTGAAAAAGACTTCCCTTGAATAACTATAGACCAATCTCAAACCTCCCTTTTCTGGGCAAGGTGTTGGAGCGGGTGGTCGCTACTCAGTTCCAGGGCTTCCTGGATGACATCAACTACCTGGATCAGTCACAGTGTGGCTTCAGACCAGGCCATGGCACCGAGACGGCTTTGGTCGCCTTGGTGGATGATTTCCGTAGGGAGCTGGACAGTGGGAGTGTGACCCTGTTGGTTTTCTTGGACATTTCAGCGGCTTTCGATACCATCGATCATGGTATCCTTCTGGGAGGCCTCTCCGGGATGGGCCTTGGAGGTACGGCTTTGCCGTATTCTAATAAAACTTGTTACTGTTCTTTTTACAAGGCTTGCCTCTGTTACCTTTACTTCTAAGCCAAACAGCCTGCATAAGAAGTAAAACCAAACCAGGGACATTAAACGCTACGCTATCAAATAAATAAATCCTTCTGTAACTAATAATCCCTTTATAAACCAACTCTTAAGCTGATACTGATCATTGCCCGGCTTCCTCAACAGAATTGGTGGCAGTAATTTTACGCTCCGTCACAGGAGTGCAGTTCCCTTTTAATGTTAAAGAGGACCACTTATGCCACCGCTCACAAGTATGTGTATCTTTGGGACCGAAGAGAGAAGAAATCCTCAAGTTGTGTTAAGATAGCCGTCCGGCAGGACATTTCGGACTGTTCAAAACCATGCAGCTGATACTGAGAGACTTCTGGTGGCCTAAGATCCAGAGGGATGTGGAGAAATATGTAGCTACTTGTCCCATGTGTCAACGGGCAAAGCATCAAGTGGGCAAACCGGCAGGTTCGCTGCAACCGATGCTCACACTGATCTGGCCGTGGGAGATCATCTTGGTGGATTTCATTACCGACTTGCCTGAGTCCAATGAATTTACAACTGTGTTAGTGATAGTGGACTTGTTCATGAAGATGGCTCACTTCATTCCTTGCCTACTGCCAAAGAAACCATGGATTTGTTTCTGCATCATGTCTTTTGCTTACACGGATTGCCAAAGAGCATTGTCACTGACCATGGAGCTCAATTCACTTCTCAATTTTGGAAAGCCATTCAACGTTTGTTGGGCATTGAAGCTCAGATGTCTACCGCTCATCATCCTCAGACGGATGGCCAGACGAAGAAGACTTATGCTACGTTGGAGCAATATCTACATTGTTATGTGAACTACTAACAGGACAACTGGTCGTCCCTGCTCTCCCTGGCAGAATTCTCATTCAACAATTCAACGCAGAGTTCCACCAAATAAGCTCCTTTATTTGCAAACTATGAGTTTCATCCTCGCTTCTACATGGCGGTGGTGGAGTCGGGGAATGTGCCCGCAGCTGAAGATTGGCTACAGGAGCTGACAGCTCTACAGGAAGTCCTCAAGGCTCAGTTGGAGCAAACCAAATTGGATTACAAACGTGTCGCTAATCAACACCAGCAAGAGGGGCCGGAGATTTGAGTGGGCGACTGGGTCTGGTTGTCCACTAAACATCTCCCCCTCCAGAGACCTTGCCAGAAGTTAGATGAGTGGTTTGTGGGACCTTATCGTGTGGTGGCTCAAGTCAACCCAGTGACATTCAAGTTGCAACTTCCCAGGGGAATGCGTATTCATCCTGTGTTTCATCGGTGTTTGCTGTGTCCAATAAATGGGGCACGCCCAGATGCAGGTAGGGGACCGCCACCTCCTCCAGTACTGTGGGATGGGGAGGAAGAGTTTGAAGTTGAGGACATTTTGGATTCCCGATATCATAGTCGGAGACTACAATATCTGGTGGACTGGACTGGGTTTGGGCCAGAGGAGCACTCGGGCTTACCGGTCTAAGCCCCAGTCTTGGGAAGGGCCAAGGGGGGGGGGGAGGCTTGGGGGGATAGTGTTGCAGTTCAGCCTGTGTTTGTGTTTCAGGATCAAGGTGCTTCTGATGTGGGGAATTATGTCACTGACGATCAAGATGGAGATGATTTCATTAGTGATATTAATGCAGATAATGACATAGGGACAACGGTTCAAAGTGTAGTTTCCCATGAGAATACAGGGTATAGGGATGATAGTTTACTCCCTGACCCAGAGAGTTTCCAAAATTTGGGGTTTGAAAACAACTTGACATGTGGAGAAACAAATGAGCAGATAGATAATGAGCACATAGACAGATGGCTGGAACGTAGCCAACATAGACAGCTGTCACGAAAATATCATTGCAGATTTGATAAATGTGGATTTTATATGATGTATGGGAATGAATGGAGGAATGGAAGATGAATGTATGGATGGAGCTAATAATTTTGGAAGCACCAGTAAAATATTAAAGCCTGCAATGACTAACTACCTGCTTGCTGAACTGTGGTTGGAAGTTGCTAATAAGACCTGAAAAGGACAGTTCTGATAAGAATGGGACAGTTATAACAGAAATGTGTACAATGTTAAGAATTAAGTCAACATAAGATCAACACTGATCAAGAAGATCAACATCTGGCCAGGAAACTGAGATGGAGCCAGGATGGAAGAAGTCTATCATTAGAAGTCTATCAACAGACTACATCAAAAGACTCATGGCGTTATGGAAGTTTTGGAACTATGCATTTGGCAGGCTGCAGGTGCTTTCTCCAAGGAGGGTGAAAATGATATGGTAATATTTGAATCCTGAGGATGAATGTGTGTACATGTGTGTGAATGTTGAGTGAAAACGTAATTCCCCCTTTTTTGTTTGTTAACCAATGTAATTGTGAATCCAATGTAGTTGCACAGAATCTATATGCCTGTATGTCTAATGTCATTCGTTGTATAAATGTTTTTATGTAATCTGATTACTGGAAATTGCAATAAAAAGACCCTATGCTTCAGAGTTATTGAAAAGTCATTCATGACACAGCTCAGCCAAGGCCTTCGCCGTTCTGCTAGACTTTGAGAGATAAGGGCAAGAGACAGTCAAGGAAAGCAGTCAAGGATGATTTCCAAAGTAAAGGGAGGGAAGGGGGGGGGGGTCAAGCAAAAGAGAAAGAGGGGTGGGAGAGAAAAAAATAAGGGAGGGAGGAGGGAAAAAGGAAACACGATGGCTCCCCTTCTCTGTATTGTCTCTCTGTATTCTTGGTGCACGCAGAGCCTTGCTCTCCTGCTTTGGAGGCTTATCTTCAACCCAGCCTTATTTCCAGATCGAGGAGGGAAAAAAGCTCATGGCTAGAAGGAAGGAAAGGGGGAGAGAAGCCTCGTGTCATTGGTGGGCAGAGGATCCCCCCCTTTCTTCCTGCACACACACATTTTGCTTCAGATCTTCTCTCTCTTCCTTTTCATCCCCCACAAGCTCTCTTTTCTTCTTCCTCCACTGCCTCCCATCTTTTACCTCTAACAACCTTGCAGCAACTTGCACTTTTGGCCTTCTCCGCCTCTTCTTCTAATCCAATATCAATCCCTCTCCCTAAAGAGGCTATCCAGCTCAGCCCCATTCTGCTAGGCTGGAAGACACAAGTCAAGCCCTCCCAACAGAGAGCCATCCATCTCCAGATGAGATTTTTGAGACAGTCGACCAATATTAGTGTTTAGCAAACTTTGGTTTTCCAGTGTTTCCATTCCTCTATGCTCAATATGGGATTCTAAAGACGGTTAATCTACAGCAGGCATCCTCCAACTGTGGCCCTCCAGCTGTTTGGGTCTCCAACTCTCAGAATTCCTGACCTTTGAACAAGCTGGCAAGGGCTTCTGAGAGGTCAAACAGCTGGAGGGCCGCAGTTTGAGGATGCCTGATCTACAGTATATGAGTGTGATTCCAACTCTGGTCTTCCAGGTGTTTTGGATTTCAAATATGATGGAAGAGACATGGGCCATCCATGTAGGCAAAGCACAATCAAAACACCCCTGACAGATGGCCATCCCTCCTCTATTTAAAAGTCTCCAAAGCGGGAATTCTCACTACATTCTGAGGCAGTGAATTCCACTGTTGAAGAGCTCTTAAGGTCAGTTCTTCCTAATGATCAATTGGAATCTTCTTACCTGTAGTTTGAACCCACTGTCACAAGTTTTAATCTCTAAGGCATTGAGGAAGAAAGCATAATCCTTCTGTTTGGAGGAGGGAAGTTTCTAACTCTCAATGCCTATTCAGATGGTTATCTCAAAGTAAATGACATGTTCATTATACTGGAGATCAAACAGATATAATTAAAATAATTCCATTTACCTTTTCCACAAGATCATAATCCATTTTGAATGCCCAGAGTTGAAGTCTAGGAGTAAGTTCAGTGATGGAAGAAAGAGTAAGAAGGAACTGCTCAGCAGTGCCCAGTGGGGTATCAGGGTTGGCTAACTGAGCTTCCTGAATTTTCTGTTTCTCCTCTTCAGTGGGAATCATTGTGAGAATTTTCTAGGAAGAATAATCATAATCTGAATATAGAGGTTCAGTGTACTAAAAATGTTTTTAGACTTACTTTCCCCACAAGATTTTGAAAGTTTTAGTATTTTTGATTTTATAAAGTTTGTATTTTAATGAAAACTTTCAATAAAGACTATTTTAAAAAAAGATTATAATTAGGAATCTAGGAATAAGTTCAGTGATGGAAGAAAGCTGTCATCTCTTTTCACAAATGCAACAATTTTATAAACTCTTGTCTCTTTAGATTTGACTGTACCATAGTCTAGCTAGAGGAAAGAGGCTTCTGCATGCATATCCCATACTTGTTCAACTGGTATTTGTACCACAAAATGGTCTTTTCATACAAACCCTACCCTGAGATTTACTGCATGGCCATGTTAGAATATAAACCTAGAATAAAGCAAAAACACAGACCTCACAACTGCTTTGCACAAATATAGAGAAAATTAAGTGTATCTAACTAAACCAGCTTCTCATTTTTATTAAATTATGTTAGGTACTTAGAATTCATTCCCTTCTTGCACAATTGCTCCACTATACAGGAGATTCTCAGATAACAAAACTCAAGCAACTGGAACTTTGAAGCAACTGGCAAAAATGAAAAAAATGATACTTTAAAAAAATTAAGCTGTTTTTATGATATAGCAAAATTGTGTTACTTTAAGTTTGCATTGGTTTTTATTTGCTTTGAATTACTATATGTCAATATTTATATCAAGTCAGTACAGAATTTATGGTATTGTATGGTATGACATATAGTATTAGTTAGGACTAATTTTAATAGAAATAGAAACTACATTTATTTGGCACCTAACAATTCCCGAGTGCCGGTCAAATGGAAGTCTACTGTATATACAATGAACAAACACAAAATAGATGTACAACAATAATTTTGTACAAGAAAATGCATCATACAATTTAGCATTTAATCCAAACTTGGTACCAGTAGTTTAACTTTGTGAAATGCCGACCTTTAAATAGATTAGAAACCACAAGAGACTCCTACCCTGACCTAAAGTGGCTTGCACCAATGGTACTATCACCTTTAGAAAACAAAGCATTATCTGGAAAAGAAAAAAGTCAGTATGAAAGAGCAGCTTCTGCATCTTTAATAGGTGTGTAGAATATGGGAACACTTGCAGTTGTGGTTTGTCAGACAGGTAAGAGAAGGCTGCATTTTTAAAAAAACTGACTCTTTTGTAGAACTTTTAATGATAGCAAGATGAATATATAGGATCCTATACCTTGATAAATACTGATAACAGCTCTGTATTGTTCCTCCCACCCCAGTACCTCTATTCCTTCTTTATTTAAGGCATATTCATCAAAGTTTAAAATGGCAGTCTTGATTGTCCTTGGAGGGGGTAATACTGTCAGCCCAATATTGATGGCATTACTCCGCTTGGAATCCAACACAATGATTTCTTGCCTCTTGCCATCTGCAGCAGTTTTCTGAGAATAAAAGAAAAGTGAAGAGAGGTAACCATCCATTCTTTAAATCATGTACTGTACATATGTTGATATCAGACAATCCGTGTAATTCTAATTGCTATATTACACAGTATAGGTTTGATTTAAGTGCAAGAGCCTGTCTATTGCTACAAAATGTATTCTTTTCACACCATTAACATCAGATGTTAGCAGTAACAATGGAATGAAGAATACTGAAACTGCTAACAGCACTGCATAACCTGCCATTCATTTTAGACTTGGACCACACTCCTAAAGAACCAGTGTGGTATAGGAGTTTGAATTTGGGATTGGGACTCTGAGAAACTCAGGTTCAAATTACTATTCCACCATAGAAAACCACCAAGTAACTGGCCAAGAAAAACTCTGTCTTCGAGGAAAGCAATAGCAAACATCTATATAAATAAAAATGTAATGTTCATTTGTGGGATTAACAGAACTCAAAAACCACTGGGAAAATTGACACCAAATTTGGACACAAGACTCCAACCAAAGCAATCTATGTCTTTCACTCAAAAAAACCAAAAAAATTAACTTTAAACCCCCTAAAACAAACAATACATAACAGCATATGCGCGAATGACCCCCCCCCCCGGAGGCGAAGGAAAATCAGTTGCAAACTGGCAATCCCCGCTGGCACCGAGTGAGGCTTAGCCATGGGTTCAGGCTGTGGGTCAGGCACACACATTAGAACAGATGCAATTTGGCCCCACTTTTAACTCAATGCGATGGGGTCCTGGGAGCTGTACTTTCATGCAGCCTTGCTAAAGCCATCTCAGCCAAGGAGTACTGGTGCCCCGCCAAACTAAGGATCCCAGGATCCCACAGTAGCGAGCCGTGCTTTTGGGCCTGCCCTCCTCCGCCACGCTGGGGCCTAGCATGGGCCCTCCTTACCTCCCTCCCAGTCTCTGTTGGCCCCACCAAATAGGGACCCCTCCTCTTTCTTTTTCCTTGGTGAGGCATTTGGGTGGCTGCTCCATGCGGGTGCCGTTTGTCAGACTTCTATGGTTTTAGGGGGTTTTAAGTTAATTTTTTTGGTTTTTTTGAGTGAAGGACACCGATGGGAAGGGAACTTTGCAGCCCTCAGCCTTGCTGGGCCTGGCAGGGGTGGGAGGCATTTTTTGAGGTGGGCCTTGCTCACCCAGCACTGTTCATGTGGAGATTGTCTGGTTTGCATACTCTGGAACATGAAACATATAATTGTCTTTCTTTAGGGGTCCCTTTCAAATCTATGATACTATACCTGTGTGTGTGTGAATCATATATATCCATCTATTTCTTCCTGCCACAGCCACAGGGAGCCTTTCATGTGACCCTTCCTGCATGCCCAACCGGCAAACAGGCAGGAAGGCACCCTGAAGCCATGGAAGAAAAAGAAGGGGTGGCGCTGGTTGAGCGAGGCCTGTCTCAAAAACCACCTCCCACCTGCTACGCGCCTGGCTGCCATGCTCCCTTCCTGCCAGTACCCAGGCAAGTGGTAGAGAAGGAAAGGAAGGAAAGAGGGAGAGAAGAAAGGAGAGAAAGAAAGAGGACGGGAAAGAAAGCAGGAAAGAGAGAAGGAGGGATGGAAGCAAAGAGCAAAGGAAGGAAGGAAAGAAAGAGGGAGAGAAGGAAGAAAGGAGAGAAAGAAAGAGGACGGGAACGAAAGCAGGAAAGAGAGAAGGAAGGATGGAAGCAAAGAGCAAAGGAAGGAAGGAAAGAAAGAGGGAGAGAAGGAAGAAAGGAGAGAAAGAAGGAAAAGAAAAGGGGGAGGGAGGAAGGAAAGAGAGAAGTAAAGGGAAAAAAAATACCAAAAGAACTATAATCCCAATTAAACAGCTCAGGGGAAGATCTCAGGGGCTCACATGTCTTTACACCAATGCACAGAGCATGGGAAATAAACAACTCCAACTTTTAGCACAACACCACAAATATGATATCAAAGGCATCACTGAAACCTGGTGGGATGCCTCCTATCGCTGGAATGTAGACATCGAGGGCTATAACTTCTTTCACAGAAACCGAACAAAGGGAAGAGGAGGCGGAGTAGCCTTATATGTCAAAAACTCTTATGATGCAGAAGAGATGCAAGACAGCAATCCGAGAAACCAGCTTGAAAGCATCTGGATAAGAATCAAGGAAACTGGGACTCAAAAAGATCTCGTTGTAGGCCTCTACTACAGACCTCCAAGCCAGGAGGAAGAACTAGAGGAAGTCTTCTGCCAACAGTTGACCAAAGAGTCACAGAGAAGAGATGTAGTAGTCATGGGCAATTTCAACTATCCCGATATTTTCTGGAAAACAAACTCTGCCAAGAGTACAAGGTCCAACAAATTCCTTGCTTGCCTTGCAGACAATTTCATGGTCCAGAAGGTAGAAGAGGCAACAAGGGGGTTGGCTACTCTTGATCTCATCCTAACAAATGCGGAGGACCTGATCGATGCGGTTGAAGTGGTCGGATCCTTAGGGGCAAGTGACCATGTGCTCCTGCAATTTGAGTTACAAAGGAAGGCCGAAACTAAGAGAAATCAAACCCGCATTTTGGACTTTAGAAGAGCCGATTTCCAAAAAATGAAGGAAACGCTGAGCAGCATTCCGTGGACACAGATACTAAAAGATAAGAGAATTACGGATGGATGGGAATTTCTCAAGAGTGAAATACTCAAGGCACAATTGCAAAATCTCATTAGATTTCAATAATGTAATTGTCAGCAATTACCCTAAAGAGAAGTGTATGTCTCAGTCCCCTATGCAGAAAAGAAAGAGCAGAATCCTATCAGATACCTTCAGAGACAGAATCTTATCCCTTCTTGCTTTGTAGTTGCTATTATGTGCCTTCAAAATAGTCCAATTTATGGGGATCTAATTATAGGATTTTATTGGCAGGATTTATTGAAGTTTGTCATTGTCTTCCTCTTAGACTTGCTCAGGCTTGCTGGGAATTTAAACCACAGTCTTCTAAAGTCCTTGTCTATCACTCAAACTACTACCATTTTTTATTAAGTAAACTGTCTTCTCAATACAGCATATTCAATAGTAAAGTATTCCTCCATTAATGGTTTCCAACATCACTTACCAATAATTTCCATTGCAAGTTCCTTTCTTAAGTTCACTATGAATTACTTTGCTATGATTATAATTTTAAAAAAGTTCTGAGCATAGATAAGTACCGTATATTCCGGCATATAAGACGACTGGGCGTATAAGACGACCCCCAACTTTTCCAGTTAAAATATAGAGTTAAGACGACTCCCATGCATAAGACTACACCTGCGTAAAAGACGACCCCTGACTTTTGAGAAGATTTTCTTGGGTTAAAAAGTAGTCTTATACGCCAGAATATACTGTAATTGCTTACGTTGTGGAAATCACAATTGAGTCTTAAAATTGAGAATAAGATTGGTCACAGATGTATCTGAACACAGAAGATGGAACCAAACACCAGTCCCCCCCCCTCTGATCTTAATTCCAGCTTTTCTTTCTCATCAGTTTGTGCATGCATTATCTCTGCCAAGCACCTGCCCATATTTACTGAATCAAAGAAAACAGGACTGTTTGTTTATGCAGAACTCTAGATCTTTAAGTAATAAAATGTTGTTGCTGTTCTCAGGGCTGAGAACAAAAGCATCTCACACTTTAAAAACAACACAACTAAAAACATGAGTATTACAACGGAATTTAATTTTTATAATTATTAAAGTAATTCAATTCAAACACAATAACTAAATAAATAACTTTAAAAATAATAAAATAAAATAATGCAAGATACCCTGACATGTTCTTTTAAAAAAAGTTGTGTTTGCTTGAATCAAAAACGTTTTAGCTTACTGTCAGAAGGATAAAAGAGAGGGGGGCATTCTGATTTCCGTGAAGGGAGTTCAAGAAACTAGGGGAAGGTACCAAGAAGGTCTTCTTGGGACTGAGAGAAGGATCTCTCGTCATGATCTCAAAGCCTGACTGGCTCATACAGAGATATATGGTTTGCCACAAAGCCTGGAACTGAGCCACATAGGGCTTTATAAATCAGATGTTCATTCACATAGATTTTTGCTTGCCCAGCACCTTTCTTGAATTGTTCTAGAGCAGAAAAAAACTCCACCACAATGTACATGTTCATAGGTGGGTATCTCTCTAACAACATCCCAGGGTTGTTCCAGTGGCCAAAAAACTAACGAAGAGAACAGATCACACTTGCATTTATGTCAAGCCGTTTTGAGTCCTCTTTGGGGAGATAAAGTGGGGTAATAATAATGATGATGATGATGATGCCAGGAAAATGGGTGAATAATATGAGCACCCAAAGAACTATGGTTACAGGTAAACAACCTGCTCCTCTTTATAATCTACAATCTTCTTTCAACTTCTGAGAATTCCACTAGAACACTATCATACAATTAAGTTTCATATTGGATATCAATATGCAATATGCAAAGTTTATTGATTAGTCCATTGACCGTATCAACATTAAAAACAAAAACAGAAATGTGCACAAATAGACAATAATCACTATCCTAAGACTCCCATAATAGCCAACTAACATACATTCAAACTTGATTAAGTTAAAAGACAATTAAAAATATCATCATTGAAATGCCAAGGTAAAATTTCACACCACAAAAATTAAAAATGAAGGTTAAAACGAAGGTTAAAATAGACCAGCGATTACAAGCCACTTCAGGTATCTGCGTCACCCCTACAGTTTACCCCAATCGCCTCCAGATACGCAGTTCTCAGCTGCGTTGCTTTATGAAGGAAAAGGGCTGTTTGGTGTGTTATTTTAGCATTCTGGCCAGCCATTAAGAATGTAGTTTTGATATGGGGATCCCAGTGAGTCTTCTGTATGATGAATGGTCTGAGGTATTGATTTTTCTCTCCAGATAGAGAGAGAAATCTCTACCTCTGTTGCCCCACAGATACAGAAACGTTCATTATATGGAACTTGGTTAAACCTTCCATGTTTAACCATTGTATCTGTCTGTTTGAATCATTTAGATGTTTAGGCATTTCTGTCTTTAGGTATTCGGCTGTTTGAAAAGTATGTTTGAAGTGACTTTCAGTGAGCCAGCTTTACTAAGGGTGGCAATATCTTTCTGAGCCTCTATATCCTGTATTCGTTGTGCCACTATTTTTGTATCTAATTCTTTTAGGAGATTTGGGTATAGAATTGGAAGTCCACAACTCCTGATGTATTTTGTCAGTGCACTAGCCGAGAGGATGGATGTTGGTTTTTGGTCTGCTCTAACAGGCACAATTTTGGTAGCCTATCATTTGCCATTGCATTTAGTTTTATCCAATATTTATATGCCCTATTTCTGCTCTCACAGCTGCAGCTGGGGTCCTTTTATTCACTCCTAGAAAGTTACGCAGGTGCTGTCCTTGAGATTGCTCTAATAATGATACCTGGTTTAGGCCCCAGACTTCCACTCCATACAGGAGCATGGGGGTAAACTTGGCCTTATATGCTTTAAGAAGCGGGTCTAAGGAACCTGGTTGGCTATGGTTTGTTAATTTTAGCAGTTGGTTTGCCTGTACTCTCGCTCTGGCTGAGTTCTCTTGATGATGTGGGAGACAAGAACCAGTCTCGGAAAAAACAACACCTAGGTATGTAAAAGTGCAAACTTGCTCTATTTGTTCACCATCCAGAAGCCATCTATGTCTATTGGATCGTTTGCCAAATACCATTATTTTTGACTTTGATTTGTTGATAATTAGGGAGTTCTCATGACAATAGGAATTAAAAGACACAACATAGACATAAGATAAACACAGATAAGGGACCAGCAGTACAATTAAACAAGAAAAGAGAGTATTTCAGGACCAACATACAGTTATAGAATTAGAGAAGATTCGGGATACTCAAAGCTGCTCTTAGTGTAAGGACAGACCAAGAGACAAATAGATCAGAACCTAAGGAGAGGGGGAAAGAGTAATAAAATATATAATTAAAGAATATTAAAGTAACTTAAAAATATAAAAATAAAAATATCAATAAATAAATAAACCAATAAGAATAAATTAAAAAATAATAATAAATAATAACATAATAATAATAAATAATATAAATAAAACAAAATAAAATAAAATAATTTATAAATAAATAATAAAAATAATATATACATACATATAAATAACAATAATAATAAAATATCAATAAATAAATAATAAAAACACAAAAATATATATACAAAAATAATAAAAATTATATATATATATATATATATATATATGAAAATAATAAAAACAATAATAATAAAATAAATAATCATAATACATATTTATAAAAATAATATATATATATAAAATTAAAGAATAATAATAACAATAAATAAATAAAGCATAAAATAGTATATATATACACACATTAATTAACATACATATATATAAATAAATAACAATAACAAAACTTAAATAACATTAAAGAAATATAAACAAAAATAATTCAATTAAAAGTAATACATACATATATAAACTAATAATAATAATAATAATAATAATAGCAATAATAATAATAAAGGGAAGGGAAAAATAAACAACTGAACAAAAAAAAGAGAGAAAGAAATTTTATTAGAAAACAAAAAAAGGAGATTATCATATTGAGATAGGAAAAATAGGGGAAAAATCAATCGAATAAAGATTACTATGGCAACACCCAAAATAAATGGTGATAAAGATATGATAAAGACACCAAAGACCAAAAAGGGGCAAATAGAAGACCTTCTGGTACAGAAGAGTCTATCCTAAAAGAATTACTAAAAGAAATACAAAAATTCTCCGAAAAGCAAAACAATCTACAAAAAGACTTCAATAAGATAGTACAAAATCAAGAAGAACAGCAAAAATTTCTCAAGGAAGAATTAAAACAAATCCACAGTGAGATGAAAAAAATAAAAATGGACAGGACATAATTACTTGTAATTATAATAATTACTTGTAAGCACATAAGAAAATGAACAAGAAGATACAAAAAGTAGAAGAAAAAAATCTCAGGTTAGAGGAAACACAAGAAAATTTGGAACTAAAAAATCTAGAACTTTAATTAAGGTTTAGAAACATCCTAGAAGAACCAAAAGAAGATATTCGCCAAATCTCGTAGTAAATCTCTTAAAGCCCCTTCTTAAAAAAGAACAAGCAGAACTAGAACAAGATCTAGATAGAATCTACAGAGTAACAACAAATTTCTCTAAAAAAAACAAAGTACCAAGAGATACAATTGTTCATTTCGTAAGAAAGAGAACTCGAGATGAGATCTAAAAAGAAAACAGTACATCCCCACTTTACTACAAGGATGATGGAGTCATCGTAATGAAAGAATTTCCCTAAACTATGCTGAATAAAAGGAAAAAATACTACTTTCTAACAGAGGAACTCAAAAAACTACAAATCCGTTTCCGCTGGGAGAAACTAGGAGGAATAATGGTGACTTACAAAGAACAAAAACATTGGCTAACCAATGAAGAAAAAGCCCCAACCTTCTTTAAAAACCTACAAAAAGACTTTAAGTTGTTCCCACCTCAAGACCACCGCTCAGGAAGAAAACAGAAAAAAAGATGCCTCGATTCTCCGGAAGACAAGATGAGATCCTTAAGACAGACTATGAGCATGTCCAGCAAACACGAAGAGGAAGAAGACAGACCAATAGACTTAAATAATGAGTAATCTGATAAGACAAAGTGTTTTTCATTAAACGTGAATTGCCTTAATTCCCCCTCAAAAAAAGGGAAAGTTTTCAACCACATTGTAAAAGGTAATTATGATTTAGTGGCTTTACAGGAAACCCATATCTCACAAAAGCAAGTAGCTCATCTATCACACAAAAACCTAGGGAAAGACTACTATTCCTCTGCACCAGAAAAAAAAACCAGGGGTGGTGATTTATGCGAAGGAGACATTAGCGACAAAACTAGATGGAAGAATGGTGGGGATACTTATGGATCAGGAGGACCAAAAAATACTAATTTGTAACATCTATGCCCCTAACAGCCCCAAAACAACTTTGAAAAGGGAACTCCAGGAAGTAAACTTTGACAATTTAATTATTCTAGATGACTTTAATGGAGTCATCAATAGTAAACTAGATAAGACCAAAACTAACAAAAAGAACAAAAAAGAAGATATGACTACACTTCCAAATAATTTTTTAAAATTAAAACAGGAGTTTGACTTAGATGATGCGTGGCGCATACACAATGGGGATGAGAGAGATTACACCTTTTTCTCAGACAGACACAAAGGCTGGTCTAGGATAGACATGGTTTGGACTTCAAAAACAATAACCCCAAAAATCTCAAAAATCAGAATACTACCGAGAGAGTTATCGGATCATGGAGCCATTGAAGTGACAATAAACCAAAAACCATCACAGAAAAGATGGAGATCGGATGATAATCTTCTCAAAACAGAGGAAGACATAATAAAAAATATCAAACTAATCCAAGAATTCTTCAAGATTAATAACACTCAAGATATTAGGATTGAAACTCTTTGGGACACCTGCAAAGCTGTTATGAGAGGTAATCTCATCCAACAAAAGGCAGTCAAAAATAAAGCCATGAGACAGGAAGCCCAAAAATTAAACAAAGAAATAGAAAAAGCAGAAAGGGAATTGAAACAAAAGGGGGAAGATGTGGGGATAAAGAAAACCCTAGAATGGTTAAAAAAAACAAAAACACCAACTGGAATTGGATCAATTGGCAAAACGGTTAAAATCCGAAAAGGCCTTTGACAACCTGAGTTGGGAATTTTTTAAAGAAATATTCAGAGAACTAGATATGGGCCATAATTTCTGAAACGCCATTGAAGCAATCTACAAAAAGCAAAAAGCAGTGCTATGGATAAATGGACAACCTTCGAAAGAAATCTCAATTGAAAAAGGCACCAGACAGGGATGCCGGTTATTGCCACTGATCTTTGTCATGGCACTAGAAATCCTGTTAAGAAACATAAAGAAGGATGAAAATCTGACCGGTTTAAAAGTTGGAAGACAGATATACAAATACCGAGCTTTTGCAGATGACCTGATCTGCATTATTGAAAATCCAAGAGAAAATATCATAAACTGGCTAGGAAAAATAGAAGAGTTTGGGAATCTTGCAGGTTTTAAAATAAACAGGAAAAAGACAATGATACTGACTAAGAATATAATCAAGAAAAATCAAGAAAAGTTAAAAAAAAGTACCGGGTTACAAATTTCCACGAAAATAAAATACCTAGGAGTTCAATTAACAGCAAAAAAAAATCAATTGTTAAAAAAACAACTATGAGACAAAATGGGCTGAGATAAAGAAAGACCTAAAAATTGGAATAACTTAAATTTATCATTATCAGGAAGAATTGCCACTATTAAGATGAACATTTTGCCAAAGCTTCTATACCTTTTCCAAAATGTACCGATAATCAGAAACAACAGATTATTTAACGACTGGAACAAAGAAATATTAAAATTTATCTGGAAAGGGAAAAAACCGAGAATAAAGTTTAGATACCTGACGGACAAGAAGGACTGAGGAGGGTTAGGCCTACTAGATCTAAAAACTTTATTACGCAGCGTGCGGTCTAAGCTGGATAAAAGATTGGATCTTATTAAGAAAGGAAAGAATACTGGAACTAGAGGGCTTTGACCTGAGAATTGGTTGGCACGCGTATCTCTGGTATGACCAAATTAAAAGGGAACATTTTTTAAACTACCACTTCATTAGATCTGCACTAATGAAAATATGGGCCAGATATAAGGCTAAACTTTACCCAAATACTCCTTTGTGGATTTCCCCCCTTGAGGCGGGACAAAGAAGACTATTAGGATGGCCAAAGTGGTCCACCTATAAAGACATCTTAATCAAAAAAGAGGGTTCGCTACAAATGAAAAAAAGGGAAGAAATTGCCCAAAAATTTAACACAGTCTCATGGTTCCAATTCATACAACTTAAGAAATACTACAAGAAAGATAGAGAAATAGGTTTCATGGAAAAAGACAACTTTCAAGATAGAATCATATTGAAAGAAAAAAAAATTATAACCAAGATTTATAACAAGCTGCTGGACTGGACTACGGAGACAGAGCTAGTTAAAGAATGCATGATCAAATGGGCATCGAATATTGGAAGAGCGATAAAACTGAATGAATGGGAGAAGCTGTGGAGTAAAAAGATCAAATACACCTACTCGACAGATTTAAAGGAGAACTTGATTAAGATGTTCTTTAGATGGTACATGACCCCTCAAAAACTAAGCGTAATGTACAGAAAATACCCAGAACAAATGCTGGAAATGCGATATGCAGGTCGGAACATTCTTTCACGCCTGGTGGACATGCCCCAAAGTGAAAACCTTTTGGAAGATGGTATAAGAGACATGCGAGAAAATATTGAGAATAAAGATCCAGCTGAAACCAGAATACTTTCTGTTGGGACTAGCAGATGAAGAAGTTGAAAGGGACCGAAACAAGGACATTTTATTTACATACCTCTCTACTGCCGCTAGAATGGTAATAGCAAAAAAACGGAAACAAAGTGAACTCGCAACGAAAGAAGAACGGCTTCAAGAAATTAAAGATGCGGATAAATTAACGTTTGCCTTAAAAGAATCTTATGGAAGACCGATCATAAAGACAAACTGGAAAATAGTGGATGACTACTTCACCGAAGAAAATAGACAAAAAAAACTAATAAAAAGAAAGGAAGAGTATGACACATGAAAGCAGTATAGAAAGGAAAGAAAAGAGGAGAAAGGAAACATCAAGATCACGATATAAGTGGAAAGGGAAGACATATTAAAGGTAAAATGGAACAGACCGGCAGTGGATATGTGGAGAAGAAGATTGGAAGAAGATTGGAAGAAGATTGGAAGAGGGGGGGGCTGAGTTTGTTGGGGGGGGGCTGAGTCTGAGTGAAAGAGGGTCTACCCTAGCACACCTTTTGTATCGTTACCCCAATACCCCCATGCATATGGGATATATTGAGTATGGTGATCAGATCATGATATGAATAAACATAACAGTTTAAATAATGCACCAGTAAGGCCTTTTCGCGAACCACCATGAGAATTTGGGGGGGGGGGGCTGAAGCCCCCCAAGCCCCCCCCCCCGGCTACATGCCTGATTTCTATTAACTATTACTATTTGTAGATCTAACATTTTATTGATTTCTCTTTCAATCATTCTCCAGTATTTCTGGATGGCCATCTGTTGGGAATGCTTTGAATGTGATTTTCCTGTTCTTGGCAGGGGGTTGGACTGGATGGCCCACGAGGTCTCTTCCAACGTTATGATTCTATTCTTGCACTTGATCATATTGCCATATCATGTGATTAAACACCCATCTTTGTTCATAATCAGGAACGAGATAGGAAGATGAAACTACATTTATTCCACATACTCTCCACTGATATTAACACACTTCTTACATCGATATTCCGAGTTCTGTAAGCCTGGCCAAAAGAAGGATTTTGCTTGTGCCTCAAACCAGTCACCCGTAGCAGCCATGGCATCAGAAATGGTGTGAAATTTGGTACCCTTGAGGTGTTTCTTCAGTCTGGAAACACATGATGGTCAGAAGGAGCTAGACCCGGTGAATAAGTTGGGTGGTCAATCAGCTGGAAGCCTAGCATCACCAGTTTTGCCAAGGTCGCTTGTGTAGTGTGAGTGAAGGTATTGTCTTGAAGGAACAAGATTCCTTTGGACAGATTGCTGCACCTTTTGGCCTTCAGAGCTGCCTTCAATTGATCCAAAAGTTCAATGTAATACCTTGCATTGATGGTGGAACCATTTTGAAGGTAGTCCACTAGCAGCATGCCCTCCTTATCCCAGAACACAGGCACCTTAGTGGCTGATTTTTGCACCCTGAACTTCTTTGGACGAGGAGAACCATGGTGCCCCCACTCTTTTGACTGCTCCTTGGTTTCAGCATCATACAAATAAATCCAGGTCTCATCCATAATGACCAGTCAATCCAGGAAGCTCTTATCAGTCCAGAAATGCTGACAAATGGACCAGGATGTTTTCACTCACATGCTTTTCTGAACTGATGTCAAACATTTGGGAACCCACTTTGTAGAGAGCTTCTTCGTGTTTAAATGTTCATGGATAATGAAACAAACACGTTCACGAGAAATCCCCATTATTTCTCCTTTAGCTATTCCTTTAGCTGAAATTTGCCGAATCGCCAGTATGAGTTTGTGCACAGCATTGACAATCTCCAGACTCTACCCTTATTTAGTCCCACCCACCAGTTCACTAGATGATTCCCTATTTTCCCTGCTCCAAACCCCCTCCCTGCTGGGGCCCACTTCAAATCTTCTTCTCGGTTCCCCTATGACTAATCCCCTCAGTTCCTGTTCATTCTTCACCTACTCATGGGGGGCAGGCGGTTGGGGAGTCCGGGGAGGCTATCAATGGGTTATTTGAGAGGAGGAGACGAGGCAATTCAGGGAGAAGCACATAAGAACTCTTATGACCCTGAAGAAAAATGAAGAAAAATGAGCAGGATAGCCTCCATGACAGACCCTCTGGGCCAAAGTTCTGCTACTAAATGCCAGATCTGTTAAAGGTAAAACAGCTGTAATCCAAGACTTGATTCTGGATGAGAAAGCAGATCTCACATGAATTACTGAGACTTGGTTGGATGAACTGGGAGGGGTAAATCTGGCATCTTCTGCTGAGGTTTTTCAGAGCTATTTCGTAGACAAGATCTCGATTCTCCGCCAGGATCTCCCTGCCACGATTGATACAGTAAGTGAACTTGAGACTCCGTGGCCACTCGCTGGATCCATCTTCGACCGGTTTACCCCGTTGGATGCAGAGGCTGTCGATAGGATCATGACTGCAGCTAGGCCGACCACCTGCTCCCTCGATCTGTGTCCCTCCTGGCTAGTAAAATCTTGCCTGGAGGGATTACGTGAACCTCTGTTGAATATAATAAATAGCTCCCTTGAGCAAGGAGTTTTTCCAGAGGGTTTAAAAGAGGCTATGGTTTTACCGCTGCTGAAGAAACCAGACTTAGATTGTTCGGTTCCCTCTAGCTACCGCCCAACCTCGAACCTTCCGTCTCTAGTCGAGGTGGTTGAGAGGGCAGCAGCGGAACAGCTGCAGCAGTTCCTAAATGACACAGCCGGACCCGATCCCTTCCAGTCCGGCTTCCGTAGTGGGCACGGGACGGAGACTGTGCTAGTTGCCATCACAGATCAGCTTCGCTGCCAGATGGATCAAGGCGGATCAGCGCTGCTTGTGTTATTGGACCTCACAGCAGCATCTGATACGGTTGATCACAATCTATTAACCCACCGCCTGCTGCAAGTCGTCTGGTTGCTTCCGGATCGAGAGAATCGGCCGTCTACGAAGACGTTGCCCAGGTGACGCCCGGATGTCTTGCAGTCCTGCGAGGAGGCTTCTCTTATGTCCCTCTCATGCACATCAACGACTTAAATCAAGACATAGATCTACAGAGACACTCGCTGGAACACCCCAGCAAGCGAGAGTCCAAAAGTGGCAGGCCCAAACCCAGCACCTCAATCCATGGGTGATACCAGATGAGAGACTCCCCCCTGGGCACTCAGAAGACTGGGTGACTTGGAAGGCGCTGAACAGACTGCGCTCTGGCACCATGGGATGCAGAGCCAATCTTAAGAAATGGCATGCGAGTGTGGAGAAGAACAAACCACTGACCACCTGCTGCCACATGCACAATGGAGGACCTTCTTGCGGCAACACCAGAGGCACTCCAAGTGGCCAGATACTGGTCAAAGGACATTTAACCAACGACCAAGTTTGCAAAATCTGTGGTTTTGTTTGTTTTTGTTTTTGTTTGTTTTGTTCTGTTAGAATTGTAACACAATGGTATGGTTGCTGATGACACGATAAATAAATAACTCACCGCCTAGCCATAACTGGGGTTAGGGGGATACCCCTTAAGTTGGTGTCCTGCTTCCTCCAGAATCAGGGACAGCGTGTGGTGAGGGGGGGATGGTTTCCGAGAGGTCTCCGCTAGTATGCGGGGTCCCACAGGGAGCCATTCTCTCTCCTCTGTTATTTAACATATATATGCGACCACTTGCCCGACTGGTGCGAAGCTTTGGGCTTGAGTGCCACCAGTACGCTGATGATACTCAGCTCATTTTGAGGAGGGAGGGCCGGCCAGACTCCGTACTCAAAAATTTCCATCAGTGCCTTGAGGCCGTTACTGGATGGTTGCATGCCAGCAGGTTGAGGGTGAATCCAGCGAAGACGGAGATTCTTTGGCTGGGCCGTCCGGATGGGAGGGAGATCCAGCTGCCTCCCCTGGATGGCGTGACACTACGTCCATCATCTTCTGTAAAAAGTCTTGGTGTCTTATTGGACCCGCTGCTCACAATGGAGGCCCAGGTCTCCGCTGTGAGCAGATCTGCGTTTTTCCATCTACATCAGGCTAGGCAACTGGCTCCCTTCCTATCTAGGAACGACCTGGCTATGGTGATCCAGGCGACGGTCATCTCGAGGCTTGACTACTGTAACGCTCTCTACATTGGCCTTTCTTTGTCAGTGATCCGGAAACGGAAGTTGGTGCAAAATGCGGCGGCTCGTCTTCTTGCTGGGGTGCCGGCGAGGTGTCGTATTACCCCAATTCTCCAACAGCTGCACTGGCTACCGATTGAGTACCGGATCACTTTCAAGGTGCTGGTACTAACCTTTAAGGCCTTATATGGTCTGGGGCCAGCATACCTAAGGGCCCGCTTATCCCCCTACCAACCCCAGAGATTACTCCGGTATGAAGACCAAAATCTGCTTGCAGTCCCTAACATCTGGACCTATCATTTGTCATCTACTAGGCATAGAGCCTTCTCGATCATGGCCCCTTATTTATGGAATGCCTTGCCGGTTGAAACTCGAACCATCCGAGACCTACTTGCTTTTCGGAAAGCCTGTAAAACTTTTCTTTTTCGACAAGCTTTTAATGGATGAACAACCCGGGCTATGCCTGTTCTCGCTGCCTATTGTTATTGTTATGGTCATTTTAAAGCTAATTGTATTGTTTTAATCTGTTTCTGTAAACCACTCCAAGCCAAATTGGGAGTAGCGGTATACAAGTTGAATAAATGAAATGAAATGAAATGTACTGGGTTTGAATGTGTTCACTTGAGAGTGGGTAACCGGGACAGTTTTGGGATTCTGCTTGTGTACCGCCCACCCCATAACACAGCAGTCTCCCTATCAGAGCTAGCAGAAGTGCTCTCTGGCCTGGTGATGAACTCCCAGCGCCTGGTGGTCCTGGGTGATTTCAGCATTCATGTGGAGACCACTCTGTCTGGGGCAGCTCAGGACTTCATGGTTGCCATGACAACCATAGTTATAACCAAGTTATAACGGCCCCACATCAAGCGGGACACACTCTGGACCTGGTATATATTGTGGATGGAGGTGAAGTTGGTGTGGAGGAGCAAAATATTCTTCCATTGTCATGGACTGACTATTATCTGATCAGTTTTAGACTTTCTGTGACTTCCAATCTCTGCAGGGGTGGTGGGCCGATTAAGATGGTCCGCCCCAGGAGACTTATGGATCCGGATGGATTCCTGATGTCTCTTGGGGATCTTCCTGTCATGAAGGCCTGACGATCCTGTCAAAGTCCTGGTAGATCTCCATAACACTGAGATGACCAGGGCTGTAGACACGATCGCCCTCGAACACCCTCTCTCATTGCGCAGAGTCAACTCAGCACCTTGGTTCTCCGAGGAGTTGAGGTTGATGAAGCAGATGAGACGAAGGCTAGAGCGTTACTGGTGGAAATCTTGGAGCGGGCCCAATCGAACATGGCTAGAGCCTCTATTATGGCCTATACCGCAGTGTTGAAGGCAGCCAGAAATACTTTCTTGACTGCCGCATCGCATCTGCAAGCAATAGACCAGGGTGGTTGAGGAGCTCCTTCACCCCCCCCGGGGGGGGGAGGAGACTCCAGACTACCTGACCTCCCAATGTAGCAAGTTCGCTCATCATTTTGCAGATAAAGTTGCTCGGATTCGCTCGGACTTAGACGCCAGATTGGATGCAGTTCCAGAGGAGATGACCGGGGCATCTGTTTGTCCGGTGTTGTGGGAGTCATTTCAGCTTGTCCAGCCTGATGACGTGGACAAGATTCTTGGAGCAGTGAGGGCTACCACATCAGCTTTAGATCCTTGTCCTTCCTGGCTCTTAAAATCGGCCAGTATGGGTTTGGCCGAATGGTATGAGAGGATTATAAATGCCTCTCTGAGTCAAGGACATGTACCATCTTGCTTGAAATAGGCCATAGTGAGACCAGTCCTGAAGAAGGCGTCCCTTGACTCAGCAGTTTTGAACAACTACCGACCAATCTCAAATCTCCCATTCTTGGGCAAGGTTCTGGAGCGGGTGGTTGCTACTCAGCTCCAGGGGTTCTTGGACAATACTGATTATCTGGATCCATTTCAGTCAGGTTTCAGGCCTGGCCACGGTACCGAGATGGCTTTGGTTGCCTTGGTGGATGATCTCAGCGGAGTGCTAGAAAAGGGGAGTGTGTCCTTGTTGGTTCTCTTGGACATCTCAGCAGCTTTCGGGAATGGGTCTTGGGGGCACTGCACTCCAGTGGCTCAATTCCTTTGTTGAGGGCCGTACCCAGTCAGTGAAGCTGGGGAATGCCTGCTCAGACCCCTGGCCATTGACCTGTGGGGTTCTGCAAGGTTCCATTCTTTCCCCCATGCTATTCAATATCTACATGAAACCGCTGGGTGAGATCATCTGGAGTTTTGGAGTTCAGTGCCATCTCTATGCAGTGCCATCTCTATTACTCATTTCCACCAGATTCCAAGGAAGCCCCTCGGGTCCTTGACCAGTGCCTGGCGGCTATGATGGGCTGGATGAGGGCTAACAAGCTGAAGCTTAGTCCTGACAAGATAGAGGTCCTCCAAGTCAGTCGTGAGACTGATCAGGGCATAGGGTGGCTACCTGTTCTCGATGGGGTCACACAGGTCCGCAGGTTGGGCGTCCTTCTGGACTCCGCTTTGACACTTGATGCTCAAGTGTTGGCGTGGCTGGGAGGGCCGTTGCACAGTTAAAACGTGTGCGCCAGCTGCGTCTATACCTTGTGAAATCTGATCTAGTCATGGTGGTCCATGCCCTAGCCACCTCCAGGTTGGACTACTGCAATGCGCTGTACATGGGGTTGCCCTTGAAGATGGCCCGGAAACTACAGTTGGTTCAAAGATCTGCAGCCAGACTGCTCACAGGAGCTGGTTACAGAGTGGTCAACCCTCCTGTTTAAACAGCTCCACTGGCTACCAATAAGTTTCCAGTCCCAATTCAAGGTGCAGGTTATCACCTATAAAGCCCTTAACGGGTCAGGACCTGCTTATCTTCACCATCGCCTCTTCCCCTATGAACCAGTGCGTACCTTGAGATCACCCCCTCGATGGACTGTCACCTTGTCGTGGTGAGGGGGCTTGCGTGTTCCGATGAACCTGTAGGCACAACAACTGGAGTCGTGCACTCCCAGGAGTGGCCGAGGGGGAGGTTCCAGACCAAGCACAGTCCGAAGACCCAAAGACCTCAACGGCGGAGCAGGCGGAGGATAACATGGCACATGTTACAACGGCTGCGAAGGCGGAAGAAGGCTGCAACAGACTGAGAAGCCATGGTCATTGTGTTAAACTACATCACCAGTGGAACCTCACTCTGTGAAGACTGTGTGTTGCTCAGTTGTGCACTGACCTCCACACATTAAAAAAACCCACGCACAGGCGTCTTCCAAAGAAAATAAAAACAAACCAACAAAAGTCCCATGGCGATCAGCGAGTGGCGACAGGGGCAGGACTGTGAAATCTGCAAGCCCCTAGTCACATACTGGCACATGGGCGGTGGGTACGGACTCAGTCGTTCTACCTCAAGGTCCGAGGCAGTTGAGTAGTTCGGCAGCTGTATCCGCGACTGAGCAGCCCTATTGAGGACCCACTCTGCTCACCCCACATGGGGAGGGGGCTAGAAAAGGTACCCTAAACATAGCCTGCCTCTCTCATCCCTGAGAGATGGCAGGGATGCCGCATCCAGTGGGGTCACCACCCTGCGGCCAAAAAAGAAATATGAACTTCGGTACATGGAATGTACGAACACTGATGGACAACAGTGACAGCAAACGTCCTGAACGCAGAACTGCCATCATTGCAAGGGAGTTGGGACGCTTTAAGATTGACATAGCAGCCCTTCAAGAGACCCGGAGAGCAGGAGAGGGACAGCTGAAGGAAGAAAAAGGAGGCTACACCTTCTTCTGGAAGGGACTGCCTGAAGAAGACCAAAGACTGCACGGAGTTGGCTTTGCTATCAGGAATGATCTGGTGAAACATCTGACCGAAGCACCCACTGGCATCAACGAACGACTCTCAACCCTCCGAATTGATCTTGCCAAAAACCAACAGGCAACCATCATAAGTGCCTATGCACCAACACTAGATGCTGATGAAGACATCAAGGAGAAATTCTACTGTCAGCTGGACACCGTCCTATCGGGGATACCTAAGGAGGACAAAATCATCCTCCTGGGGGACTTCAATGCAAGAGTCGGGCGAGACTTCGACCTGTGGCCAGGGACCATCGGAAAAGACGGGGTTGGAAACAGCAACTCAAACGGCATCCTGCTTCTCACCAAATGTGCGGAACACAACCTTGTCATCACCAACACGCTCTTCCGCCAGAAAAACAAGTTCAAGACATCATGGAAGCACCCCCGGTCAAAGCATTGGCACCTCTTAGACTATGTAATCACACACGCCAGAGACCGCCGTGACGTGCTCCTCACAAGTGCTGATGACTGCTGGACTGACCACAGGCTAATCCGATCAACGATGGCTCTCAAGATTGCCCCCAAGCGCAGGCTCCAAGGAAGAAAGACAAGGCGCAAAATGAACACCCAAGCCCTTCAGGAGCCCTCCAGACGAGCCCATCTCCAAACAGCACTCAAGAACCATCTACCCACAGAACACCCCGAAAATGTTGAGGAACATTGGAACAAACTGAAGACCTCCATCATCACAGCCTGCGAAGAAACTATTGGATATCAAACCAAGAAACACCAAGATTGGTTTGACGAAAATGACATCGAGATCCAACAGCTAATTGACAAGAAAAGGAAAGCCTTCCAAACATGGCAGAGAGACGTCAACTGTGCTGCTAAGAAAAAGATCTACGCCAGTGCAAAAGCTGAAGTCCAAAGAAGGACAAGAGAACTCAAGAACATCTGGTGGACAAAGAAGGCTGAAGAAATCCAACACCTGGCAGATACCCATGATGCTCAGGGATTCTTCAAAGCCACAAAGGTCATCTATGGACCAAGAAACCATGGCATACAGCCTCTACGCTCATCAGATGGAACCAAACTCCTGAAGGACCAAAACTCAATTGCACTACGTTGGAAAGAACACTACCAAAGCCTCCTGAACCGCAGCTCCAATGTGGCCGAAGAGGTCCTCTCACAAATCCCACAACAACAAACCAGGGATGAGCTTGCATCACTGCCTAGTTTGGAAGAAGTCAGCAATGCCATCAGCCAACAGAAGAATAACAAAGCCAGCGGACCAGATGGGATCCCTGCTGAAATCTTTAAAGAGGGAGGACCTGAGCTGACACACCAACTCCACTAGCTCATAGAAAAAGTGTGGGTGACCGAGAAAATCCCAGCAGACTTCAAGGATGCCACCATCATCACCCTCTTCAAAAAAGGGGAAAGAACAGACTGCGGAAACTATCGAGGTATCTCCCTTCTAACCTCCGCTGGGAAAATCCTCGCAAGAATCCTTGCAAACCGCCTTCTGTCCCTCTCAGAAGACACCCTCCCAGAATCCCAGAACGGCTTCCGCCCCTCCAGAGGAACCGTGGACATGATCTTCACTGCTCCAAGAAAAATGCAGAGAACAAAATCAACCTCTGTACATGGCATTCATCGACCTTGCAAAGGCATTCGACACAGTGAATCGCAGCACTCTCTGGACCATCCTCCAAAAAATCGGGTGCCCAAGCAAATTTGTGAACATCCTGCGGCTCCTCCATGATGACATGATGGCAACAGTCTTGGACAGCAATGGCTCCCAAAGTGACCCATTTAAGGTGGAATCAGGTGTCAAACAGGGATGTGTTATTGCCCCAACTTTATTCTCCATCTTCATCGCTATGATACTTCACCTTGTTGATGGGAAGCTTCCCACCGGAGTGGAAATCATCTATCGGACAGATGGCAAGCTATTCAACCTCAGCAGACTGAAAGCCAAAACCAAGGTCACAACAACTTCTGTTATAGAACTCCAGTATGCTGATGACAACGTCGTTTGTGCGCATTCAGAAGAAGATCTACAAGCCACTCTCAACACCTTTGCAGAAGCATACGAGAAGCTCGGCTTGTCATTGAACATTGAAAAAACCAAGGTGCTTTTCCAGCAGTCACCAGCCAATCCCTCTCCAATGCCAGAGATACAGCTTAATGGTGTAACATTAGAAAATGTTGATCATTTCCGCTACCTTGGCAGCCACCTCTCCACCAAAGTCAACATCGACACCGAAATACAACACTGCCTGAGCTCTGCGAGTGCAGCATTTTTCCGAATGAAGCAGAGAGTGTTTGAGGACCGGGACATCCGTAGGGATACCAGGGTGCTTGTTTATAAAGCTATTGTCCTCCCAACCCTGCTCTATGCCTGTGAACGTGGACTGTCTACAGACGTCACATGCAACTCCTGGAACGATTCCATCAGCGCTGCCTCCGGAAAATCCTGCAAATCTCTTGGGAAGACAAGCGGACAAACGTCAGCGTGCTGGAAGAAGCAAAGACCACCAGCACTGAAGCGCTGGCTTTTTATAGTTTACTGTTCTTAAAGATGATCAGAGTTGCTGGAAAAGCCCAGGTATAGTGCTGTGCCTTCTTTTCAAGGATTCTCGTAATTTCCCTCCTTTCAGCCCTTTTACTCGATGTCTCTGGTGATAGATCCAAGAATGCCCAAACCTTTTAACCAGCGAAGGTCAGGTCCTTTTTTTCTTAGCTTCCAAAAGACAACTTCCTTCTCAGTCTCCCTTGTGAATCAAATCAAAATGTCTGTGGGGTTTTTTCCCCCCCTGTAAGCCCAATGCACTCTATCTGTTCTGATGAAATTTGAGTCAATATCCTCTTTCAAAGTCTCTTTAATTTGGAAATCATCTCCCTTCTCCTTCTCTCAAACGTATATTTGCATGTCTGGAATGATCTGTGAGGTCAACAATTTTGTCTAGGAGTTTTTGATTTGCATCTTTTAAATTGATCATATATATATATATATTGTTTTCTAGACTCCTCTGCCTCCTCCTTAAACTTTCCTTCATACTCTTCAACCTTGCACTTAATTAATCCAAGTTGGGAATTAATCACTTCTACTTGCTCCTATATTTCATCATTCCTCTTCCTTAAGCAATCAGCACTTATCTTAAGTTCTTGCAATGTTTTAATTATTCTGTCCATTTTATCTCCCCACTCGGCTCCCTCTGCCATCACAGAACTTACTTTTGGTTCTTCCTCAGCCAATCTGTTTTATTATTTCTGAGATTTAAAGCTCCAGGTATTTCACACTGTGAGCTCTATCTTTCTCTTCTTCCCCTTTCAGTTCGGGTCCAGGTAGAGAGATTTATGATCTTATTGGGCTTTTAAAAGCTTTTATTTCTTTGCCATCAGGTAGCTCATTTTAGGTGCATCTACTCTGTCTGACACATCCCACAGCTGGCTGATGCATCCTGCAGGATGGACCATGGATGATGGTATCTGCAGTACCTTCACCCAATTCAGTACAAACGACCACTGCAACCCCCACAAATGATGGACCTGGACCAAACTTGGCAAACAGAATCTCAATGACAAGCAGAACATACTGGAGACACTTGTGGGACATTGACCTTGATTTATGTTGTTATAGTTCACCTGCATCCAGAGAAACTATGACGCCAACTGGCAACGGAGTGGGACCAAACTTGGCACAGAGAAGTCTCATGACTAACTGAACAAGCTGCCGGGGATTGGGGGAATTGACCTTCATTTCAGAGAGTTGTAGTTCACCCGCTTCCATAGAGAACTGAACCAAGGTGATAACTGATCTGGACCAAGCTTATCACACAGACTCAACAAAACCAACTGTGAATACTGGCAGGGTTTGGGGGTGATTGCTCCAAGAATCTGGGAGTTGTAGTTCACCCTTATCCAGAGAGCACTAAACCCAACTGATTACAGACCTGAACCAAATTTGTCACAGAGACAAATTTGGTCCAGACACCACTTCTTTTGAAACACGGCAGGAGGAGGGAGGGAAACGCCTGCTCAAATAACAAGCCATAGGGTGCAAATTGCAGCTCTTACATGCCTGGGGGGCGGGGTGAAAAAAAGGTCAGAGGTTGCATAATCATACCCCCAAGGCCTCCCCCGGGCACACAGAGCACCCAACATCAGGCAGCTTTTTACCTCATGACAGGGACACTATGGAAAGAAAGCGGTAGTCACCATACTGTAACCGTGAAAAAAAGGTAATAACAATAATTAAATTAAATTAAAATAATAAAATTTGAAGCAAATAAATTAATGCAGTCCAGAAACGCTAATCAAAAGTGAGAGAAAGATTCCTTAGCTGCTGCAGTGGCTGTGGATGAAAGGAACTGAGGCAGTAGCCAACTGTGAACATGGCCAACTGTGAATACTGGCAAGGTTTGGGGGTGATTGCCCTGGGAATCTGGGAGTTGTAATTCACCCAATTTGTCTAGAGAGCACAGAACCCATCCAACAATGGATCTGGACCAAACTTAAGTGATATTATCTAACATCCCAAAACAAACAATGCCTGGTTCTAATAATCCGTACACTGCTGGGTCCCTAATCTAGTTATTAATAAATTGAAGTAAAAAAAATGGTATTTGGCAAATGACATAATAGACATAGATGACTTCTGGACGGTGAACCAATAGAGCATGTTTGCTCATTTACATACCTAGGAGTCCATTTTTCTGAGACCATTTCCTGGCTCCCACATCACCAAAGGAGCTCAGTAAATAAATAAATAAATAATAAATTAACAAATCATAGCCAATCAGAATCTTTAGACCCACTTCTCAAGGTGAGCCCTATGCTCTTATATGGAGCTGAAGGTAGGGGCCTAAACCAGGTACCATTATTAGAGCAATCTTAATCACAACACCTGTTAAGTTTTCTGGGAGTGGACAAAAGGACCCCAGTTGCTGCAGTAAGAGCAGAACTGGGTGTATATACAGTTGATGTCTTATCCAAAATTAGGCCATACAACTGCTGGGTAAAATTGAATGCCATGGCAAATGACGGACTACCAAAACTGTGCCTGTTAGAGCAAACAAAAAATCAACATCAGATCTAGTACAATTGACAAAACACATTAGGAGTTGTGGACTTTCGATTCTTTATTCAAATCTCCTAGAAGAACTACCACAGATCCAAAAATTGCTGTACAATGGATACTGGATATAGAAGCTCAGAAAGACATTATTACCCTCAGTAAAGGTGGCTCATTGAAATGGCTGTTTTAAATATACTTTTCAAAAAGCCCAATATCTAAAGCCAGAAATGCCTAAATACCTCAGGAGGGTATTTACCAGAACTAGATTTGAACAGCTGCATACAATGGTCAAACATAGAAAGTTTAACCAAATTCCATATAATGATCGATTTTGTATCTGTGGAGCATCAGCGTTAGAAGATATCACAAATGTATTGTTTAGTTGCAACTTGTGTGAGAAAGAAAGACACCAATACCTCGGACCATACATTATAAAAAGACACACAGGGATCCTTATATTAAAACTGCATTTTAATTAGCAGGCCAGAATGCTAAAATAACATACAAAACGGCCCTTTCTCTCTATATATAAAGTAACTCAGCTGAGAACTGCATATTTGGAGTCAATTGGGGTAAACTGTAGGGGTAATACAGATATTGGATCTGGAACATGATCACTTGACAACAGCTTGTTTATTTTAACTCTTGTACTGTGAGTGTATGCTGTAAGTGCATGTGTTAAACATGTTTGTCAAATGTTTTGATATGGCTGATGGGCTAATCAATAAAACATACTACAGTAAAATAGAACAGGTGTTACTGAGTCTATCAGTGCAAAAAAAAAAAACCCACTAATACAGTTTAGGAATCAGGGTGATAGATTAGGGCTAAGAAAAGTGTCTTCTAGCCATATCTGAAGCTGACTGATGTTTATTCCTCAACCACAATTGTCCATCCCTGAGCTAGTTAATATATTGTAGATATATTAATGACTTAGATGAAGGGTTAGAAGGCATGATCATCAAGTTTGCAGATGACACCAAATTGGGAGGGATAGCCAATACTCCAGAGGACAGGAGCAGGATTCAAAACGATCTAGAGAGATGGGTCAAAACTAACAAAATGAAGTTCAACAGTGACAAATGCAAGATACTCCACTTTGGCAGGAAAAACGAAATGCAAAGATACAGAATGGGGGACAATGCCTGGCTCGAGAGCAGTACGTGTGAAAAAGATCTTGGAGTCCTCATGGACAGCAAGTTAAACATGAGCCAACAATGTCATGTGGCAGCAAAAAAAAAAGCCAATGGGATTTTGGCCTGCATCAATAGGAGATTGGTGTCTAGATCTAGGGAAGTAATGCTACCCCTCTATTCTGCTTTAGTTAGACCACACCTGGAATATTGTGTCCAATTCTGGGCACCACAATTCAGGAGAGATATTGACAAGCTGGAATGTGTCCAGAGGAGGGCGACTAAAATGATCAAGGGTCTGGAGAACAAGCCCTATGAGGAGCGGCTTAAGGAGCTGGGCATGTTTAGCCTGAAGAAGAGAAGGCTGAGAGGAGATATCATAGCCATGTATAAATATGTGAGAGGAAGCCACAGGGGGGGAGGGAGCAGGCTTGTTTTCTGCTTCCCCAGAGACTAGGACACGGAACAATGGCTTCAAACTACAAGAAAGGAGATTCCATCTGAACATTAAGAAGAACTTCCTGATTATGAGAGCCGTTCAGCAGTGGAACTCTCTGCCCCGGAGTGTGGTGGAGGCTCCTTTTTTGGAGGCTTTTAAACAGAGGCTGGATGGCCATTTGTCAGGAGTGCTTTCAATGCAATATTCCTGCTTCTCGGCTGGGGGTTGGACTGGATGGCTCTAGTGATGCTCACTTCCCACGGAACACAGCTGCCCGCACAAATCACAGACCAGGACTAAACTTGGCACACAGACCCCTCATGACCCACTTTACATCCTGGTGTGGTTTGGGTAAGGATGGACCATGGATTATGGAACTTGCAGTACCTTCACTCACTTCTTGAGACCACTGTGACCCTTATCCAATTACTGATAAGACCAAACTTGGCACTTAGAGCCCCCCATGGCGCACTCTACATCCTGGTACAGTTTGGTGGAGGACTGACCATGGATGATGGGACTTGGCAGTACCTTCCTTCACATCCTGAGACCACTTCGACCCTTGACTGATCAACTTGGCACACACAGCGGTTTGGAGGAGGATAGACCATGGACGATGGGAAATACATATGGAATTATAGTTCACTTGCACCCACTGATCTCAGCTGACATTGTATCTAGACATTGTATCACAGATGAACAATGACCTTCTCAAGTAATCCAGGCACCGCTGGGTCCTGAAGCTAGTATATAATAAAAGTCAGTGTCTGTATGTATGTTTGCATGTGTGTTTGTGGGTATGTGGCAGCTTTCTGATTGGCTGCCAATTCCACAGGCCACTACGACTCACACGAATGATGAACCTGGACCAAACTTGGCACATATAACCCTCATGACCCAACATCCTGGTGCGGTTTGAGGGAGGATGGACAACGGATGATGGGATTTACAGGATTTTCATTAGCTTCACCATCCTGAATCACCTTCGGGCTGATATGAATGGAGTAGAAATGATGTAAATATATCTATATCTATATCTATCTATCTATACATATAATAAAAGTCAAAGTTTGTATGCGGCGGTGCGACCGGGTATGTGCCAGCTTTCTGATTGGCTGCCACTGTGGTGCTATTTGCATATGGTCTCTGATTGGCCAACTTCAACAGGAGCCCCTGGTGGAGAAAAGGATTCATGACAGAAACGGAGACATGAGAGAAGGAAATTTGCATATGGTCTCTGATTGGCCAGCCACAATTCCAAGATTCCGAGATGACAAAGAGAGGAAAGGCAAGGCCAGGGGCTCTGTCAGAAAATTACCAATACAGACCACACTTGGCACACAGAGCCTGCAAGACCCACTCAACATCCTACTGCAGTTTGGAGGAGGATGAACCATGGATGATGGGACTTGCAGTACCTTCACTCACATTCTTAGACCTCTGCGAACCTCATCCAATGACTGATCAAGACCAAACTTGGCACGTAGACCTCTCATGACCCACTTAACGTCCTGGTGTGGTCTGGAAAAATTTGGAGATGGATGATGGGACTTGCAGTAACTTCACTCACTTTCTGAGACCACTGAGACCCTCGCCAATGACTAATCAAGACCAAACTTGGCACATGGAGCCCCAATGACCCACTCTACATCCTGGTGCGGAGGAGGACAGACCATGGATGATGGGACTTCAAGTACCTCCACTCCGTTCGCAAGATTGCTGCAACCCTCATCTATTGACCAATCAAGACCAAACTTGGCACACAGAGCCCCCATGATCCACTCTACATCCTGCTGCAGTTTTGGAGGAGGGTTGACCATGGATGATGGGACTTGCAGTACCTTTACTCACTTACTGAAAACAATGCCACCATCATCCAATGACTGATCAAGACCAAACTTAGCACACAGAGCCCCCATGACCCACTCTATATCCTGCTTCTGTTTGGAGGAGGGTGGACCATGGATGTTGGGACTTCAAGTACCTTCACTCACTTCCTGAAAACAATGCCACCATCATCCAATGACCAATACAGACCAAACTTCGCATACAGAACCACCATTACCCACTTTCTCTAATAACCCGGGCAGCGCTGGGTCCCCAAGCTAGTATATAATAAAAGTCAAAGTTTGTATGCGGCGGAAGTGTGGCGGTGTGACCGGCGGTGTATGTGCCAGCTTTGTGATTGGCTGCCGCTGCGATGCTATTTGCATATGGTCTCTGATTGGCCAGCCTGAAAGTTCCAAGATTCCGATTGGCTGCCACTGTGGTACGATTTGCATATGGTCTCTGATTGGCCACCCTGAACATTCCGAGGCACCAAAGGGAATAGGAAAGGGATTTCAGCTTTCAGGAATGGTGGGCTAAAAATGGTAGGCCTCAGTTGGCAAGGCCTGACTAAATAAAGGTAGGCTTCGGTTTGCAAGGCCTGACTAAAAAAGGTAGGCCTCTGTTGGCAAGGTCTGACTAAAAATGGTAGGCCTTGGTTGGCAAGGCCCGACTAAAAAGGGTAGGCCTCGGTTGGCAAGGCCTGACTAAAAAAGGTAGGCCTCAGTTGGCAAGGCCTGACTAAAAAAGGTTGGCAATGCCTGACATTGGTTGGCAATGCCTGACTAAAAAAAGTAGGCCTCAGTTGGCACTCTACATCACAGACCAGGCCCAAACTAGCCACACACAGTACTCATAACCACCCAACCCGATGCATTTCTAAGGGGGATAGACCATGGATGATGGGATATGCAGTACCTTCACTCACTTACCGAAACCACTGTGGCCATCATCCAATGCCCAATAAAGACCAACCTTGGCACACAGAGCCCCCATGACCCACTCTACATTCTAGTGCAGTTTAGATGAGGATGGACCATGGATGATGGGACTTGCAATACCTACACTCACTTACTGAAATCACTGTGACCCACATCCAATGACCAATAAAGACCAAACTTGGCACACAGAGCCCCCATGACCCACTCTACATCCTGCTGCATTTTGTAGGAGGATGGACCATGGCTGATGGGACTTGCAATACCGTCACTCACTTACTGAAACCACTGTGACCCACAACCAATGACCAATAAGGACCAAACTTGGCACACAGAGCCCTCATGACCCACTCTACATCCTGGTGCAATACTTTTACTCACTTGCTGAAACCACTGTGACCCTCATCCAATGACCAATAAAGAACAAATTTGGCAGACAGAACCCCCTTTACCCACTTTCTCAAATAACCCGGGCAGCAACGGGTCCCCAAGCTAGTATATAATAAAAGAGAGTGTTTGTATGCATGTATGTGGAGGAGTATGTGGAGGACATGTATATGCCAGCTTTCTGATTGGCTGCCACTGTGGTGCTATTTGCATATGGTCTCTGATTGGCCAGCTTCAACAGGAACCCCTGGTGGTGAAGAGGGCTCATGATAGAAGCGGGGACATGAGAGAAGGAAATTTGCATAGGGTCTCTGATAGGCCAGCCTCAATTCCAAGATTCCGAGATGACAAAGAGAGGAAAGGAAAAGGCCAGAAAATTACCAATACAGACCAAACTTGGCACACAGAGCCCCCATGACCGACTCTACATCCTACTGCAGTTTGGAGGATGGACCATCGATGATGGGACTTGCAGTACCTTCACTCACTTTCTGAGACCTCTGTTAACCTCATCCAATGACTGATTAGGACCAAACTTGGCACATAGACCTCTCATGACCCACTTTACGTCCTGGTGTGGTTTGGCCGGGGATGGACCATGGATTATGGGACTTGCAGTACCTTTGCTCAATTCCTGAGACCACTGCAACCCTCATCCAATTACTGATAAAGACCAAACTTGGCACACTGAGTCTCCATGACGCACATTACATCCTGGTGCAGTTTGGAGGAGGATGCACCATGGACCATGGCACTTGCAATACCTGCACTCCCTTCCTAAGACCATTACAACTGCCAACAATGATGGATCAGGACCACAATTCACACAGAAAGCCTGCATGACCCACTCTACATCCTGGTACGATTTGGAAGAATTTGGCAATGGATGATGGCACTTGCAGTCACTTCACTCACTTCCTGAGACCACTGAGACCCTCACTAATAACTGATCAAGACCAAACTTGCCACACAGAGCCCCCATGACCCACTCTACATCCTGGTGCACTTTCGAGGAGGACAGACCATGCATGGTGAGACTTCAAGTACCTCCACTCCCTTCCCAAGACTGCTGCAACCCTCATCTAATGTCCGATCAAGACCAAACTTGCCACACAGAGCCCCCATGACCCACTCTACATCCTGATGCTGTTTGGAGGAGGACGAAGGATGGATGATGGGACTTGCAGTACCTTCACTCACTTCCTGAAACCACAGCAACACTTATCCAAATACCAAGAAAGACCAAATTTGGCACAAAGAGCCCCCTTGGCCAACTCAGCATTCTGGTGAGGTTTGGGGGAGAACAGACTATGGATGATGGGACTTTGAGTACCTTAGCTCACTTCCTGAGACCACTGTGACCCTCATCCAATGATTGATCAAGACCACACTTCGCACACAGAACCCCCATGACCCACTCAACATCCTGGTGCAGTTTGGAGGAGGATGGACCACAGATGATGGGACTCACAGTACCTTCACTCACTTTCTGAGACCTCTGTTAACCTCATCCAATGACTGATTAGGACCAAACTTGGCACATAGACCTCTCATGACCCACTTTACGTCCTGGTGTGGTTTGGCCAGGGATGGAAAATGGATGAAGGGACTTGCAGTACCTTTGCTCAATTCCTGAGACCACTGCAACCCTCATCCAATTACTGATAAAGACCAAACTTGGCACACTGAGTCTCCATGACGCACATTACATCCTGGTGCAGTTTGGAGGAGGATGCACCATGGACCATGGCACTTGCAATACCTGCACTCCCTTCCTAAGACCATTACAACTGCCAACAATGATGAATCAGGACCACAATTCAGACAGAGAGCCCGCATGACCCACTCTACATCCTGGTGAATTTTGGAAGAATTTGGCAATGGATGATGGGACTTCCAGTACCTTAGCTCACTTCCTGAGACCACTGTGACCATCATCCAATGATTGATCAAGACCACACTTGGCACACAGAACCCCCATGACCCACTCTCCATCCTGGTGCAGTTTGGAGGAGGATGGACCACAGATGATCGGACTCGCAGTACCTTCACTAACTTCCTGAGACCACTGCGAGCCATATAAATAACCGATAAAGACCAACTTTGATAGACAATTCCTTTCTCAAATAACCCGGGCAGCGCCAGGTCCCCAAGCTAGTAATAAATAAATTTGGCTCCCATATCCCACTGCGATGCCCACCAAAGACAGATCTGGACCATACTTGGCACACAGAACCCCCATCACCCATTTTACATCCTGCTGCCGTTTGGAGGATGATGGGTCATAGATGATGGATGGGATTTGCAGTACCTTCACTCACTTCCAGAGATTATTGCAAACACCACTAATGACGGAGCAGGAGCAAACTTGGCCCACAAACCTTCCATGACCCACCTCATGCCCTGGTGAAGGTTGGAGCACAGACAAACAATGCTTTTCTCACTGCTGGGCACCGCTGGGTCTCCAAGCTAGTATCAATTATAAATGCTGGCAAACCTGCCTTAACGTATGCATAATGCAATCAACATCAACATATTTAAAAAGAAGTACCTTTGTGACAGGAAGCTCCTTGGATTTAGACTCAAAGAGGTGTTCTAGTTTGGAAGTATCCACTTTAATAGGCTCCAGTTTTGACCACAGGAATCCTTTGCAGCATTTGTTATTCTTACACTGCCACTCAAATGGCCTCACCTCATTCCAAAATAGGCGGATTGTTTTCTTCTTTTTTACAAAGGCTGGCTGATTTCTAGTAAGTGGAGGTGACCCAAAACCCTGAGCAATGCCAAAAACAGGAGGGGGAGCCAATAAATTACTAGAGGGTGGGGGTGGAGGGGGGCATCCATAAAACAAGGGAGGGGGTGGAGGAGGCAAACCCAAAAAGGAAGGTGGAGGTGGTGGAGGAGCAGCTAAGGAGTCTCTAGGATGCATTTCCATATCTAATACGTCAACGTCATCCTCGTCCCTTAAGTCTGTAAAATCCATATCTTTGATTTTAAGTTCTCTTGGATTGGCCATGAGTTGATCCCAAATATAGTCAGATTCCTTCTTAGTCTGGATCGGTGTTTTTTCATTGGCCTTTTCAGTAAAGTCACTTTCAGGAAAGTATGCAGTTTTGCCCATCTCACTATTGTTGAATCGTTCTGCAAAGGCTTTCACACTGCCTTGATTGTCCAAATTGCCAACTTCCATTTTTTTGACACTTTCATCTTTGGCCTGCTTCGTGGCCTGTAAGACTGAGATCCTGCTGGCCAGGCTAGTGAGACTGTCTACATTTGCCTCTGTCATCTTCTTTTCCTCCGTCTTCTCCTCCAGCTCTTTATCCTTTTCATCCTTGGGCTTCTTGTTATTGGCATACAACATGTCCAGCATGAACCGCTTGTTGTTGAGGATGTTGCTGCACTGATCATTCACACCAACATCTTGAGCGGTCTGTAACCATGGATCTGAAACCATACACATCAGAGATTGAACAGAAAAGGGTCAGGATATTGAAGATGCATACATGAACTGTAACATAGCAATGAGAAAAGACGAGAAACAAGATCATAATATATTTCAGATCCTCCACAACATTTTCTTTTCCATTGGGAGTCTGGTTTACAGACTACCCCCTCCCCCTCCCCGCGACAATCTAGAGGTAAGCAACTACATCTTGAATGTATGCAAAAGAAGTCCTGAGTGTTTTACTTTTGTGTTTATGGAAGTCTTCATGAAGGTTGGTTGTGGGGAAACCTCCTATGTAGATTATAATAGAGTTAAAATTACAATAAAAAGGTATTTCTGTGCATCAACATTCATACTTTCTTAAGTCAATGTTATGTGTGTGACAAACACAACAATAACATAAATAGTACAAAAGAAAATTAATGAAATGACTCAACTTAGAATATAGTATATATCAAACCAGCTGGGAAAAGTAAACTCTGGATGCGCTTTCCTTGCACAAAGATGCAAAGATGCCTTTCCCACACTTCTGTCTTTTTATGCTACATCCCTTGCCAATCTACCTCAAGGCTTCCAAGTCAGTGATTCTGATCAGGGTAACTGAGAAAGAAAGAGATTAAAGTTCCTCCTTTGCACAGGGATACAGAAGCAGCCAATCTTTTAGTGTTTGTCTTTTGAATGGTGGAGCTAAAGCAGCAAGGCCACTCAGGCGAAAGGACTCATTGATGGAGTAACAAAAGCATCTTCCTTTTCTTCCCTTCCCTCAGCAACCAAAAACAATTGGCACTTTTTTTTTAGCAGCGGTAATGATACACTGATCCCCACTAGAATTGCTTCCTCTTCCCTACCCCTCAGTACCACAAAGCAAACAAGTTGTGAAAGAGTAGCTCTCTCAGTGACTCTGAAATCTTGCCTCTCCCCCTAGCCAGCATTCTTGAGCTGGATCACTGTGATGGAATTAATGCAGACTGGCTGGTTGCTTTCACTACTACTACTGAGGTTTTCAAGACACAACTTGAGATATTAGGCTCAGAAACAGACCTAGAGGCAACATCTTGTATTGTCGTAGCATGTGAGTTCTGTTGAAGTTAGAAGAGGCTGATTCTGGTGTTTTAATAAATACCAATACAAGTTGTTTCCTTATTTGTTAGATATGATAAACATCATATCTAACAAATAAGGAAAACATATATGCATACGTCCTGGAATCTGGAACCCCAGCATACCCCTAGGGCCCTTGCTGCGAACAGATGTGACATTTAAGAGGAAAAAGGCTAAGCACTGCTCTTTTAATAATATCACTGAGGATATATTGGGGGGGGGGGGTGTTCAAAATTATATAATGAGAACATAAGAGTGTACACAATTGTATTGAAATTTACTTAATGAATACAATTTAAAGCCGGATACAGATATTTTGTTTGGGAAGTAACATTGTGGGGTTCTTCACATGTGCTTTATCTATTTTCTCTGTATACGTCAATGCTTTGTAAAAGTCAGTGGCATCTAGCTGCATTAACACTTTCCACATGAGCATTCAACCCTCTCCCAAGTTATCATTGCAATTAAACTTAACACTTTTTCGTTGAATAAATGTTTTTCCAGAATCTCAAATCCCTTGCACTCTTAAAAAATGATTTACTAGTGTTCTCTATTCTATATTAAAAATGAGAAAAACCAACAAGTCTATGGAATTGTTGTTTTTTCTATGGAACTCTGGAATTGGAACTCAACAAGAGGTAGAATGAGGTAGAACAGTCTCTACCAAAGCCTTAAAAGGGGGGAGGGGGGCAACTCCCATCACATTTTCCTTATTATCTCTTTAAAGGCTATTTTTGTTGTTAATTCGTTCAGCCGCTCTTTGTGACCTCATGGACCAGCTCATGCCAGAGCTCCCTGTCAGCCGTTGCCATCCCCAGCTCCTTCAAGGTCAAGCCAGTACTTCAAGGATACCATCAGAGGCTCACCAGGCTCCTCAAGCCCCATCACCGTCCTCCCCTCATGTTGATTCATGTAGGAACCAATGATACTGCTAGGCATACTGTTCAAAAGATCATAAATTATTTTCGAGCTCTCGGAACAAAGCTAAAACAATGTACAGGTGGTCTTTTCATCCCTCCTCCCAGTTGTAAGACACAGTCCTACAAGGGCCAGGAAAATAGTACAGGTCAATGACTGGCTTAGAAAATGGTGTCAGGAGGAATGCTTTGGCTTCCTCGACCATGGCCTGCTTTTCCAGGAGGATGGCCTACTGGCAAGGGATGGAGTACATCTCACAGAAGTAGGAAAACACCTTTTTGCTCACAGACTCGCAAATCTCATTAGGCGCACTTTAAACTAGGTCCACCGGGGGAGGGGGACAACAGACTTGTGAACACTATTTACCCACAATGTCAGGGAACCGCCAGAAGGCTAAATGGAGGGCTGCACAAACACAACAAGGACCAAGTACCAAAAGAACTATAATCCCAATTAAACATCTCAGGGGAAGATCTCAGGGGCTCACATGTCTTCACACTCATGCACAGAGCATGGGAAATAAACAAGACGAACTCCAACTTTTAGCACAACACCACAAATATGATATCATAGGCATCACTGAAACCTGGTGGGATGACTCCTATCGCTGGAATGTAGACATCGAGGGCTATAACCTCTTTCACAGAAACCGAACAAGGGGGAGAGGAGGCGGAGTAGCCTTATATGTCAAAAGCTCTTATGCTGCAGAAGAGATGCAAGACAGCAATCCGGGAAACCAGCTTGAAAGCATCTGGATAAGAATCAAGGGAATTGGGACTCAAAAAGATCTCGTTGTAGGTGTCCAAGCCAGGAGGAAGAACTAGATGAAGTCTTCTGCCAACAGTTGACCAAACAGGCACAGAAAAGAGATGTAGTAGTCATGGGCAATTTCAACTATCCCGATATTTGCTGGAAAACAAACTCGGCCAAGAGTATGAAGTCCAACAAATTCCTTGCTTGCCTTGCAGACAATTTCATGGTCCAGAAGGTAGAAGAGGCAACAAGGGGGTTGGCTACACTTGATCTCATCCTAACAAATGCGGAGGACCTAATCGATGCGGTTGAAGTGGTCGGATCCTTAGGGGCAAGTGACCATGTGCTCCTGCAATTTGAGGTACAAAGGAAGGCCGAAACTAAGACAAGTCAAACCCGCATTTTGGACTTTAGGAGAGCCGATTTCCAAAAAATGAAGGAAACGCTGAGCAGCATTCCGTGGACACAGATACTAAAAGACAAGGGAGTTACGGATGGATGGGAATTTCTCAAGAGTGAAATACTCAAGGCACAATTGCAAACTGTGCCAACAAAGAGAAAAAATAGGACAAGTGCAAAGAAGCCAGAATGGATGTCCAAAGAACTTCTAACTGTGCTAAGACACAAAAGAGACATGCACAAGAAGTGGAAAAAGGGAGAAATCACCAAAGAAGAATTCAAACAAATAGCCAACACCTGTAGGGAAAAGGTCCGCAAGGCTAAAGCACAAAACGAGCTCAGGCTTGCCAGGGACATTAAAAACAATAAAAAGGGCTTCTTTTCCTATGTCAGTAGAAAAAGGAAAAACAAGGAGGCGATAGGGCCTCTTCGAGGAGAAGATGGGGCAATGCTGACAGGGGGTAGGGAAAAGGCAGAACTACTTAATGCCTTCTTTGCCTCGGTCTTCTCACAAAAAGAAGGTCATCTTCAACCTCAGCAAGATGGAGTGGATGAGGGATTAGAGGACATCCAACCACAAATTGGGAAACAAGTCGTTCAGGAATACCTGGCCGCTCTAAATGAGTTCAAGTCCCCAGGGCCAGATCAACTACACCAGGGATCCTGGTGTAGTTGATCTTTTTAAACTTTTTAAACAGAGGTCCAGGTCACAGTCCCTCAAACTGTTGGAGGGCCGGATTATAATTTGAAGGGAAAAAAAAGAATTCCAATGCACACTGAACATATTCTTTTTGTAGTGCAAAAAATACCTTAAAACAATACAATAATTAAAATGAAGGACAATTTTAACAAATATAAACTTATTAGTATTAAATGGGAAGTATGGGCCTGCTTTTGGCTGACGAGATAGGATTGTTGTGGCTATGTGCTTTCAAGTGGCTTCAGACTTAGGCTGACCCTGAGCGAGGTTTGGGTAAATGACCTTGGAGGGCCGTATTCGGCCCCCAGGCCTTAGTTTGAGGACCTCTGAACTACACCCAAGAGTACTGAAGGAACTAGCGGAAGTCATTTTGGAACCATTGGCAATCATCTTTGAGAGTTCTTGGAGAACGGGAGAAGTTCCAGCAGATTGGAGGAGAGCCAATGTGGTCCCAATCTTCAAGAAGGGAAAAAAGGATGACCCAAACAATTACCGTCCGGTCAGCCTCACGTCGATACCAGGTGATACAAATGTTGACTATTAGCGATACAAATGCGGTCATCGCTAATAGTCAACATGGATTTATCAAAAACAAGTCATGCCAGACTAATCTGATCTCTTTTTTCGATAGAGTTACAAGCTGGGTAGATGCAGGGAATGCCGTGGATGTAGCGTACCTGGATTTCAGTAAGGCCTTCGACAAGGTCCCCCATGACATTCTGGCAAGGAAACTAGTCCAATGTGGGCTAGGCAAAACTACGGTGAGGTGGATCTGTAATTGGTTAAATGGACGAACCAGAGGGTGCTCACCAATGCTTCCTCTTCATCTTGGAAAGAAGTGACAAGTGGAGTGCCGCAGGGTTCTGTCCTGGGCCCGGTCCTGTTCAACATCTTTATTAATGACTTAGATGAAGGGCTAGAAGGCATGATCATCAAGTTTGCAGACGACACCAAATTGGGAGGGATAGCCAATAGCCCAGAGGACAGGAGCAGAATTCAAAACGATCTTGACAGATTAGAGAGATGGGCCAAAACTAACAAAATGAAGTTCAACAGTGACAAATGCAAGATACTCCACTTTGGTAGGAAAAACGAAATGCAAAGATACAGAATGGGGGACAATGCCTGGCTCGAGAGCAGTACGTGTGAAAAAGATCTTGGAGTCCTCGTGGACAACAAGTTAAACATGAGCCAACAATGTGATGTGGCGGCAAAAAAAAGCCAATGGGATTTTGGCCTGCATCAATAGGAGCATAGTGTCTAGATCTAGGGAAGTAATGCTACCCCTCTATTCTGCTTTGGTTAGACCACACCTGGAATATTGTGTCCAATTCTGGGCACCACAATTCAAGAGAGATATTGACAAGTGGAATGTGTCCAGAGGAGGGCGACTAAAATGATCAAGGGTCTGGAGAACAAGCCCTATGAGGAGCGGCTTAAGGAGCTGGGCATGTTTAGCCTGAAGAAGAGAAGGCTGAGAGGAGATATGATAGCCATGTATAAATATGTGAGAGAAGCCACAGGGAGGAGGGAGCAAGCTTGTTTTCTGCTTCCTTGGAGACTAGGACGCGGAGCAATGGCTTCAAACTACAAGAGAGGAGATTCCATCTGAACATGAGGAAGAACTTCCTGATTGTGGGAACCATTCAGCAGTGGAACTCTCTGCCCCGGAGTGTGGTGGAGGCTCCTTCTTTGGAAGCTTTTAAACAGAGGCTGGATGGCCATCCGTCAGGGGTGATTTGAATGCAATATTCCTGCTTCTTGGCAGGGGGTTGGACTGGACGGCCCATGAGGTCTCTTCCAACTCTTTGATTCTATGATTCTATGATCCATCCATCTTGTCCTTGGTTGCCCAAACATGAATCAAGGAACATAAAAGGCACTGCACGTTGCTTCAACCAGAGAAGTTAGCCATAGCAGAGGACCTGATGAACGAACCTGGATATAGCATATTATTTGAGAACACAGAAATGCTGGACTACTCTAACAACTACCATGTCAAGCTACACAGAGAAGCCATTGAAATCTGCAAGCATGTGGACAATTTCATCTAAAAGGAATAAACTATGAAAATGAACAAAATCTGGCTACCAGTATTAAAAAAACTCTTAAAGTTATAACAGCAAATAAAGAACAACACTCAAACATAGAGAAACTCCAGACAAGAAGCAACCAGGGGCAGCTAATCACCTCTCAACAAAGGATTCCCCCAGGCAGTAACAAGCCATACCTAAAAACTGTCAGGCCATCAAATGCTAATCAAGGCGGCCAATTGAAATATTCACACCTAGTTCCAACAGACAAGAGTTCTTTCTTCCACCCTGGACATTCCACAGATTTATAAACCCAATTTTCCTAGTTTCCAACAGATCTCACAACATTTCCAATAATTCTCACAGGCGAAATGTCAGGAGAGAATGCTTCTAGAGCATGACCATACAGCCTGAAAAACCTACAACAACCCATGGTGAACTTTCATTCTTAGGAATGTAAATAATCCATACAGTATGTGTTGTGAAAATTGAAACAAATAAACAGTTATGGAAGTGGGGAGAGTGGTATTTTGCCATTAAGTAAGGGCCTTTCTACACTGACCATATAATACAGTTTGCAGCCAATTTGAAGTGACCAAAAAGTGCATACCGGCAATGTGTAAAGATAAAATGAGAAGCAGCTCATTAAATAAGGCTTGAGAAAGTCTGATATAACTAATGTGCTATAGTTGATCCAAGTATATCTCAAATCTAGGAGAAAATTGATTCCACAAAATGCAGAGTGCATTGTAGACAACTATTCCTGCTGAAGCACAATAAAGAATCCCAGACAAGATTGCTGAAAATTGCCCAAAGGGGCTAATCAACTCCCTTGGAGGCCTGATTACCTCTGCTGCTGTCACTTTCCCTTTTTGAAAAATCCCAGTACACTGAGGGAAGTGTACTCTTTAGGGAAGTGAAGGAAAAACCTGAAAAGTGGTTTGAGGTCAGGTTCAGTGGTAAATGTAATTATCTTGCTGGTCTCAAATGGATTCTAGACCTGTCAATGTAATCACCTACACAGTGAAACTGGTTTCTCTCAGACTGGCTCCAAGATACATTATAGTGTCAGTGTAGAAATGCCCTAAGCAAAAGTAAGAATTTGTATGTAATGGGAAACCATAATTTAGGATGATATGCCTTACATGTTGTGTTAAGTTTGATATTCTCATTTCTTTCCACTTTGTTATCAATGAAGGAAATGCTGAGCATCATTCCTTGGACACAGATACTAAAAGATAAGGGAGTTACAGATGGATGGGAATTTCTCAAGAGTGAAATACTCAAGGCACAATTGCAAACTGTGCTAACAAAGAGAAAAAATAGGACAAGCGCAAAGAAGCCAGAATGGATGTCCAAAGAACTTCTAACTGTACTAAAACACAAAAGAGACATGCACAAGAAGTGGAAAAAGGGAGAAATGGACCACCGTGGCCAAGTCAGACTTCCCAAGTTTTAGCTGGCGCACAAGTTTTAGTTGTGCAAAAGCTCTCCTGGCCACCACTGAGACCTGGGGTTCCAGGCTCAGTGATGAGTCCAGGATTACTCCCCAACTGCGAACTTGCGTCTTCAGGGGGAGTGTACATGGGATGGTTACAACGATCCAACACAGGTTGTAACCCTATCCCCTGTTCGGCCTTTCGACTGACCAGGAGGACCTCTGTCTTGTCTGGATTCAATTTCAATTTGTTCGCCCTCATCCAGACCGTCACAGCGGCCAAGCACCGGTTCAGGACCTGGACAGCCTCCTTAGTAGCAGGTGGAAAGGAGTGACAGAGTTGGACGTCATCTGCATACAGGTTACACCGCACCCTGAAACTCCGGATGGCTTCATGTAGATGTTAAATAACATGGGAGATAGTATTGACCCCTGTGGGACCCCACAAGACAATGGTTGTGAGGTAGAGCAGGAATGTCCCAACAACACCTTCTGGGAACGACCCTCTAGGAAGGACCGGAGCCACTGCAGAACAGTACCTCCAAGGCCCATTCCTTCGAGGCGTCCCAAAAGGATACCATGGTAGACGGTATCGAAGGCTGCTGAGAGGTCCAGCAGAACCAACAGGGACACACTCCCCCTGTGTAGTTCCCGGCGCAGATCATCCACTAAGGCGACCAAGGCTGTCTCAGTACCATGTACATACATATTAGGGCTGGGCGGTTTCGTTCGTTAATTTCATAATTCGTTATTAATTCGTTATTTTTCTTTATAACGAAGCGATATTGAACCATTCAGGAGCCACTAAAAATCGAAACGAATTTTTAAAATTTATTTCGTAATTGTTTCGTAATTGTTTTGTAATTGTTTCGTTATTATTTCCGTATGTCTGGTGCAAGTTTTATGGTTGTTGTTTGTTTTATCAGTGATAAAAAATAAATTATCACACCAACAGTCAACAACAGAGGGAGAGGGAAGCTTCAGAAGTTCCCCCTGTCCCATTTGGAGGGTTTTCTAGCGTATTGCGCAATTGCGTCCACCATTAACGAATCGATTCGTTATTGTTTCAAAATTGTTTCGTACTTTCCGAAATTTCGTAAATATCGAACATTTTTAAAGAAAAATTTCGGAATTCTTTTAAAAAATAAAACGCAAAAACCCCCTAAAAACGAATCGAGTTTAGAAACAAATTTTTCAGTGGTTGCCCAGCCCTAATACATATATATATACATACACACACATAGACACACATACACATACACACACATTTGCTAAACAGACCATTTGCTAAACATTGTTTATTTAATAAAATGGAATACAGTATATTCTAGACCCCAATACTTGATTTGTACATAATGACAGGGCAGAAATCAGTTAAACTGAAGCCTGACTTATTCTTCCTAGTGGTCACAAGGGGTAGGGAGAGAAGAAAGTCTGATACTATGTGCAATTTATTCCTGTTTGTGACACAATCCTAAACTATGGTTTACTGCTACCTGCAAATATAGTCCAAGACATTGAATTTGGTAGTATACAGTTCAATTCAACATTTTATTATGGTGCAAAGACCCATATACACATGAAAGCCAGTGAGCAATTGCATATGAAACTATGATGAAATTAACACATCAAGTGTAGAGGAAATATGGACAAAAGACTCACTTTTATACATTAAAACTCCAATTTAAATTTTTTGCCTCAATGTTATTCCAGAAGTTTTCCAAATGCCTGTACACAAACATTCAAAAAAGTTTTCCTCAACTCTCAAGAACTCACCAAAGACAAATTCAAACAAATAGCCAACTCCTGTAGGGAAAAGGTCCACAAGGCTAAAGCACAAAATGAGCACAGGCTTGCCAGGGACAATAAAAACAATAAAAAGGGCTTCTTTTCTTATGTCAGTAGAAAAAGGAAGAACAAGGAGGTGATGGGGTCCCCTTTTCGAGGAGAAGATGGGGCAATGCTGATAGGGGATAGGGAAAAGGCAGAACTACTTAATGCCTTCTTTGCCCCGGTCTTCTCACAAAAAGAAAGTCATCTTCAACTTCAGCAAGATGGAGCGGATGAGAGATTAGAGGACATTCAACCACAAATTGAGAAACAAGTCATCCAGGAATACCTGGCCACTCTAAACGAGTTCAGGTCCCCAGGGCCAGATCAACTACACCCAAGAGTACCAGGCAAGATTCTGGAAAAGATTGTTAAGGAAGTGGTCTGCAAATGCTTAGAAACAAATGCGGTCATCGCTAATAGTCAACATGGATTTATCAAAAACAAGTCATGCCAGACTAATCTGATCTCTTTTTTCAATAGAGTTACAAGCTGGGTAGATGCGGGGAATGCCGTGGATGTAGCGTACCTGGATTTCAGTAAGGCCTTCGACAAGGTCCCCCATGACCTTCTGGCAAGGAAACTAGTCCAATGTGGGCTAGGCAAAACTACGGTGAGGTGGATCTGTAATTGGTTAAATGGACGAACCCAGAGGGTGCTCACCAATGCTTCCTCTTCATCCTGGAAAGAAGTGACGAGCGGAGTGCCGCAGGGTTTCGCCCTGGGCCCGGTCCTGTTCATCATCTTTATTAGTGAGTTAGACGAAGGGTTAGAAGGCATGATCATACAAGTTTTCAGACCACACCAAATTGGGAGGGATAGCCAATACTCCAGAGGACAGGAGCAGAATTCAAAACGATCTTAACAAATTAGAGAAATGGGCAAAACTAACAAAATGAAGCAACAGTGACAAATGCAAGATACTCCACTTAGGCAGAAAAAATGAATTGCAAAGATACAGAATGGGGGACTCATGCCTCGAGAGCAGTATGTGTGAAAAAGATCTTGGGGTCCTCATGGACAACAAGTTAAACATGAGCCAACAATGTGATGCAGTGGCAAAAAAAGCTAATGGGATTTTGGCCTGCAGCAATAAGAGCATAGTGTCTAGATCCAGGGAAGTCATGCTACCCCTCTATTCTGCCTTGGTTAAATCACATCAGAAATATTGTGTCCAATTGAAGAGAGGTATCGACAAGCTGGAATGTGTCCAGAGGAGGGCGACCAAAATGATCAAGGGTCTGGAGAACAAGTCCTATGAGGAGCGGCTTAAAGAGCTGGGCATGTTACCCTGAAGCAGAGAAGGCGGAGAGGAGACATGATAGCCATGTATAAATATGTGAGAGGAAGTCATAGGGAGGAGGGAGCAAGCTTGTTTTCTGCTGCCCTGGAGACTAGGACAAGGAACAATGGCTTCAAACTACAAGAAAGGAGATTCCATCTGAACATTAGAAAGAACTTTCTGACTGCGAAAGCCATTCAGCAGTGGAACTCTCTGCCCCGGAGCGTGGTGGAGGCTCCTTCTTTGGAAGCTTTTAAACAGAGGCTGGATGGCCATCTGTCAGGGAGTGCTTTGAATGGAATTTTCCTGCTTCTTGGCAGGGGGTTGGACTGGATGGCCCATGAGGTCTCTTCCAATGCTATGATTCTATGATTCTAACTCCCCATCCACTCAAATGCCTCAATTTAGCTCCATAGCAATCACAGAAAGTTACACAATGGGAAAGGGAGGTATTGGGAGTAATACTTGCAGGAGAATTGGGGGTGGAAAATTGCCCCCCATACAGATTTTCACCCTGAAAATATACTATGATGAACCTCAAGAGTAAACAGTCTCCTTCCCTGTTATGCAATGAAGGTCTATGACTTAGGCAGGGACCTGTGTAAGGGCTGAGAAAGGCGGTATACAAATACAGTAAATAAATAAAATAAAATAAATACTATATCATGATAGCATCTAGACATGTATCAAATAATTTAGAAAATTTTACTTGTCTGAAAACTTTATAATGTGTGTGCATTTTTTTCTGAATATTCCATGCTTTCCAAATATGCAGATTTTCAGTGACACGGGAATCAGAAGGTGGTTTTCATCTTTGAAAATCCTATTTTCATTCTGCATTTCTATTGAAAAAGAGTGGTGAAATATGAATTGTGATGATTGCAACAATATGATTCTAACAATTAATACCACTTAACGGTATTGCTACACTAACCCCATTTTTTCCTTTTTATGCTGGGACAGGTTACCTTAAAAATGGAAAACTTAAAGAAAACTATCAGAATAAGAATAACAATTTAGTGTGGTGCAGTGAATAGAAGGTTGGACTTGGAGTTGTGAGACACGAGTGCCAACAAAGCTTTTGAAGCTTATTGTGTCGTCTTCGGTCAATCACTTTCTAATAACCTGACCTACTTCCCAAGGTTGTAGTGAGGATACTATGTACAAGAAGAGAGCCATGGACACTACTTTGAGGTCATTTGCAGAAAGGCTGGGTGTGTAAATATAACTAACTGATTAAACAGACAGATTAAACAGACACATAAAGAAATATACAAATTAATAAATCCCTACTTCTTCTGTGAGTTTGCACTAAAATCCTCTAATTAATTACCAGAATATTTGAGAAATGAAGTCCTAATGGAGGACACACCAAAGACAAAATAGACCCAGTGGTTTGTTTTCTTACGACATATGGTAATGAAGCTGCTTTTTTAAAACGATAAAATGGTCAACTGTTATGGGGATAAAAAAGCTTCACTTTACCAGCTGTACTGTTGCTGGTTATTTTTTCCTCCCTTTCCTCCCTTTCTAAAGTGCTGCTTGCCGAGGATATGCTTGATGCAGAGCAGTTGTCTTTTTCGTTCACATCTTCATTCTGCCTCTCTTTTTCACTGAGTATTGCACCTTCTTCTGTTTCTTGCTCTGGTCCTTGCTCCACTTCACTCTCTGGCTCCACCATTGCAACCTCTACATCTTGGGGAGTTTCTGTTCCCTGTTCGAACTCTGCCTCATCTTTCTGCTCTGTTTTGTTTTCTGCCTCTGGCTGAGGTTCTGGTTCACATTCAGGTTCACTGGCACTCACTAGTGAAAAGAATAATGGAGAAAGATTCACTTAATAAAGTTTTGTGCCTTTCACAGTCAGTTGAATTTTATTATCTTTCCTTTCTTCAGGTGAGCAAAACGAAAAGCAGGTTTAAAAAGTGGGACTGGTGTGAGACTAACGTCCATAAGTTTTTTAAAAGGCATTGGGATGTTCTGGTCAGCTGGGCTTGAGGGAAATCATAACTTTGCATCCTAAGGAGGTGTAAGCAAATAATTTTGCATATTTTCTCTTTGCTGAGCCTGCAGGAACGATCTTGCAACTGCAGAGAAATACAACAGCCAATTCACTAGGCCTGATTTCTTGATACTTCCCTTTTTAAATTACTTTCGTTCCATTATGCCTGATGAAGAATTTGAGAGAACTCAAAAGCTCATTCCATTTATGTGCCATCTTTGTAACATGAACATGATGCCAAAAAAGGTATTAACCACCTCTGATTGTTGTGGTTACTTATGTACAAGATGGCTGCTTTGATTGTTTAAACTAAGATGCCATGAGTTCCACATAGAAAATAAGGTGGCACGTAGGTCCAAGAAAATGAATAAAGAAGCATAGCATAGAAGATTCATCTGTTTGTGTAATCTGCCATCCCTTGTCTGAATCAGGTTTAGCAAAACTGTGATTCTTGCATTGAGATATCTCAGATTTCAACAATATAGGTATACATATCTGACCAGCCCATCCAGATACTTAAAGGTTAACAGTGATTCTAAGAGAGTAATGTTCAATGAGAAAGATTAAAAGTGATAACAGGAAAGAGCACAAAATAACCTTTGTCTGCTATTTTTTAAAATAGTAATTGACGATTTTCAGTTGAGATGTGATATTTACACATATATGAACATGCTGGCTTTTGTATTGCAAATGGAATAGCTCAGAAAGTACAGCTTCATTCACTTCACTAATAGAATATCCTTTCTTCATGCCTGTTTATTTCAAAACAGCCATATAAAACACCCATTTGTTATATGACACTATTAAGCTTCCAAACGTGTGGCATTTGTCTCTAAATTGGCTGGCATCTGATTTCTTGATACCTCCCTTTTTGAATTACTTCTTGATACTTCCCTTTTTGAATTATTTTTGTTCCACATTGTGGATGAGGCAACTGATGTCATCCTCTTCACTTCGCCAAATTCAGTTCATCTTCATCATAATATTCATCATAAGTTTTGCACGTGCAATGATTTTATTTTGTGCCACCAAGAAAATTGAAGCCATCAAAAGAACTGACAGCTCACAGAAACAGACATAATCATGCAAAGTGACAGAAAGGGAAACAAGCACGTTAATAAAGTCCTGAAATCATCTTTTGGATAAATTATGACTTTTGCCAGTTTTATTCTTAAGTCCTGGCGGTTTTGTTTTTAAAACATATGTGGTGTAGCAATGGACACTGCATGGATCTATATACCTAATTGGTGTTTTCAAATGAACATTCATATAAGAAAATGAGAGTGGAATAAAATTTAAACATGTATTCCTGTATGCTGGGGGTTGGATTGGATGGTTCTTGTGAACTCTTATGTTTCTATGAATCTATTATTCTAAGTATTATTGTATAGAGGAAAATGAAAATTCCCTAGTGAAATACGTTTTTTTAAATAAAAAAAATGGTTCCACAGTATCACTTTAAGGTTCTATGTAGTCATTTGCACTGTAGAAGCCTTTTGGTAGCTCATCTGAACTGAAAAGAAGTGAACCTGCACTAGGGCACTGTTTCAGTGGAACTGTATGACAACAGGAAACTTGTTTTCATAAATGAATTACAACCAATAAATGTCTGAAGCCTGCCACATGTGGTGTGATCTCACTAAGGGATGCCCACTCACTATATTGTAAAAATGCAGTGATCTAGAATTAGACAAAGTCTTTTAAACAAGACACTTCTATTTTAACAAAAGGCACACATGTACCTTGTTTTGAAACATATGTGTCTTATTTAAAGGGTTTTTGTCGTCGGATCATAACATTTCAGTGATATATCAGCAAACCTAAAGGAAAAGTGGTATATTTTGTGCCATGCTTGGATCACGTGGTAAAAAATAGCAGCACTGACCCAGAAAGGACCGCAAAAACAGTTGTTGGTATATACATTCATACACAAGAGGTGGCTAGTGCACACAAAAACTGAATGGAACCTTCATGTTCAGATATGCTATACTTGTAATGTCAGCAAATGGAAGTTTAAGCAAATTCAGATTATGAAATCTTTCAGTACATAGTAGATTTTTGCTCCATTTCACACTGAATCTCATTGAATCATATCAGGCTTGTGGTTAAGTTTGGTGTGAGTGTGTTTTTAAATGCTTGGTGCTTGGAAATGAGGTGGAAAAATCGACAAGTGTTTCTGCGTTCTTCATTGTTTTTTTTTTTAATCCCTTGAGAACACTAAAAAAATTTTGTGCGTTCACAGGAAGGCAAGAAAGTTTGTGTGTGTGTGTTGAACCCTTTGGCCAGGCTACAGCTGGGCTACACTTTCACAGCTCCAGTATACAACTCAAATTTGAAATGTTGATTAGAATGTCAAGGCAAAATTGCCAATCTGCTTTCCATTTTCTGTGGTTTTGTCTTTCCAGTGCTGAGGTCTCATCTACATTGCCCTTTAATGTGGTGTAGGGGGCACATTAGCCCAGGGCATCCAAACAATGTACCAGGCTAATGCAATTTAAACTGGAATAAACATAGAAATAATACAGGGTATGGCCCCTGTGAAGACTGCCTCTTGGGATATGACGATCCGGTGGGCAGTCCCCACAACCATCCCACCTATGTGGACTCAGGTAGCTTGGGAGAGGAAGGATGGCGGTGCCACACCCCTTCCCCCGTTTCGCTCCCAAACATATTGTAAACGCCTCAAGTCTGAGGCTTCTCTTGCCTTCCTTCTCCACCTTTGAAGTAGCTCCCCATATAAGAAACCAATTTTGAAATTGCCTAGAGAAGCTTTTCAATCATCATGCATGGGTCTTGAGAATGTGGGGTTGCAACCTATATGTTGGTGTGACAAAAAGAAGATGTTTATGTTTTAGGAGCGAAATGGAGGGCAGGGGACCAGTGGCCAGATATCTCCCCTGGTGCCGTCTGGGGGCAGGGATTTGGCTCCCCATGTGACTGGTAAATGCAGTTGGAATCAGCATTTTGAACACTGATTTTACTTGTGTTTTTGCCAGACTCAGCCATCACTATAGATTTGACTAGAGGGCAGCCACTTTTTTGTTTTATGTACTGCCCTACTCCAAAGAAGTCTATGGGGGAAAAGGCCAATGTGAGGAAAAAATGGGAATGAATGTAAAGCAACATGGCAGCCACCACTGAAATGTTGCTGGGAGAAAAACAAAGAAGTTTCATTCATTGCCCCTTGTACAGCTTCCTCCGATAAGTCACAATAGCCTCTCATTAAACAGTCTGACTAAAAAACTAGGGAAGAGGGAGATTTTGGGCCAGCAACACTGGTAGAAAAGCATTCACCTTAATGGCCTGTTCGTAAACTTCCACAGGAAATTCAAAACTGGGTTTCATCAGATTGGGATGAATCCATTCAGCTGGTTCCTATGAAAAGAGCTGATATTTTCCAAAGTTCTCTCTGCTCGTTGTACACATAATTTCCATTATTTTAATCTGCTGGAACCATCTCAGTTCTGGTTCATACTTTTCAAGATACCTGAACTTTAAATTCAGTCTTATCTTTGCTGAAAAACTTCACAAATTATTTTAGTAAGAAGAAGCTATATTTCATAAGTATAGACATGACTATTATTATGTACATTTTAATCTAAACTGATGTATTATGTGTTATGTGTGGATTTGATCATGTGAATATTTTGGAATATACTATTTTAAACAACTAATCTGACAGAATTTTACATTATGAATCCTATGCAAATCTACTCAGAATAAATTCAATGGGAATTATTTCTGAGTAGCCATATATAGAATCATAGAATCAAAGAGTTGGAAGAGACCTCATGGGCCATCCAGTCCAACCCCCTGCCAAGAAGCAGGAATGTTGCATTCAAATCACCCCTGACAGATGGCCATCCAGCCTCTGTTTAAAAGCTTCCAAAGAAGGAGCCTCCACCACACTCTGGGGCAGAGAGTTCCACTGTTGAACGGCTCTCACAGTCAGGAAGTTCTTCCTCGTGTTCAGATGGAATCTCCTCTCCTGTAGTTTGAATGTGCTCTTGATAAAGTATCTGAAGATTTCATATAGTAATTAATTGCTTTCAACAGGTTAATGGTGGGAAAGTCTGCTGCGAGGTGAACTAAGGGGGGGAATTGAATCTCTTTGTATGGAACAACATTAACAGCTACACCAACACCAGAAGAAGTTTGATCTTATTTTCTAGTTTAGGTCTGTTTATTTCTTCTCATACTTCACTGCCAAGCCATCCTGTGATTTCTAAAGAGAATTGCAATTCTATAATGATTACAGTTTCCTCCTATTTCTTTATATTGAACTACCTGTACTCACCACGCATTGCTGTGGCTAACCCTCCCTCCCTCCCTCTTTCTCTTCTTTCTTTCTCTACTTCCTTCCCTCCCTCTTCCCTTCCATTTTTTTCTTTCCTTTCTTCCTTCTCTTCTTCTTCCCTTCCATCCCCCCCCCCCTTTTCTTTCCCTTTCTCCCTTTTCTTCCTTCTCTACCAATTCCTGGACTGCAACTCCCAGCAGTTCTCCTGATCCATCAACCCCCCCCCCCCAATAATCTATCTGTCTAGACGATTGCTGAAAGTTGCAGTCCAGGAATAGGAAATTGGAAATATACAGGGATTGGGATGCTCTCAAAGAAATTCAAGGAGAAGAAAGCTTGCAGCTTGGAAGCATTGCATTTAGATCATCTTCCTCTCTTAAAAGGCCTGGTCTAGGAGATGTTGGGAGCTGTAGTCCAGAAGAGAGTGTGGATATGCTATTGTGTGCTTTGTTTGCCAGGGTGGATCATTTTTGCACATGCGTTGTTGCATCTTTTAGCTTTTTTTGGCTTTTTAAGTCCCTGCCACTGTGTGTTTCCAGTGTTTTTATGAGTAATGGTCAGTTGTTGGCCTGATAGGTGTTTTGTGCCCAAATTTGGTGTCAATTCATCCAGGGGTTTTTGAGTTATGTTAATCCCACAAATGAACATTACATGTTTATTTATATAGGTAAGCCATCTAAGCATAAGTGTAAGCTGAGACTACCGGCAAGTTCAACAACATCACAAACTTGCTAATTATTATCAGGTGCTCTTCTGGCAAAAACCAAAACACCTGCTGTCTGCTGAAAGCACTTCCCCATCTCAATCAGTGGGTATATTTACTGTTATAGATCTATTCCCCACACATACCAAAGTATTTCATTTTATAATGTAATGTTTGGAATACTTCCTACAGACATATGGTAAAATAATTGCCATAAAAGAGATAGTTGCTCTCTATGCAGAGGTTTGAAAAATCCTAATGGTAAGGAGAAAAAAATGAGTTTGCAATGCCGGGCACTGCTGGGTTTGAATAACTGCCATTCTGAATATTTCTGAATAAAAGCGATTTTGCAGATACCACAGTCTCTGCTAGGAATCTGATACTCAGGAAAAAAATAGTAGTGCTGAGAAGAAACCATGCAAACGAAAATGAAGTTTGACACCAGTACATCCAATGTCAGATTATAATACTCATTCTTTTTCCAAATGGAAGTTATTTTTTTAACAGCATGCTTCAAGCAATAAAAGCAAACAAACCAACATCAAGCAATAACAGCTTATTCAAGTCACAGAGGCAGCATCAAGCCAAAGTACATGATAGTGAAACCCGGTCGTGAACATGCACTAGCTCCAGAAATGTTTAGGGATCATAATGCAGGAATACTATGAGAAACTGTTCCTCCATAAGAAATTTATTTATTTATTTACAGCATTTTTATCCCGCCCTTCTCAACCCCCGAGGGGGGATGTTAAGAGACTCAAGTACAGAAATCATCAATGTATGTTACCTAACTCTTTTTGCATTTGCAGATTTCCAAAGCAACACTATGAGATACTAATTGATTCAATCAAGCCCAAAGCAGGTACTTTTATGTGCTTCAGATCTCAACAGGAAAGATTTAAACATGTGCTTAACTTGGCCTTGAAATCCATGAAAATACGTATTTTTATAGGAATTAGTAATGAACTAGGACTTGGGAGAGGCATGTCAGACCCATGAGCCCATCAGCCCTTCTTAGCCTGACCAAGCCCATAGGACTTTGTTGTCACTATAGGGATGATGAAGAGCCATTAAAGCTTTCCGCCTGTAAGAATAAAACTGGGGTATACATAAATTAATACTGCTAAATCTGAGATGCTACATCATGCTTTCTATACCTTTCCAGGTAGTTTAACATAGTTGACCACAAACTATTACTAGTTTCCCCACATTTTAACAATTGTATGATATGCCAGAAGTATAGATTTCTATTGTTTTTTCCCGCCAAGCCGAGAAGTCAGATATGAAAGATCAACCCTGGTATCTGACTTCTTCCAAAGTTGTTTTGATTGTTGTGTCTCTTGAAGTTGTTTGTGACTCATGGTGACCCTATCATGGGTTTTGCTGGGCATGGTTTGTTCAAAGAGGGCTTGACTTTGCTATCTTCAGAGGCTGAGAGAATGTGACTTTCCTGGGGTCATCCAATGGGTTTCCATGGCTATGCAGTGATTTAGACCCTGGTCATATTCCTTCTTCTTGCCTCCCTTTTCCAACTGTGAAGAAGCTCCCCATATAAGAAACCAATTTTGAAATTACCTAAAGAAGATTTTTATTCATCATGCATGGGTCATGAGAGTGTGGAGTTGCAACATGTCCTTCCAGGTTGTCAGATGTTCACACAAAGTTTGCTGAATTATTCTCAACATGAAAGTATATGATACATGCTGTTACAAGACTGAAACTAGCCAAAATTAATACGTCCCACTGATTTCAGGGGAAGCAATTTAAGCACATGCTTAAGATTCAGAATCAATCCAATGGAACTTAAAAATACTTTATTTTAGTTGGAGCACATGAATCTAGTATTTTCAGGGCATTTTTTAAGCACAGCTATACAAAAATTATAATAAGATTAGAGCTGGACTAGATGAGACCAAAGAGTTATCTAGCATAGCATTCTGATCTGACCCTGAATTGCCATTGTTAAATCATAAGCAGCACATAAGCAAAATGCTCATGTTTCCCAGCAACTGGTACTCAGAGACTGCCTATCCTATTGGATTATACCCATTGAAAACATTTCCCTTCATGATAGCATCTGCTTGATGTCACTATATCTTACTTTTCTTTTAACAACTACATGAAATTAGAAGAAAATCTTTAAGTCTTTATAAGGTCCATAACTGCACAATTCATTCATAAGATATATAAGAGAGAAAATATTAGTCAATAACAACCTGATGTCTTTAACAAAGCATCTGCTTAATTTGCAAGCAATAATTAGACACACATTTTGTTTTCAGAGTTCACTGGCACTTACCTTCTGGAGTTTGAGGTGTTTTGAAAATTGTCGCAGGAGTCTTTAGTTCGTCCTGAGAATCTGTTGAAGCTGGACTTGCACACTGGGGACTGGGAGAAGTGATGGGTGAAGCAGAGCCCAAATTCAAGGACAGGTCACTTCTTCCCCTACATAAACTTCGACTTCTCAGTTCCTTCTCATATTCTTCAGCTGCCAATTTCTCCAAGTATTTGTATCTGAAAGTTAAATTCCAAAGAGATTCCGTAAAGAAGCAAAAGCTGATGCTTGTTTATGGATGAAACACCCGGAGGGAAAGAGCTGACTTCCTGACACATGAGGTACACAGCAAAAGTGACTGCCAGGTTAATCTTCCAGAAGATAGGGGAGACAATACCAGATTAAAAATAAATACATGCATAAATAAATAAATAACCCAAAGGAGGGTAGTGCTGATTTTAAATCAACTAACAATATTAAATGGTCTCCAGATACTGAGCTATAAAGAAAATATTTTTCTTCCTCCTGGAAATTTTTTAACCTCTTATTGAAAAGGAAGGGGTAAAAATTTTGTGCCTCAGAAAAACTGATCTTGCAGTAAATAATAACACTTATGTTTGGAGTAAGAACGGACTGAGTGTCTGAACTTGCTTCTATTTGCTCTAGGAGAAGTGCAATGGAATTCACTTTGTTCTCTTCAGCGTCTACAATGGAAACTTTTTTTTAATTCTAAAGGATTTCTCAGCCAGACTCAAGACATCCAATAGCTGGGATATGACGTCATTTATAGTTTATTCATCAAAGTCAGTTGAAAAGAACAAAAATACATCTGTTTTGCATTTTAGGCAGGCAAGACTCGCTAACTGTTTATTAAGAACAGCTACCAATCATAGTCTCCATACAGTTCTTCATATATTCAGACCAGAATATCTTTGAAATATGTTCCTCTTCCAGATGTTTGCTAATTTTATCTATCATTATTTGCTCATGGAATACATTTATGGACACAGATATCCTGGCCCAATTCTTACTCTGAGGTGAAATGCTTAAAAAGGTGACTCTAAAGTTTTTTTTTACAACCCTGACAATATCCCACTGCTATAAATGTTTTGTAAGCAATAGGGCAAAGTTGTCTTTCTCTGTAAAAGTTCAGTATCTCCCAGCAATCTGATTACCGAGGCATACATTTCTCTTCAAATGTGATTACATTTGGAGGCATAATTCACATTGATTTTTAAATAGCTTATCTTTGAAGCAGGGAACAGTCGAGAGTTACTTGGTTTAGAGAAGCAAATACTCCAAGGTTCTGTGCCTCATTGTTTAGAAGGAAATGACACCTCCAGAGAAAAAACAGGAACCTTTCTTCGAAAGTGGGTAATTCTGCAGCGTGTTATATGACCATGCTTAACCCACAAGATATTTCTTATTCCCGAAAATTAACACAGGGTTAGAGATATTTGCCTCAGTAATCAGATTTCCAAATTAAACGTGTGTTTACCTTTTAAAGACCAATCACAAACAAAGTACTGTAAAGGCAAGAAATGGGGGAACACACACGTGTGTTATGACAAAAAGAAATAATTCACCACTTGGGGTGAAGACTTCTGCAAAACAAACAAATCCAACAATAACTTTGGTCTAGTTTGACTGTGAAAGTTTGAATCATATTGAATGCAGAGAAGTAGTATGAATATAGAGATAGAATAAAATGAACGCTCCTAGCAGAGCTGATCAGCAGGCAAGAACCATGAAACATGCATGCACACAACATGCAGCCTACACAAAAAATAATTAAGCAGTTAGTTCTACAATGTTGAGAACTGTTAACACTATAAGAGCAAACCTGTCTGCAACCCAGGAAAACCTAAAATAACTTTCCCTCTTATTACTGTATATACTCATAGATAAGTCTAGAAATTTTAGTCCAATTTCCAATCCAAAGTTTTAGACAAAAATATATCCAAGACAACTGGATCAACTTATCTATAGTCCAATGTAGCCCTTCTTAAAAAAGGAACCACCCCTTTTTCTGAGTAGAAAGGTAAAAGATGAGAGCTTAACCTACCATGGGAGGACCTAAAAAAAATACTGTACTCTTGTAAACTTTACACCATGTCACTGTTTCTGACCTGGATGGGAAAATAGTGCTGGCCCTCCAAACAATGACCCTTGACCTAACCACAGATCACATTAAAACCTGACTTCGACTTATACATTGATATATATGGTACTTATGCCACAAAAATATCATTGCAGATGTGATAAATGTGGATTTGATATAATGATGTGTGGGAATGAATGGAATAATGGAGGGATGTGTGGTTGGAGTTAAGAAGGAAGTCAACATAAGCCTTGTGTTTGTCAACACAAATCAAGAACTTTGGGACTACATCAACAGAATATTCCTATAAAAGACTCAGTCCAATAATGCTCAAAGTGTGGCAGTCCTGAGGAGTCTGTTCCACCCGCTATACTCTTCTCCATGGGAAGGAGAGCGATAGTGTACCCAGGGCCGGCCCTAGGTAATTTTCAGCAGTAAGCGGGGGCGCCACAAGCGCACCCCTCAATTTAATGCAGTTCATCCTTGCTGCTTGGGATTGTGCTCTTCTGGGAGTTGTAAATACTACAAATGACTGTTTTCCACCAGATTCAGAATTGTAGAACTACCATCCAATTTGGAGCAGGAAATGCACGCGCGCACACACACACACACACAAATTGGGATCTAAACCAGCAGATATTTGTGTCTCTGAAGGCTTTCACTTTAGGACATTGGTCTGGAACCAGGGAGGAAAATGGCCACACGGATCACTTCATGCAGTTTCAAAGTGGTTTCGCTGTGTGTGCAGATGGAAAACCAGCTTGAAGTTGGGATGGGATTTACACAAACAGCAGATCACTGATGCTCACGGAGGACTTGATTTTGTGGAAATTTTGTTGCCTGGCTTTGAAGTCCATAAAATGCTCAGTGTCGATTGAGGGCCCTTCTACCACACTGCCATATCAAATACTGATGGTCTGCTTTGAACTGGATTATATGGCAGTCTAGACTCACATAATCAGGTTCAAATGAGATAATGCGGCTTATCTGATTTAATAAACTCGATAATGTGGCAGTGTAGAAGGGACGTGGGAGACCTGGGACCTCAGCGACATTACTATATAAAATCCAGATTTGTCTGCTTTGAACTGGTGCAGTGGGAGCATGCTGGGCCCCAAACCCTTGTCGGTTTATTGACCCCAGAGTGTCTGCTAAGAGGCACAAAACAAAGGAAGCATGCTGCCTTCAATCAGCTCTGGAGTGGCACTTAAAGAATTATTGCTATTTCTAAAAAACTACAAAACTATATACAGGAATCGCCAAAGGCACATCTTTCCCCTTAGCCATACATCGCTGGAAGAGAACAGAAGAGAACAAAGTTGTTTTGATCCATGCTGGCTTGGACACCATTTTAACGGCAGTCTCTGAAGATGTAACACGAGCACCTGCTTGTCTGGTTTTGATGGATTCATTTCAATTGGTGAAACCCGAGGATATGGACAAGCTACTTGGAGGAATGAGAGTGACCACACATGCATCCTAGACCCCTGACCATCCTGGCTTCTAAAGGAGGCTAAAGGGGGATTGGCCGAGTGGGTGAAGGTGGTGGTGAATGCATCCCTTCGGGAAGGCAAGGATCCAGTGAGCTTAAAACAAGGTGTGATAAAACCCCTGTTGAAGAAATCATCACTGGACCCCACTCAATTGGACAACTATTGGCCTGTTTCCAATCTCCCCTTTTTGGGCAAAGTCCTGGAACGTGTGGTGGCCTCACAACTCCAGGTATTCTTGGAAGACACAGATTTAGACCGGGACATGGAACCGAGACAGCCTTGGTCACCTTAGTGAATTATCTTTGCCAGGAGCTAGACAGGGGGAGTGTGTCCTTGTTAGTTAGAATCATAGAATCAAAGAGTTGGAAGAGACCTCATGGGCCATCCAGTCCAACCCCCTGCCAAGAAGCAGGAATACTGCATTCAAATCACCCCTGACAAATGGCCATCCAGCCTCTGCTTAAAAGTTTCCAAAGAAGGAGCCTCCACCACACTCCGGGGCAGAGAGTTCCACTGCTGAACGGCTCTCACAGTCAGGAAGTTCTTCCTAATGTTCAGATGGAATCTCCTCTCTTGTAGTTTGAAGCCATTGTTCCGCGTCCTAGTCTCCAAGGAAGCAGAAAACAAGCTTGCTCCCTCCTCCCTGTGGCTTCCTCTGCTGGACCTCTCAGCTGCCTTCAATACCATTGACCACGGTATCCTTCTGGGATGCCTTGCAGGAATAGGCCTTGGAGATACCGCTCTGCAGTGGTTCCAGTCCTTCCTAGAGGACCGTTCCCAGAAGGTGTTATTGAGGGACTCCTGTTCAACTCCACAACCATTGTCTTGTGGGGTTCCTCATGGCTCAATACTGTCTCCCATGTTGTTTAACATCTACATGAAGCCGCTGGGGAGGATCATCCTGAGTTTCGGGGTGCGGTGTCATCTGTACGCAGATGTTGTCCAACTCTGTCATTCCTTCCCACCTGCTACTAAGAATGCTGTTCAGGTCCTGCTTGGCAGCTGTGATGGTCTGGATGAGGGCAGACAAATTGAAATTAAATCCAGACAAGACTGACTCCTGGTCAGTCATAAGGCCGAACAGGGCATAGGGTTACAGCCTGTTCTAGATGGGGTTACACTCACCCTGAAGGTGCAGGTTCACAGCTTGGGTGTGATCCTGGATTCATCACTGAGCCTGGAACCCCAGGTCTCGGTGGTGACCAGGGCAGCATTTACACAGTTAAAACTTGTGTGCCAGCTGCGCCCGTACCTTAGGAAGTCTGACTTGGCCATGGTAGTCCACGCTCTGGTTACATCCCGTATAGACGACTGCAATGCCCTCTACGTGGGGCTGCCTTTGAAGACTGTTCGGAAGCTGCAGATGGTCCAACGGGTGGCAGCCAGGTTGCTAACAGGGAGCATACAGCTCCTCTGCTGCGCCAGCTCCAATGGCTGCCAATTTGCTTCCGGGCACAATTCAAAGTGCTGGCTTTAGCCTATAAAGCCCTAAACGGTTTCGGTCTAATTTACCTATCCAAACGTATCTCTCCTTATGAACCATCTAGGATGTTAAGACCTTCTGGGGAGGCCCTGCTCTCGCTCCCGCCTTCCTCGCAGATGCGTTTGGAGAGGATGAGAGACAGGGCCTTCTCAGCGGTGGCCCCTCAACTGTGGAACACCCTGTCTAGAGAGAACGGCCCCTCTTTCCTGACTTTTCGAAGAATGGTTTTTTGAACAGGCCTTCCCAAATATGGCATAGATATACGATATCATGGCACCACTGATGACGCAACTGGACAATGATTTGATATGGAGACGTTTATGATAATGTTTTTAAGGCTTTGTACAGTTTTTATGTTTTATATTTTTATATTGTTTGGCATCAAATTGTTGCTAATTGTTAACCGCTCCGAGTCGCCCTGGGCTGAGAGGGGCGGTATAGAAATGTAGCAAATAAATAAATAAATAAACATGTGCTGTTATAACATTTCTGGAATGTGTGACGCAACAGGAACTGTCCAAAGTTACACTCTAGGCATATATCATAGCTCTGTGCATTTAACTCTTGCACAGCATTACATTTCTACACTGAACACACAGAGTTTAAACTATAAACAATATTTCATCACATTTAAACCACAGTACTGACAGCCTTATGAGAAAATGAAACTGTAGGATAGCAACTGTTGGAATGGAATGTAGCCAGTAGAGGGGGATGGGACTGGGGAATGATATACACCAGGGGGAGGGGGGAGGTTGGCGAGAAACCTTTAGAACTGTCTTTCTTATTCTGTGGTAAGACAGAATAAAGCTGTATCCAAAGATTGCCCTTTGTGAGCATGTTTCTGATCCAAGAGCTTCCAGGTTCTGACATTAAGATAGTTCTCCTTTCTATGCTTGTCCTATACTATCTGTCTTGTACTATCTGTGAGAGCACTATGTCTATGGAAGGGTCCGAGGACCTGCTAGAAATTGAGGATGCAATGGACTTGGAGATGAGCCCCCGAGAGGCTTTGGTTGTAGCACTTGAATTAGAGCTATCTGGCATGGCTAGTGAGGCTGATAGCGATCTTCTGATGACAGGGATGCCCCTTACCTCCACCCAAATGCCTGCAGGAAGAAGGGTGATGGTGTGATGAAAGACCCCCCCCCCCCCCCTGTGGCGGGAAAAGGAGAGCTGGGAGAGTTCTCTTTGGAGACAAAAAGGTTGGAGAGGAAAGTCAACTCCATGGATAAAATGCTGAAAGGTTTGCCTTTTCTTTCCAGGTTAAGAAATGAGGAAGGTGGTGATAGCATTGTGGATGGCCGTCGCAGAACACAGGGAGCAAAGGCGAGGCTGATCCCAAGGAGAAGTGACGTCCCGGCTGTTGGGCCGAGTGATGTTTGCAAACACCATGGAGGAGGCAGAAGAGCAGTGTGCCTCAGCTTTCCCAACAGGATTATCAGGGAGAAGCCAATTGCAAGTGACGTCTGGGAGAGGGGAGCTACGGGTGAACCTAACACAGCTCTCTTACTTCAAAACAAACATAAAACATTTTATGGAAGATTACAGGGAGTTTTTCCCTTCAGAAGGGGGAAGGGTTCATGCTATAGGGGCCAACTTAAAAGGGCCAGCAGCTGACTGGTGAATGCAAATGTACGACACTAGCGCCCCTGAACTAAGGTGACTGGATGATTTCCTGAGGGCCTTAAGAGATAGATTCCAAGATCCTCTGGGCCCTTCCACACAGCCATGTAACCCAGAATATCAAGGCAGAAAATCCCACAATATTATCTGCTTTGAACTGGGTTATCTGAGGGCTCTTCCATAGCCTTATATCCCAGAATATCAAGGCAGAAAATCCCACGTTGAGTGTGGACTCAGATAACCCAGTTCAAAGCAGATCATGAGGGATTTTGGGATATCCTGCCTTGATATTCTGGGATACAGGGCTGTGTAGAAGGACCCTGGGTTATGAGTCCACACTGCCATATAATACAGTTCAAAGAAGAAAACACTTGAACTGTCATGGCTGGGGGCCCTTCCAAGCAGTCCTATATCCCAGAATATCAAGGTAGAAAATATCACAATATCTACTTTGAACTGGGTTGTCTGAGTCCACACTCAGCTAATGTGGGATTTTCTGCCATTATATTCAGGGATATTTAATGCCTCCCTCTTGGAAGGCAAAATTCCAACAAGCTTAAAAGAAGCCGTGATAAAACCACTGTGAAAAAAACATCATTGGACTCCACTGATTTGAACAACTTTTGGGCAGTTTCCAATCTCCCCTTTTTGGGTAAACTCTTAGAAAGTGTGGTTGCCTCGCAGCTCTAGGGGTTCTTGGATAAAACTGACTATCTGGATCCATTGCAGCCTGGTTTCAAACCGGGTCATGGAACTGAGACAGTCATGGTCGCCTAAGTGGATGTTCTCTGCAGAGAACTTGACAGGGAGAGTGTGTCCCTGTTGGTTCTCCTGGACCTCTCAGCGGCATTCGATACCGTAGACCACGGTATCCTTCTGGGTCCCCTCGCAAGGATAGGTCTTGGAGGTACTGTTTTGCAGTGGCTCCAGTCCTTCCTGGAGGACCATACCTGGAAGGTGTTGTTGGGGAACACCTGCTTGGCTCCACAGCCTTTAACCCGTGGGGTCCCACAGGGCTCAGTATTGTCCCTCCTGTTGTTTAACATCTACATGAAGCCGTTGGGTGAGATCATCCAGAGTTTTGGAGTTTGATGCCATCTGTACGCAGATGGTGTTCAACTCTATTATTCCTTTTTACTAGATTCTAAGGAGGTTGCCCAGGTCGTGAACCATCACTGCTTGGCCTCATCCAACCAGTGATGGTCTGGATGAGGGCGAACAAATTGAAGTCGAATCCAGAAAAGACAGAGGTCCTCCTGGTCGGTCACAAGGCTGGATAGGGTATAGCCTGTGCTGGGTGGGGTTACACTCCCCTTGAAGGCGCAGGTTCGCAGCTTGGGAGTCCTCTTGGACTCATTGCTGAACCTGGAACCTCAGGTTGCTGTGGTGGCTACGGGGCTTTTGCACATGAGCATACCACTTCCCTAACAATCTTTTCCATACTCTTGCCTGATATCGACGTGAGGCTAACCGGACGGTAATTGTTTGGGTCATCTTTTTCCCCCTTCTTGAAGATTGGGAGCACATTGGCCCTCATCCAAAATGCTGGAACTTTTCCCGTTCTCCAAGAACTCTCAAAGATGATTGCCAATGGTTCCGAGATGACTTCTGCTAGTTCTTTCAATACCCTTGAGTGTAGTTGATCTGGCCTTGGGGACTTGAACTCGCCACAGAATAAAACTCCTTGCAGGGTATATTGCTCAACAAGTCTTCTGGAGGGGTGGATCAGCTAGTCTTTGTTGAGCAATATACCCTGCAAGGAGTTTTATTCTGTGGCGAGTATAGGGCTCTTGTGAGTCGAAACCGGTTGCAGGTTGGAGTCAATTCATGTGACTACTGGAGTCTACTCATATGTAATAAAGAACAGGACATTTACTCACACGAAGACTTTGTTTTATACTTCAAGAGAAGAACCAGTTGTTTCTACTTAATGTGAATGTGGTAGTCCTGTTTTTTTGATATGTGTATTTGTAATATATACATTGAGTTAATTTAGTTATTTTCACATTACCACAATCAGTGGATTTCGGTCTCCACAGTGTTAGGGGAACCCATTTTTCTTCTCTGGCACTACTCTTGAAAAACTCCCATCCATTTGCATTCTGTGTCCACGGAATGCTGCTCAGCGTTTCCTTCATTTTTCGGAAATCAGCTCTCCTAAAGTCCAAAATGCGTGTTTGACTTGTCTTAGTTTCGGCCTTCCTTTGTACCTAAAATTACAGGAGCACATGGTTGCTTGCCCCTAAGGATCCGACCACTTCAATCGCATCGATCAGGTCCTCCACATTTGTTAGGATGAGATCAAGAGTAGCCAATCCCCTTGTTGCCTCTTCTACCTTCTGGACCATGAAATTGTCTGCAAGGCAAGAGAGGAATTTGTTGGACTTCATACTCTTGGCCGAGTTTGTTTTCCAGCAAATATCGAGATAGTTGAAATCGTCCATGACTACTACATCTCTTCTTTGTGCCTGTTTGGTCAACTGTTGGCAGAAGACTTCATCAAGTTCTTCCTCCTGGCTTGGAGGTCTGTAGTAGACGCCTACAACTAGATCTTTTTGAGTCCCAGTTCCCTTGATTCTTATCCAGATGCTTTCAACCTGTCCTTCAGAAAGGTGGTAGAGACCTGGCTGTGGGACCAAGCCTTTGAATAGTGTAATAACAGGAAACCATCTGGTATGGCTGGCTTGAGGTTGTTTCAACAATTTGATTTTGAAGTAAATACAACTGATTTTAATGTTTTTTTATATTTATAGTTTGTTTTATTCTAGCATTGAATGTTTGCCGTGTATATGTTGTGCTCCACCCTGAGTCCCCTTTGGCATGAGAAGGGCAGAATATAAATGTTTTAAATTAATAAATAAGCAATGCATAGAGATGATTTTGCCAGTTCCTTCCTCTGTAATACAGCTCACACCACTTGTTATTTATTTGTGGTTTCCTATCCAAGTACTAGTAGGGGCTGAACCTGCGTAATTTCCAAGATCAATAGGATTTGGTCCCTTTAGGGTATTTAGGTCCTCCACAGAACAATAGCACACTACTAAACTAATTTTGCATTGTAGATGATGACTGAACATGGACGTTTTTTTCTGTTCTCCTCTCAAGATTCTTTCTGAGACATAAATAACTTTTATTTTGTTTTGGAATATTGAAACAGGATATAGTATCATGATCTAACTCTTGAACATTTAGAAATGTGGTTTCTGTGTGTGTTTTAAATCTTTGGAAAAAGAGAATTGAAGAAACAGTAAGAGAGAAACAAACATTATACACTTTTTCAAAATGCACAAGTACTATATGCATCTCAGAACCAAATTAAAGGTTTATCATAGCAGTAAATTTATACTCGGTCACAATGTCCTCTTCCGTTAAGACACACAAGAACAGAAGTGTCTGCTTCGGTAAATTTGTTATCAATTAAAGTTAACTCCTTTGTTTTAGAGCCCAAAGTGTTAAGTGGGACATCAAATGTGTAGTAAAACACATTGGTTTATGTCAACAACTTTCTTTTGCTCAGTGATTGAAGTCTTTGATGAAGTTCAACAGTGACAAATGCAAGACACTCCAATTAGGCAGAAAAAACTAAATGCAAAGACAGAATGAGGGACAATGCCTTGCTCGAGAGCTGTACGTGTGAAAAAGATCGTGGACAACAAGTTAAACATAAGCCAACAATGTGATGTGGCAGCAAAAAAAGCCAATAGGATTTTGGCCTGCATCAATAGGAGCATAGTGTCTAGATCTAGGGAAGTCATGCTACCCCTCTACTCTGCGTTGGTTAGACCACACATGGAATATTGTGTCCAATTCTGGGCACCACAATTCAAGAGAGATATTGACAAGCTCAGATATGCAGATGACACCACTCTGATGGCCGAAAGCGAGGAGGAGCTGAGGAGCCTTCTAATCAAGGTGAAAGAAGAAAGCGCAAAAGCTGGGTTGCAGCTAAACATAAAAAAACCAAGATTATGGCAACAAGAATGATTGACAACTGGGAAATAGAGGGAGAAAATGTGGAGGTCGTGACAGACTTTGTATTTCTAGGCGCAAAGATTACTGCAGATGCAGACTGTGGCCAGGAAATCAGAAGACGCTTACTTCTTGGGAGGAGAGCAATGTCCAGTCTCGATAAAATAATAAAGAGTAGAGACATCACACTGGCAACAAAGATCCGCCTAGTCAAAGCCATGGTATTCCCTGTAGTAACCTACGGATGTGAGAGCTGGACCTTAGGGAAGGCTGAGCGAAGGAAGATCGATGCTTTTGAGCTGTGGTGCTGGAGGAAAGTGCTGAGAGTGCCTTGGACTGCGAGAAGATCCAACCAGTCCATCCTCCAGGAAATAAAGCCCGACTGCTCACTGGAGGGAAGGATACTAGAGACAAAGTTGAAGTACTTTGGCCACATCATGAGGAGACAGCAAAGCCTAGAGAAGACAATTATGCTGGGGAAAGTGGAAGGGAAAAGGAAGAGGGGCCGACCAAGGGCAAGATGGATGGATGGCATCCTTGAAGTGACTGGACTGACCTTGAAGGAGCTGGGGGTGGTGACGGCCGACAGGGAGCTCTGGCGTGGGCTGGTCCATGAGGTCACGAAGAGTCGGAGACGACTGAACGAATGAACAACAACATTGACAAGCTGGAATGTGTCCAGAGGAGGGCGACTAAAATGATCAAGGGTCTGGAGAACAAGCCCTATGAGGAGAGGCTTAAGGAGCTGGGCATGTTTAGCCTGAAGAAGAGAAGGTTGAGAGGAGATATGATAGCCATGTATAAATATGTGAAAGGAAGCCACAGGGAGGGGGGGAGCAAGCTTGTTTTCTGCTTCCCTGGAGACTAGGACGCGGAACAAGAAAGGAGATTCCATCTGAACATGAGGAAGAACTTCCTGACTGTGAGAGCCGTTCAGCAGTGGAACTCTCTGCCCCAGAGTGTGGTGGAGGCTCCTTCTTTGGAAGCTTTTAAACAGAGGCTGGATGGCCATCTGTCAGGGTGATTTGAATGCAATATTCCTGCTTCTTGGCAGGGGGTTGAACTGGATGGCCCATGAGGTCTCTTCCAACTCTTTGATTCTATGATTCTATAATTCTGTGGCACACCAGATTTGCTACAACTCTTAGTCTGACTTTTAAAAAACTTCTGAGCTCATTTGGGGTTAAAATTTAGGATCTTGAATGACTTTTTTTGCTTCTTTGAAATGGAAATGAATTGTTCCCATTGTTGATAGGGCCAATTCTGTTTAATTGCATTCATTGGAGATCTGATCCTTCTCCTTAAGGAGCAAGATTTATAGCTTAAAGATTTCCTTTCAAAATCCTTTACAATCAATTATATACAATTCATTGCTTCTATGCAGAATTCACCAAATCAATAAGGATTTACTGAGATAATCCTGGTGTAAATTTTACTGATTCAATAAGTCTACTCTAATTGAATTTAATCACTGGGTTTGCATCCCAGAGTATCCATGAATTATCTGCATGAATCTTGTAACTTATATCCTGGTCCAGCTTCAGAACCCACATCCATTTGTTACATGCCAAGCCTTTAGTAACTAAAATAGCTCTGCATTGTTGGGTGTGCTTATTAGAATGAAATGGCACTGTTTGGTGTATATTTCTGAATTAAGCCATTTTTTGCAAGCAAAGTTAGAAGCATGTTTATAAATCAGGCACCTCATAATAAAGCCATAAAAGTGTAAAGCAGCCAAAAGGAGTGATAAGTACAAACCTCTCTTCTCTTGCTTGTCTTAGCTCTTCTCTCTTGCCTAGATAATTACGACTATAAAACAGAGGTGCATAATGTTACAGGGGAAAAGAAAAGCCACAAGCCCCCCTCCCCCCAAATAACTAAAGTACACTGGTTAAAATTAAAGGATATTCATTAATATATAACAAATATGGTAATGTGTAAATTTTGAGATGTCATACTGCCAAATCCAGCTTGTTAGTACCAGACTGAGGACTGATCTGTTTCCATACAAGAGAATGGCTTGGTACACTCAATGATCCTTTTAAAAGATCACATTAATCATTGTATGTGAAGGGATGTGATTAAATGAATCCACTTCCAAATGCCCAATCATCTATGCAATGGTCAATTGATACTTAGAATCTATCACTTAAAAGTTTAACTGGTTCTGGATTATCAACTCTAAATGAAAAATTGGACTTACAATATTATTGTGGGTTAGACTAAAGGTTAAACACGCAAAGTGCATCCAAATTTACCTTTTTTTCATTTACAAAGGAAAAAAGTGTGAATCTCCAAATCTGTACACACATACTGACAGCACCATTTAAACCTCACACATCATCCCTTGGATTTCCATTCTTTATCAATCTCCTCCTCAGGGTTAAGAAAAGGCTTCTCCCCCTTTAGATGTGTATGTATATATTGTAGGGGTTAAAGAGTGAGGAAAGTGAGATGGGAAAGGTTTCGGACTCAAAATGTGGTTGTCCTGATCACAGCCTGATCAGTTTTGTTCTTAAACAAAACAGGAAAAGGAAGAAAAGCATATTAATTTAAGGTAAGGCAAAAGGTAAAATGTTTGCTCACTGTTCCAAAAATGCATTCAAGATAAAACTAAAACTTTAAATATTTACTTTATTTATTTATTTATCTTATTTATTTATTACCTTATTTATTACTACAGAAGCCTTTTGATGAGATATATGAAACCCTACTGTTGGAGAATAAATTATTTTGTTATCTGGAAACAGAGACTGTTCTGTCTTCCCCACTTGTCCTATGGATACACAACAGCTAAGGCCATTTAGTTATGCCTTTTGTATCTGTTTGCTCACTGTATCTGTGTGCTAAGGATATATGGCTCAATAAAAATAAAATTTGATTTGTTTTGAAAGCAGCTGACAGGGGGGCTCCTGGATGCAGGTTTGCCCCTTGTGTCACTGATATGTCTTGGATATCTGCCCAATATGTTCCAGATGTTCCAGAACAGCTTCCATCATTGGTATAATTTTCATGTTTTTCCCCCCAGGTGCTTGAAGAAAGCTGGAAGATGCTGTGACTTGGGGGAGCTCCTGACTTGCCATCTTAGTCAAGGATAATTGTCCATGGAGGTATTGTGCCTGACCTTCTTCAATGTCCCTAAAAGTATTACACTGCTACTATAACAAGGAATTGTGCCAGGGCATGTCATCAAGGAACTGTAACCAATATATGCAGGTATGCTGGTGGCCATCAGAAATGGAATTCCATGGATAAGCGTCCATCAACAAAATACTGGTTGAGCGTCCACCAACAAAATGCTGATTGATTTCCTTGAAGAAGTTGGAGGTAACCCAAACATAGGAATCAGCGCGAACTGACTTAAAAATCTAAAGTGTGGACATAATACTCAAGTTCACTCGGCTAACAATAGATTTGCCCCAACCCCTCACCCCCGCCTGGACATTCAAAAGTGTTCCTGCATTATTTCAATACAAAAATTTGGGAGTTATCTTGTAAAACAGGTGGTGGGAAGCAGCTTGTCTGCTCATGATTTACAGGAATTCTTATAAAACATATACATGTAAGTGATCAAGTAGAAGTTTTCTAATAGTCAATATGATCCAAAGGCACCTTAGAGAATTGAAAGTGGGTTGAAAACTGCAAGAAAGAGCATTGCTTCACATTCCACTCTGGATACTCTGAAATGGATGTATTGTATAACAATTGTATAAAATACCTTAAGCTGGTACAAAGATGATGAGAAATCATTATTTCTATTTTTTTTAAAAGTGCAAATGCAGGCACTTATGGAGATAACAGATCAGAGACAAGGAATCCTGGAGGAAGTGGACGACTACATAACACCTCTATGGGATAGATGACACAAAGAGGAGGGACATTTATCCTGATACTATTGGGTCTTTCTGAAATTCCCCTGGAATGCTGCACAAAAGCTCTTTGGTTGGGCATCAATTTCACTGCCAGGAACGGATTCACAGTATGTTTTAGAAAGCATCAATGTCCTAGAAAAAGGAAAAACAAGGAGGCGATAGGGCCTCTTCGAGGAGAAGATGGGGCAATGCTGACAGGGGGTAGGGAAAAGGCAGAACTACTTAATGCCTTCTTTGCCTCGGTCTTCTCACAAAAAGAAAGTCATCTTCAACCTGAGTAAGATGGAGTGAATGAGGGATTAGAGGACATCCAACCCCAAATTGGGAAACAAGTCGTCCAGGAATACCTGGCCGCTCTAACTGAGTTCAAGTCTCCAGGGCCAGATCAACTACACCCAAGAGTACTGAAGGAACTAGCGGAAGTCATTTCGGAACCATTGGCAATCATCTTTGAGAGTTCTTGGAGAACGGGAGAAGTTCCAGCAGACTGGAGGAGGGCCAATGTGGTCCCAATCTTCAAGAAGGGAAAAAAGGATGATCCAAACAATTACTGTCCGGTCAGCCTCATGCCGATACCAGCCAGGATTCTGGAAAAGATTGTTAAGGAAGTGGTCTGCAAACACTTAGAAACAAATGCGGTCATCGCTAATAGTCAACATGGATTTATCAAAAACAAGTCATGCCAGACTAATCTGATCTCTTTTTTCGATAGAGTTACAAGCTGGATAGATGCGGGGAATGCCGTGGATTTCAGTAAGGCCTTCGACGGGGTCCCCCATGACCTTCTGGCAAGGAAACTGGTCCAGTGTGGGCTAGGCAAGGCTACGGTGAGGTGGATCAGTAATTGGTTGAATGGACGAACCCAGAGGGTGCTCACCAATGCTTCCTCTTCATCCTGGAAAGAAGTGACAAGTATAGTGCTGCAGGGTTTCATCCTGGGCCCGGTCCTGTTCAACATCTTTATTAATGACTTAGATGAAGGGCTAGAAGGCATGATCATCAAGTTTGCAGATGACACCAAATTGGGAGGGATAGCCAATACTCCAGAGGACAGGAGCAGAATTCAAAACGATCTTGACAGATTAGAGAGATGGGCCAAAATAACAAAATGAAGTTCAACAGTGACAAATGCAAGATACTCCACTTAGGCAGGAAAACTGAAATGCAAAGATATAGAATGGGGGATGCCTGGCTCGAGAGCAGTATGTGTGAAAAAGATCTTGGAGTCCTCAGTGGACAACAAGTTAAACATGAGCCAACAATGTGATGTGGCGGCAAAAAAAGCCAATGGGATTTTGGCCTGCATCAATAGGAGCATAGTGTCTAGATCTAGGGAAGTAATGCTACCCCTCTATTCTGCTTTGGTTAGACCACACCTGGAATATTGTGTCCAATTCTGGGCACCACAATTCAAGAGAGATATTGACAAGCTGGAATGTGTCCAGAGGAGGGCGACTAAAATGATAAAGGGTCTGGAGAACAAGCCCTATGAGGAGCGGCTTAGGGAACTGGGCATGTTTAGCCTGAAGAAGAGAAGGCTGAGAGGAGATATGATAGCCATGTATAAATATGTGAGAGGAAGCCACAGGGAGGAGGGAGCAATCTTGTTTTCTGCTTCCTTGGAGACTAGGACGCAGGAACAATGGCTTCAAACTACAAGAGAGGAGATTCCATCTGAACATTAGGAAGAACTTCCTGACTGTGAGAGCCGTTCAGCAGTGGAACTCTCTGCCCCGGAGTGTGGTGGAGGCTTTCTTTGGAAGCTTTTAAACAGAGGCTGGATGGCCATCTGTCAGGGGTGATTTGAATGCAATATTCCTTGCTTCTTGGCAGGGGGTTGGACTGGATGGCCCATGAGGTCTCTTCCAACTCTTTGATTCTATGATTCTATGATTCTAACAACATGACGGAACCAGCATTACAAAGTAAATGTCATGTTTCAATGTAATACATCTTTTCCATGACAATAAACCATGAAATAACATTTGTCTTACTTAAATTTGTTTCTTTCTTCACGCTCTATCCTTTGCAGCCTCTCTTCTCTCTCTTGTCGTCGCCTCTCTCTTTCTGCTGCCAAGGATTCTTGGTGCTGTCGATAGGATGATGTAAGGAGACCACCCAAGGATGACCTAAAAAGAAAGGAAAAATGTATCACTCAATATTTCAATGAAATATTTGTCATGTCTATTTTCCCCTACTTTATTACCATTTATTAATTCAGTAATACGGTCTGCTAATCATGCATACAGTATCTCCTACTCTCAGTAGCCAATCCACTACTGAACAGGGATTTGCCCCTTTTCATTTGTGACTTTTGATTATCTGAGATTGAAAAGTGAACCAACATGTCAATGTCATTTATACATATTTTAATTATCATAATCATAATAATACAGCTTTATTTTTAGATCTCCCCAGAAGGATTCAGGGTGGTTTACACATACAGGCAAATATTCAATGCCTGACATATACCAGAACATAACAGAACTAGAACATAATACAAAATAATAACAGCATTCTACTTATCAAATAAAATTAAATATCAAAATAAAGACATACACCAGCTAATCAATAAGCAAGTATATTTAAAAGCATAGTCACCAGTAAGACATCTGACATAGTTAGCACAATTAAAAATTGGTGAAGCATTGGCTGTTATAGTTGTTCTTAAATATGCCATTATGGACACGTAGTACAGATAGGACAGCCTGCTTTTCAATGGCGTTGCTAAAGTACCCTAATCCTAAAGTACCCTAATCCTAAAGTCCCCTAAGTACCTCGCAGATATGGGACTTGGAGGTACTGTTTTGCAGTGGCCTCTTTCCTTGAGGAGCTTTTGCACAATTAAAACTTGTGCACCAATTGTGCCCATACCTTGGGAAGTCAGACTTGGCCACGGTGGTCCACACTCTTGTTACATCCCGACTAGATTACTGAATGCACTCTATGTGGGGTTGCCTTTGACGTCTACTCAGGAGCTCCAACTAGTCCAATGGACAGCAGCCAGATTGCTCACCAGAGTGGCATAAAGAGAGCATACAACCCCCTATGCTACACCAGCTCCACTGTTTGCCAATCTGCTACCGAGCACAATTCAAAGTGCTGGCTTCAGCCTATAAAACTCTGAACAGTTCTGGCCCAGCTTACCTATCTGAACATATTTCCTGCTATGAACCACTGCAAAGTCTAACATCAACAGGAGAGGCCCTGCTCTTGGTCCCACCATCCTCGCAAGCACGACTGGTGGAGATGAGAGACAGGATTTCTCAGTAGTGGCGCCCGTGGAACTCTACCCAGTGACATTAGATTGGCCCCCTCCCTCTTGTCCTTTAGAATGAAACTGAAAACCTGGTTATGGGGCCAAGCGTTTGAACAGTAGAGGAAGCAATTTAGAATGAGACACAGTTTGTGTGAATGATAATAGACTGACCTGGACTATGATTTCAGACCTGCGTGATTTAAACAATGTTTTAGTAATTTGAAAGCATTAACCAATTTTTAAATTGCTTTTATTATTTATTAGTGTTGTTGGCATTGAATGAAGCCCTGTTGTGAAGCCGCCCTGAGTCCTCCTCCGGGGGTGAGAAGGACGAGATATAAATATGTGAAATAAATAAATAAATAATCCTCCTCCCCATATGCCAAAGTGCAGTGGAGCATTTTTAGTAGCTTTTGAAAGAGAGGAGTGTGGAGGACATTTTTATCTCTTTCACAAGGGAGTTCCAGAGACGAGCAGCAATCATAGAGAAGGCCCCTTCTCTCATTCCCACCAGTTGCACTTGAGATGGGGGTGGGACAAAGAGGAGCTCCTCTTCTGCAAACCACAGTGACCGGGAAGGTCTGTATAAGGAGATGCAATTTCACAAGTAGCCTGGACCTGAGCCATTTATGGCTTTATAAGTAACGAACAGCACTTTGTATTTAGCTCCAAAGCAGACCGGCAGCCAGTGGGGCTGTTGCAACATGGGAGTGGTCCTTTCACGATATAGCATTCCAGTTAGCAACCTAGTTACCAATGTCTGGACTAATTGTAGCTTCCGAACTATCCTCAAAGGCAGACCCACATAGAGAGCATTGCAGTAGTCCAAATGGGACGTGACTAAGGCATAAACTACCATGGCCAAGCCAGGCGTCTCGAGATACAGGTGCAGAAGTTTTAATTGTGCGAAGGTGCTCCTGGCTGCCACCGACACCTGGAGTTCCAGGGTCAATGATGAATCCAGGATCACCCCCAAGCTGCGAACCTGTGCCTTCAGAGGGAGTGTAACGCCATCCAGCACATGCTGTAACCCTATACAGTTTCCAATCTATAGAATTTGGCTAGATAATAGCCAATAGGATGGTTCATTTTTGTAGATTTTATTGTATTAACTTAATGTTTTAAACTATTTATAATTATTGGTTTTGATATGTATTTTATTGTGTTTATTTGTAGGCATCAAATATATGCCGGCTGGAAGCCGCCCTGAGTCCCCCCCAGGGGGTTGAGAAGGGTGGGGTACAAATATCCGAAATAAATAAATAAATAAATAAATACCGTTCTATACCCTGCGACTGAGCAGAAGTACCTCTGTCTTGTCTGAATTTAATTTCAGCTTATTTGCTCTCATCCAGTCCATAACAGATGACAGACACCGGAACAGGACCAGGACAACATCCTTTGCTTTTGGTGGAAATGCGTAATAGAATTGGGTGTCATCTGTGTAAATTTGACACCATACTCCAAAATTCTGGATGATCTCTCCCAGCGGATTCATGTAAATATTAAATAGCATGGGGGATAAGTTGGAACCCTGAGGGACCCCACAGGCCAGGGAGTCGAACAGGAGTTCCCCATCTCTGCTATCTAGGTCTGTCCCTCTAGGAAGGACTGGAACTACCAGAGAGGAGACCCAGAAGGATATCATGGTCAAAAGCTGCTGAGATATCCAGGAGAACCAACAGGGACACACTCCCCCGTCTAGTTCTCTAAGGAGATCATCGAACAAGATGGATGAGTTCCCACAGAAGTTGAGGAAGCAAGAAACCATCTTCTTCCCCTGCTTCAGGAAAGCCTTGTCTCAGAGTGCATTAGGAATCTGAGTGAGTGTTTAAGATTAGCTACTCTGAGTGTTTGTTTTGTTTTGTTTGAGAGGCAAGACTAAATTCTTTAGCCAGAAGTGGGCAGCAATTAATGACTCATTGTTCCCTGTTTTTTGAAGCTCTCTGGGAGTAAGTGGTTGCGTCCTGTTTGACCTATATAAACTCAGACCCTCACTAACCTACACCTTTATCCCTGCATACAGAAAACAACATAAAACAAATACACTAAAGCAGTCTGCAGATGGAAGAAACACAAAATATTTTTGTCTCATACACAAAATGTGGCATGTTCAGCTTCTTCACACAACAATTACTCAATTGCATCTGCCCCAAGTGTAAACAGATGACTCACATGGAACAGAGGATCCAATTACTCGAGGACCGTATTAAGACCCTTAAGGACATTCAGAAACTCGAGCTGTTCTTGGACACCACACGGCACATTGTCCCAACAAGCAACCTATATCACACCAACATTATGGGGAGGCCCATAAGGAGATTACCTCAGATATGAACAACCCTCAGGCTTGGAGGAATGTCACCCTTAGAAAGAGACATAGGACCAGGAAGCCTCCCCAGAATACTTCTGCTCACTGCAGTTACACAATAGAGTCCACATTCTCACACAACTAACAACTGACCAGGAACAACTGACTCACTGCAGTTACACAATAGAGTCCAAATTCTCACACAACTAACAACTGACCAGGAAACGTAACATCTTGGGGAAGACCGGAATGGCTTAGATACTGATCAGTGGCTCGTCCTTGATCAATGTATGGGGAATAGCCCTGACTGGGACAACACTTCACAACATTCACACTTACACGATCAATGTTCCATCCCCAATCATAGACCAAGTGCACACTCAGGAGAATTATAGGCTCTTGGATGAATCTCAATGGATTGTCCTTGACGAATGCACCGGGGATGCCGAGGGGGAGGACAACACTTTACACCTACACAATTCACATCAACAGGATCACTTTTCTGGGGACCTACACACTACATTGCAAAAAAGGGACCCTGTCAATACTCAAAGTAAGCAGGTCTTGGTAGTAGGTGACTCCCTCCTTAGAGGAACGGAAGCCGTCATTTCCAGACCAGATGGGATGGCTCGAGAAATATGCTGCCTCCCGGGAGCAAAAATATACCATATCACTCAGAGACTCACCAGGCTCCTCAAGCCCCATCACTATCCCCTTCTCATGTTGATTCATGTAGGAACCAATGATACTGCTAGACATACTTTTTGAAAAAGACCGTAAATTATTTTCGAGCTCTCGGAACAAAGCTAAAACAATCTAATGTACAGGTGGTCTTTTCGTCCCTCCTCCCAGTTATTATTATTATTATTAAACTTTATTTCTACCCCGCTAGCATCTCCCGAAGAACTCGATGCGGCTTAAAAAGGCCAAGGCCTCAACACAACAACAGCAAACAATAACAATACAATACAAAGCAAATTAAAAACATAAGCAATAACAAAACATTACACCATTACGCAATAAAAACCAGGGCCGGGCCAGTGATGGGTACAGGTTAAAAAGTGCTGGGTGTGACAGGTGGTATGTTGGGATTCTGGGCAAGTGCAATGTGCAGAGAGTCATTAAATTCTGATAAAGTGCTTCTGGGACATAGTGGTGGGAGTCATCCTATTCTGGAAAGGCACATCGGAATAGCCAAGTCTTCAAACTCTTCCTAAAGACTGCCAATGTGGGTACTAGTCTAATGTCTTTGGGGAGGGTGTTCCAAAGTCGGGGGGCAACCACAGAGAAGGCCCTGTCCCTCGTCCCCACCAAACGCGCCTGCGACGCAGGTGGGATTGCGAGCAGGGCCTCTCCGGATGAATGAAAGGAGCGCATTGGTTCATAAACGGAGATGCGGACACGCAGGTAGGCAGGTCCCAAACCATTTAGGGCTTTGTAGGTAAGCACCTGCACCTTGAATTGGGTACAGTAGGTAAACGGCAGCCAATGGAGCTCCTTAAACAGGAGGGTTGACCTCTCTCTGTACAGAGCGCCCGTTAACATCCTGGCTGCCGCCCGGTCCTACAAGGACCAGAAAAATAGTACAGGTCAGTAACTGGCATAGAAAATGGTGTCAGGAGGAACGCTTTGGCTTCCTCAATCATGGCCTGCTTTTCCAGGAGGATGGCCTACTGGCAAGGGATGGGGTGCATCTCACACAAGTAGGAAAACACCTTTTGCTCACAGTCTCACAAACCTCATTAGGCGCACTTTAAACTAGGTCCACCGGGGGAGGGGGACAATAGCCTTGCAAACAGTACTTTACCCACAATGTCAGGCAATCACTAGAAGGCTAAACGGAGGGCTGCACAAACACAATGAGGACCACGTACCGAAGGTTTTTGCATTTTATGTTCTGTGTATATTGTGTCTATTGTGTTGATGGGCGTGGCCTCATGTAAGCCGCCCCGAGTCCCCCTGGGGGAGATGGAGCAGGGTATAAATAAAGTTTTATTATTATTATTTATTATAAAGCACATTAATACTAAATAAACAGTTCAGGGGAAGGTATCAGAGGCTCACATGTCTTTATACTAATGCACAGGGCATGGGAAATAAAGAAGACAAACTCCACCTTTTAGCACAACACCACAAATATGATGTCATAGGCATCACTGAAACCTGATGGGATGACTCCTATCACTGGAATGTAGACATTGAGGGCTATAACCTCTTTCACAAAAACCAATCAAAGGGGAGAGGAGGCGGAGTAGCCTTATATGTCAAAAACTGTTATGCTGCAGAAGAGATGTAAGACAGCAATCTGGGAAACCAGGTTGAAAGCATCTGGATAAGAATCAAGGGAACTGGGACTCAAAAAGATCTCGTTGTAGGCGTCTACTACAGACCTCCAAGCCAGGATGAAGAACTTGATGAAGTCCTCTGCCAACAGTTGATCGAACAGGCACAAAGAAGAGATATATTAGTCATGGGCAATTTCAACCATCCTGATATTTGCTGGAAAACAAACTCAGCCAACAAATTCCAACAAATTCCTCACTTGCCTTGCAGACAATTTCATGGTCCAGAAGGTAGAAGAAGCAATAAGGGGGTCGACTACTCTTGATCTCATCTTAACAAATGCTGAGGACCTGATCGATACAGTTAAGTGGTCGGATCCTTAGGGGCAAGTGACCATGTACTCCTGCAGTTTGAGGTACAAAGGAAGGCCAAAACTAAGACAAGTCAAACCTGCATTTTAGACTTTAGGAGAGCTGACTTCCAAAAAATGAAGAAATATTGAGCAGCATGCCGTGGACACAGATACTAAAAGGCAAGGGAGTTACGGTAGATGGGAGATTTTAAAGAGTGAAATACTCAAGGTGCAATTGCAAAGAGTGCCAACAAAGAGAGAAAAATAGGAAAAGTGCAAAGAAGCCAAAATGGGTGTACAAAGAACTTCTAACTGTGCTAAGACTCAAAAGAGACATGCACAAAAAGTGGAAAATGAAGAAATCACCAAAGAAAAATTCAACAAATAGCCAACTGCTGTAGGGAAAAGGTCCGCAAGGCTAAAGCACAAAATTAGCTCAGGCTTGCCAGGGACATTAAAAACAATAAAAAGGGCTTCTTTTCTTATGTCAGTAGAAAAAGGAAGAACAAAGAGGCGATAGGGCCTCTTCGAGGAGAAGATGGGGCAATGCTGACAGGGGATAGGGAAAAGGCAGAACTACTTAATGCCTTCTTTGCCTCGGTCTTCTCACAAAAATAAAGTCACCTGCAACCTCAGAAAGATGGAGTGGATGAGGGATTAGAGGACATGCAAACCCAAATTGGGAAACAAGTCATCCAGGAATACCTGGCCGCTCTTAACGAGTTCAAGTCCCCAGGGCCAGATCAACTAAACCCAAGAGTATTGAAGGAACTAGCAGAAGTCATCTCGGAACCACTGGCAATCATCTTTGAGAGTTCTTGGAGAACGGGAGAAGTTCCAGCAGACTGGAGGAGGGCCAATGTGGTCCCAATCTTCAAGAAGTGAAAAAAGGATGACCCAAACAATTATCGTCCGGTCAGCCTCACGTCGATACCAGGCAAGATTCTGGAAAAGATTGTCAAGGAAGTGGTCTGCAAACACTTAGAAACAAATGCGGTCATCGCTAATAGTCAACATGGATTTATTAAAAACAAGTCGTGCCAGACTAATCTGATCTCTTTTTTCGATAGAGTTACAAGCTGGATAGATGTTAGGTGGAACTGTAATTGGTTAAGTGGACGAACCCATAGAGTGCTCACCAATGCTTCCTCTTCCTCCTGAAAAGAAGTGACAAACGGAATGCTGCAGGGTTCTGTCCTGGGCCTGGTCCTGTTCAACATCTTTATTAATTACTTAGATGAAGGGTTAGAAGGCATGACCATCAAGTTGGCAGGCGACACCAAATTGGGAGGGATAGCCAATACTCCAGAGGACAGGAGCAGAATTCAAAATGATCTTAACAGATTAGAGAGATGGACCAAAACTAACAAAATGAAGTCCAACAGTGACCAATTTGTAATAATTTTCTTTAACACATGTCGATAAGTTCTTTAAATATCTTTGATCCCATAATTGTACCCAATCTGCTTCTTTTATTCTAATCCCTAGGTCTTCCTTCCATATCTCTCTTAATGTTACATCTTTTATTCCCCCCCTCCCTTAATATCAATTATTATCTTATACAATTTGCTAGTTATTCCTTTCAGCTTGTGGTATCCTCCCGTCGCTCTTTCTTTTTGTATCACTTGTTCAACTTGTGTAAGTTTGCCTCTTTCCCCATTATTTTTTATCCAATTCTTGAACCATTGCTCTAACTGTAGACAATGGAACCATGAGAGTTTAATATCTCTAAATTCTTTCAATATAGTTTCTTTCCTCATGTTTGCTTTTATCCAATCTCCAATTCTATCTATTCTCTTCTCTCTTAATTTTTTTATCTAATATATTTTTAAATTTTTTGGGGATTTTTTTATTCATTATTATTGGTGTTAATGTTGAACTTTCTGATAATAATATTTCCTTGTTTCTATTCCAAATTCCTATCACATTTCTCAACATTGGGTTTTTTATTCTCTTAATTTCTTCCCTTTTTATATCCTTAAAAATATATTACAAATTTTGTCCTCTACTTCTTCTGAATCTTCCACCAACCATTCCAAATCCTCCTTATTTATTATCCCTTCTATAACCAGCCTTATCCTATTTGCTTCATAGTATTTTTTAATATTGGGAAGTGTTAAACCTCCAACCTTTTGTGACTTATACCAAAACTGTTTATTTAACCTGTTTTTCTTATTGCCATTACAATATTTATTAATTAATTGTTGCAATTTGTTTAATTCCTCCTCCGATATCTGTAGTGGTACCATTCTAAATATAAAATTTATCTTTGGAAGAATTTTCATTTTAACTAGCTCTACCCTTCCAAACCATGATAGTTTTATATTTTCATATTCTCGTAATTGTTTTTGAGTTACTTTCCTTAATCTTGTTACATTTGCCTCTTCCATTTCATTTAATTTCTTAGTTATAATTATTCCTAAATATTTTATTTCATTCTTGATCTTTATTCCCATGTTAACCTGTTTCATAAAATCTTCTTCCTTTTTTGTATAATTAAGTAACATCATTTCTGATTTTTCCAATTAATTTGTAAACCTGTTAACTGCAGCAAGATTACTGATAGCGAAGAATTGGAAAGGTAAAATAAATATATCAATTGAAGAATGGTATAAAGAATTATGGAAAATAGCAATAAATGATAAATTGACATGTAGGTTAAGAGTCAGGAAAGGGGTATGGAAGGAAAACGATTTTGATAAAGTTTGGGGAAAATTTATTGAGAATGGCTTAAAAGAAGTAGACGGGAAATTACCTCCACAAGAAGAAATGGTATTTTGGAAAGAGAATGCAAATTGAAGTGGCTTGGAAGGGGGGGGGGGAGCACAGAGGTGGGGGAAAAAGTATACAAGATATATATACACTTTGGTTGATGTAATGAATTGAGAATGGAATATAAGATTATTGAAGGTATTGATGTATTCAAAGAAAACCAATAAAATATTTGGAAAAAAAACTATAAACAAAAATGAGATGAAAGGCAGGTGGGATGTGGAGAAATGCAACAAATTTGAAACAAAACAGGTGTGTGTCTAGTGGAGGATTTGTCAGAGACAATGGCTGTGGCATCATAGCTAACACTTGTTACTGTGTAGAAAGAGGCATGGTAAAGCCCATTTGAATGTATTTTACTATGAAAACTTCCTATGATAAGATAGTCCAAAATGAAACAAGAGATAGTGCCAGAAGATGTGATTCCCAGGTCGGAAGACATTCAATACCTTACTGTGGTACAGAAAAAGACTATGAGTAGCTCTGTGTATAATATTGCAACTGCACTCAAGCCAAAAGGATGTTTGGTTGTTGACATGCTCAGAAATTGCGCAAAACATATTACAGGAGCATGGAATGTGAGCAGCATGGATGAGGAAAAGCTAGATATATGTAGTACAACAAGAAACAGAATATATAGACATGCTAAGCACACACTAAAACGGGATCTACTGTTAAGAAAAAAAACACATTGTGCCAAACTACAACCTTAAGAACACCCTTGAAGAAGTTAAAGGTAATTTGCGTGTTGATGGGCGACACTCCTCCCGCCCGCAGAACCAGAGATGACAAGGACACATAGATGGGGTAAAAATGGCCACAACTTAATTTATTGATTACAGGAACACAGGGTTGGCTGCTAGGCATGGGTTCTGGATCAAGATCGATCAGCCCACTGCTGACCGATACCTAATGAGTCCAACAGGGGGCCCACTGGCACAATACCGGGCCACAAGACACGGCACCCCTGGTAACCGCCGGATGTTCCCTCCCCGGCCAGTAGGGGAGGGGCAGAACCAGATCCAGGGCCCATGCCACATGCCAACCGGAGTTGTGTCGAACTGATAATGAACAACTGCAACACTGAACAAAAACATGAACATGCAGGGTGGGTGGGAGGACAACTTGAAGCAGGCCTGGTATCTGCTAGGCCCTGCGCAGTGTCAGGACTCGGTTTCCTGGCCTTGGACATTGGCGCAAAAAACCAGAATCCTGACATGGAGAGCCGATAAGAGTATGCAGCTGGTGGCCTTGGGAGGAGCAGTTGGTGGTTGGCGGGGAACATTGAGCGGGAACTACGGTCGGCGGGAAAAGGGGATTCGAATATGGGGGAGGGTATATAAGGGTTAACTTGAGACTGTGTGCCAATCCTGGCTTTCATTGTGTATGCATATCCAGTAGTAAAAGTTTCCTGATTGATTACGGATCGGCATCCTGTGTCATTCTTGGGGCGGCTGCTGGGAGCTTACACGCAGCCTCTTTAAGGTTGCTGGGCACAGGGCGCAACCAGCCCCTGGCCAATGCCAGGTGCTGGGTGGGGCTGGCCGCTGATTGGCCAGCTAACCAAGTGGCGGGAAACTTCCCACCGCGCAGGGGCTTCTGGGAAGGAGAAGCCCCTGCTACCAACATGGCCAGAGGGAGGGGCACCCCCCCACCGCAACAGGCCTTGCCCAGTAAGTCGGGCAATTAATATACAAAATAAAGTTGCATTATTAAGCCCAGTTGATCAGGAGCTAGAACACTGGGCTGAAGTGAGGGACACTGTTAGGAAAACAACACTATCTGCAGCCAAAAAAACAAAAACAAAACAAACAAACCAAAAACAAAGAGAGGAGCCCTGATGGATGACAGATGAAACTCTTAAAGCAGTCAAGGACAGATAAGAAGCAAAAGGTTCATTTCGGTTGTTGATCTCGTTTTCTTTGTGATATTTGATATAATTTCTATCATGGTTTCTTTGATATTTTCTTCATCCTCTTCCCTTATGTTTCTAAATCTCAATTGATATTCTTTTTCTTTAGCCTCTAGGAGTTCCTGTTGAAGTTGGGTTGAGGTCAATTTTCCTTCTAGATTTTCGATTTTCTTTTTCATGATTCCTTGTTCTGTCTTCATTTCCCTGTTTTCTCTTAGTAAATCGTTATTGTCTTGTTTTAGTTTCTCCATGTCATCTCCCATGTTCTTCATTTCCTCTTTAATTAGTGTCTTTATTTCTTCTTTCATCTCCTTTTTCATTTCGTTCATTTTTCCCCTGAGTATCTCGTTCTGATTTTTAATTTCAGACTGAAGCTAACAAATTTCTTTCAGGATATCTTTCACCCCGATTTCTTCAGTGAGTGAATTTTTTCTGTTCACTTTCCCCCCTTTTTTCTCCATTCTCCCAGGGTATTGTTATTATTATTGTTGGGGTATATATTGTTCTTATTTATTTTATTTTTATTTATTTTTTTATAGGTAAATATATATATATTTATATATATATATACCTATATATGTATATACCTATATATGTATATATGTATGTATATTTCCCTTTTGTATGTGTGCTTGTATAAGAATATGAGCCAGTTGTTTATTCAATTCCTTGGCTGGCTGTATCTATTAGTTGTATTTAATATTAGGTTTACTTTATATCGGATTTTTATGGAGTTGTTGTGAACTTGTATATATGTTTATATGTGTTTGTATGTGTATATTCCTATCCTTTTTTTCCCCTGCTTCCTCTTCTGTCTTCTTCTTGTCTCTGTCTTCTTTTTGCCTCTTCACTCTGGTTGTTTCTCTTTCTCCTTCCCCTCCCTCCCTCCCTGTCCCCCATATAGATTTCCTTATCCTTGACCCCAAACCCAAAGTTACCCGTTTCTTTAACTCTTCCGTTTTCTTTTAAGTTGTCTCTGGTTCTGCTGTTCTTCTTTGCCAAGTCTCGCGGTTCTTCCTGGCGAGGTCGCAGCACGGCTCCTGCCCACCAGGCGACTTCCGCCACTCCGGCGAGGATGGTCTTTTGCAGGGGTCTAACGCGTCTATCGCGCCCCCTGCTTCTCATACATTTCACTCTATCTCGTTGTCTTCAGGTAGGGATTGTTGCAGGGGGGGGGCAGGTGGCAGGGAGGGCAAAGGAAGGTAGAATTCAAACACAATACTCTAAAAAATTCAAAACTCCCAGAGATGTTATAGTGTGCTGTGCAAAAAAACCCCTGAGGGATGAAATTTTGACTGAGAATACAAAGGAACCAACACTATACAAAGGAAACAAAATAGTAATATTAAAGGAAATACCCTCCTCAGCCCTGGAAAGGCGGAGAAAATACTATTTTTTGACAGATGAATTAAAAAAGAGACATGTAAAATTCAAATGGGAAAAAGGGGAGGGTATAATGGTGACATGGAGAGAAACCAAATATTGGCTCACTTCCGAACCAAAGGCAAGATCATTTTTGGAGAAATTCATTAAAATAGAAGGGCACAAGGAAGAGGACAAGATCAAAGAAAGGGAGAAGAACGATGCAACACAATCTAAAAAGCCAGAAGAGGACGATGAAGCACCAGGACCTTCAGAAGAACGTGAAGAAGTCGAATATGAAAATAAAAGAAAGAGAGCCAGAGAGAAATCACCGAAGCTATACCCACCCCAACCATTTGAAGCAAGGAAGGATACCGATATAGAAGAAATTAACAAAAATAATGATGGACTGTAAAATCAAAGTATATAGTTGCAATGTTAACGGTCTCAACTCCCCTAATAAAAGAAAAAAAATATTTCACCAATTAAAAAAAGGAAATTATGGTATTATTTCGTTGCAAGAAACACACATCACAAAAAACATAGTAAATTTTTAGAGCAAAACACCCTGGGAAAAATGTTCTATACAGCAGGTCCCCAAAAGAAAAATGGAATCGTAATGTACATAAACGAAAAAATACCATCAAAGTTAATATTCAAGGACCAGGAGGGAAGAATACTAGGTATAAGAATAGAGATAGAAGGCAGAGATATATTAGTATGCTCCATATATGCACCGAATTCAACCAAAGACAGCTTTATTAATAAATTGAAAAGATATATAGAGGAACAGGAATACAAAGATCTACTAATATTAGGAGAATTTAATGGAGTGCTAGACCCACTAAAGGACAAATCCATCAATAAGTCAAAACCAAACCCTAAAAAACTGGGAGTATTACCCAAAAAATTTAAAAATTTACTAGACGACCTAGATCTAAAAGATGTATGGAGATTCCAACACGAAGGTGAAAGAGATTTCACCTTCTTTTCACATAGACACAAAACGTGGACCCGCATAGATATGGTTTGGGGATCCAAAACACTGATACCCAACATCGTGAAATGTAAAATACTCCCCATGATAAACTCTGACCACTCCCCGTTAGAGCTAATAATAGACATACACCAAGAAGAGAATAGTATGTTTACTTGGAAATTGAGGGATGACCTCATAAAAGATCCAAACCAGCTAGAGAAAACCAACTCAGTAATAAAGGAATATTTCGAACTCAATGCAGAAAAGGGAACACCCATAGACATTGTGTGGGATGCCAAGAAGGCATACTTGAGAGGTCACTTCCTCGAATGGGGGGCTAGAATGAGAAAGCTTAAAAAGGCTAAATGTGACAAACTACTCAACGAAATAACCAAATTTGAAACCCAAGTGAAGGAAAATCCACACAACAAAAAAATCCTGCACCACCTAGAATTACTAAAGAAGCAGATGAACACCCTTCAGATTGAGGAGATAGAAAAGAAACTCAAATTTGTCAAACAATACCATTTTGAAAACGCTAATAAGATCGGAAAGTGGTTAATGAGAAGAATAAATATAAAAAGACAAAAGAAACATATAACAAAAATAGAGGAGAACAGGACAAGTTATTTTCAAACAAAAGATATCATGGAACAATTTGTAAAATATTACAAAGAATTATACAAGGATGAAAAGGTGTCGGAGGAAAAACATTCACAATACCTAGGAAAACAAGACATTCTACGTATAACAGAAGAGCAAAGGGAAAGTTTGAATAAAACCATCACCCAGGAGGAGATTAAAATGATAATAAAAAATATGCCCGCTGATAAAGCACCAGGGCCCGATGGTTTCACCACCAAATACTACAAGGCTTTCCAGGAAATTCTAGCACCACACTTGCAAAGAGTAATGAACAATATACTAGAGAAAGGTAAAATCCCTGAGTCCTGGAAAGCTGCTTCGATCTCTCTAATACACAAAGAAAATACGAGTAACACGTCGGTCAAAAACTACAGACCCATCTCGTTACTTAATGTGGACTATAAAATATTCATGGGAGTTCTAGCCAGTAGACCAAAAAACTTATTAAATAGCAGAATAGCGGAAGATCAAACAGGGTTCCTACCGAAGCGCCAACTAAGAGACAATATAAGAACTGTAATAAACATCATAGACTATTGCAAAAAATCAAAACAGAAAGAAGTAGGCCTAATGTTCCTCGACGCGGAAAAAGCGTTCGACAGGGTCAACTGGAACTTTATTAGGGCATTATTAAGGAAGATGGATATAGGATACCAATTTACAAAAGCGATAGAAGCGATATATAACGATCAAAATGCAAAAATAATGATAAACGGACATCAATCAATAGACATTCCCATAATGAAGGGGACAAGACAGGGATGCCCGCTGTCGCCCCTGATATTTATCTTAACCTTAGAAACCCTACTCAACAACATAAGAAAGAACCCAGAACTAACAACTAAGAATAAAAGGCCACTCTTTTAAATTACGCGAGTTTGCGGACGATGTGGTGCTCTTTGTGGAGGATCCACTTAACAACATTAACAAATGGCTAAAGGTAATTGAGAAGTATGGAGAAGTAGCTGGCCTGAAGGTTAATAGAGACAAAACGCAAATCATTGTCAAAAAGATGAGTAAGGAAAATCAAGAAAAATTGCAAGAACAGACAGGAATAAAAGTAAGTACGAAAGTAAAATACCTAGGAATAATAATCACTCCCAACAACAACCACCTCATAAAAAATAATTATGAAAAGAAATGGTCCGAAATTCAAATCAAACTGCAGAAATGGTCAATGCTTAACCTGTCGTTGCTAGGCAAAATTGCAGTAATAAAAATGAACGTCCTACTAGACATTCTATTTACATTTCAAGCGCTTCCAATTCTGAAAACAAAGGCACTGTTGAACAAATGGCAGAAGGAAATCATCAAATTCATATGGAACAATAAGAAACACAGAATAAGCGCAATACACCTAGTGGACGACAAAAGGCGAGGGGGGCTAGCCCTCCCTGAGCTACAATTATACTACGACGCCGCTGCACTATGCTGGCTCCGGGACTGGGCGACATTAAAAAAAGAGAAGATCCTAGCAGTGGAGGGGTTTGATATAAATAAGGGGTGGCATGCTTACCTCTGGAGAGACAAGGGTAAGAAGGAAAAACTTTTCAAAAACCACACCATAAGAGCTACACTCATTAATACATGGAACAAATATAAAAATAAATTCCATCAAAAAACACCAATGTGGTTTTCCCCTACTGAAGCGCACCATAAAAGGGAAATACTGCGGAAAATATGGCTCACATACAATCAACTCTTAAACATTAAGGGACAGGAAATAACACTAAAACCAAGAGAAGAACTAAACCAAACAGACTCCTCTATCTCATGGTTTCATTACCATCAGATTAGAGAAAATTTCCAGATCGACAAAATAGTAGGCTTCGAGACTAGAACATCCTTCTGGGATAACATATTAACAACGGATACAAAACTCAGAAAAATATATAACCAGCTGCTAATCTGGGCCACAGAAACAGAGCAAGTGAAGACCAATATGATAAGTTGGGCAAGGGATGAAAGGCCAATCAATACTGTTAGCAGACTGGGAAAAAATCTGGAAAAACAAAATTAAGTATACATATGCCACCGATTTAAAGGAGAGCTGGTACAAGATCTTCTATAGATGGTACCTAACACCTGAGACCCTAGCCAAAATTAATAAGAACAAAAAAAAAAGACCGATGTTGGAAATGTGGGAGGGAAAAAGGAACATTTTTACATATGTGGTGGAACTGTAAAAAGATAAAATACTGGGTACAAATTCATAGATTGATAGAAAAAATACTGGAGATAAAATTCGAATTTAGACCAGAAATTCTATTACCAGGACTTCACAATCTTAAACTCGAAATGAATGATGACAAAATAATTTTCTATTTAACAACAGCTGCTAGGATGGTCCTAGCAAAAATGTGGAAAATTAAAGAAGTTCCAACACTAGAACATTGGACTAGCAAAATAATGGACATAATAAACACGGACATCTTGACACAGAGGATTTCCCAAAACTACAGAATACCTCAAAGAACCAACTGGAAATCAGTATTAAAATTCATAAAGGAGGAAAACAATGGGATGTACACAATAGATATATAAAAGTAATCCAAGAAAAAGATGAAAGCAAAGAAAGTATAGGGGATTAAATACCCCGAGCAAATAACCATATTGATATCTTGTTAAGGAAACCAGTCACAAGGTGCGAAACAAAACTTAACAGTTATCTTAAACACACCAGGAAAAAAAAAATTGAGAAACTTGAACTTAATACGTAAAGTTAAGAATGTTTGAACCACTCTGGATAAACCTGGAAGTACCCCCCCCCCCATCCTTGTTGTTCCCACCTACCCATCACTTTCTTTCCCTATATGTGACCCGCCCCCCCCCTTCCTCCCCAACCCTTTTCCTTCATTATGGCCACCCTTTGTAACTTTCCCCTCTACCCATACCCTGCTTTTAATAATATACATGTAAAATAAAATTATTAAATAGAGATAAATATGAATTACAAAATTAGGAAATATACGTAAATTAACAATAGATATAGGGGGAAGCCTCCTCAACCTGTATGTTTATATGTAAGGTATTTGTTGTGTTTGATGTCTTGCCCTGTTTGTATATATGTTGGTGTTGTTCAAAACCTTTTCAATAAAAAAAAGAAGAAGCAAAAGGTGACAAATAAACGATGACCACAGATTGCAAATACTCAATATACATAACATTGCCTAAGAAAGGAGATACAATAGATTGCTATATGAAGAGAATCACTGCCTTAATTTCTATGCAAGCAAAGTTACCCTCAAAATTCTACAATAAATACTGTGGCCATATATGGAGTGGGAAAGGCAGATATCCATGCTGGAATCGAGAAAGAAAGAAGTGCTAGGTATCATATTACAAACATACAAGTGATAAGGAATTACAACAAAGACTTTCAGAAGGAAATCAGCCTGTACTTTACAGATTATAGCAAAACCTAATGTTCTGTAAATCATGAAAAACTATGGATTGCTCATAAGAAATGGGTGTGCCACAACAATTATCCTGATGCATAACCTGTACTCAGGACAAAAAGCTACCATTAGCAAAGAATAAGAAGAAACTGAGTCATTTTCAATTGACAAGGGCCTCGGGCAAAGCTGCATTTTATCCAATTTTTTAATTTGTATGATAACATATGTAAAGCAAGACTAAACTCAAAGGAAGAGGCATGAAAATTGGAGGACGGAATGCCAACATTTTAAAATATGTCAATGACACCATACTACTTGCAGAACATGGCAAAGGCTTGGAACAATTAATGAAGAAAATGAAAGAAATATATGCAAAGGCACGTATGTATGAAGAAAACAAAAATAACAACCACAAATGAAACATAACTTTAAAGCTGACAATGAAGACATGGAAATAGTCCCAGATTTTCCATACCTTGGTTCTCAGACATTAATTAGAATTGGACTGCAATCAAGAAATCCAAAAAGGTCCAGGGCTTGAAAGGGCAGCTATGAAAAAACTACACAATATCTGGAGGTATAAAGATGTATAATTGAATACTAAAGTTAGGGTTCCCCATGCTATCGTATTTCCCATTTCTATCGGAAAACAGCCAATATCCAGGATTTAATCTTGGAGGAACATGCAAATCTGGCGTGCATAACAGAGACCTGGTTGGAGGTGGCTTGGGGTGGTGGTGGTTAATCTCACCCTGCTCTGCCTGCTAGGCTTGGGGTGGTGGTGGTTAATCTCACCCTGCTCTGCCTGCTAGGCTATTCCGTGCAGCACCAGCCAAGATCTGGAAGCCGGGAAGGCGGAGTCGCCGTGTCTATAGGTGCCCCATCCCACAGTAAACCACCTTTGAATGTGTCCACCTAAGAGGAGGTGACCGGGATGGAATAGGGATTCTGTTAGTGTATTAATGCCCCGCTGCACTACAGTCTCCTTGCCTGAGCTAGCCGGGATGATCTTAGGTCTGGCGTTAAGAGTCCCAGTGGCTCATAGTGCTGGGGAACTTCCATGTCCATGTAAAGCCCACCTTGTCAGGAGTGGCTCAGGACTTCATGGTCACCATGGCAACCATGGGGCTGTCCCATCTAGTATCTGGTCCTATTCACAGAGCTTGACACACACTAGACTTGGTTTTCTGCCAGGGATGGGAGAAAGGTGGTGGTGTGGAGGAGCTGACCGTTTCCGCAGGAGCAAAGGCAAAGGCAGCAGCAGCAGCAAGGGACCCACGAGAGTCCTGCCTCTTTCTCTCACCTGCCTTGCCTGCTGTGTTGTGTTCCCTGAACCACATTTTAAAATGACCATCAATACAGACATTTTCCTTCTAACAATTGATCAAAATTATATTTCAACCAGGTGCATCTTCAATACTTTAGAAACACTTTAGAAATGAAATGCTAGTGCCCCTCAGTTTTGGAATGACTTTTGAAACATTGTTTCTATCGCTCGCACATGCCTATGTGTAGCTTCTTAGCAGGTCTGTACTTAGAATCATAGAATCACAGAGTTGGAAGAGACCTGGTGAGCCATCGAGTCTAACCCCCTGCCAAGAAACAGGAAAATCGCATTCAAAGCACCCCCAACTTTTTTAAACAAAGGCCATCCAGCCTCCGTTTAAAAGCCTTCAAAGAAAGATTCTCCATCACACTCCAGGGCAGAGAGTTCCACTGCTGAACAGCTCCCACAGTCAGGAAGTTCTTCCTAATGTTCAGGTGGAACCTCCTTTCCTGTAGTTTGAAGTCATTGTTCCGCATCTTAGTCTTCAGGGCAGTAGAAAACAAGCTTCCTCCCTCCTTCCTTATCACTTCCCCTCACGTATTTATACTTAGCCATCATGTCTCCTCTCAGCCTTTTCTTCCGCAGGCTAAACATGCCCAGCTCTTTAAGCCACTCCTCATAACCGTGTTCTCAAGACTCTTGATCGTTTTTGTCGCCCCCCCCCCCCCCGGACACATTACAGCTTGTGAACATCTCCCTTCAATTGTGGTGCCCAGAATTAGACACAGTATTCCAGATGAGGTCTGGCCAAGGGCAGAATAGAGGGGTAGCATGATTTCCCTGGATCTAGACACTATATTCCTATTGATGCAGGCCAAAATCCCATTGCCTTTTTTAGCTGCCGCATTACATTGTTGGCTCATGTTTAGCTGTTGTCTATGAGAACTCCAAGATCTTTTTCACATGTGCTGCTGTCAAACCAGGCATCCCCAATGGGTCTCCAGCAGAAGTCCAGAAATCCCTTCATTTCAATAGGGTTCACTATTACTTGAGGTTTCACATCTCCACCCAAAAGTGTGGAAACATCCTCTCTCTTAAAAAAAAATATTCTGCAGGTAAAAGCATTGTAATACATTTCTATTTTTCACCTTCCGGGTGAAAAGAGTGGGGTATAAATATAGTAAATACATACATACAAATAACTGCTACACTTCGTAAGGGTTTGGGATCTTGTAGGAGTATTCACGTTTCTTAAATCCAAGGCTAGCAGGCAATTGTAAAGGGCAAAGCGAATGTAAACTTTTGGAAAGCCCGCCATTCATTACCATCCACATCTGTAATATGTGCTGCCGTTACACACAACATGACATTTTGTATACTTCTTTTGCATCCTCCCTACCTCCAGGTTGAACGCCTCGAGGCGTTTGCGGTGCGTGCGTCAGGCAGATGGGCCTCCTGTTACCCTGGCAACTGCCTGGGCCCTGCCGTTCCATCCCCTACAACCTGCATTTGCACCTTGCAAAGGAGGTGCTCAAGGAGGTGGAGTCAGGAAAGGAGGAGAAGAAGGCGGCGCGCAGACAGGTGAGTGGCTTCCAGGCATGGGCACCTCCAGGGCACCCCTCAGGGATTCACGCTATATGCAAATGCGTATCTTGCCTATTGCTTCAGCCACCCGTTAGACACGATAGAACTACCCACTGTTCTATCGTGAATGAATGAATGAAACCATTCTACTCTGTCAAAACAATAAAGTACACTTCAAGAGATAGTTCAGATTTTCCAAAATGTTCTAAAGCTGGAGTGTTAAAATAGTATTTTACCCCAAATGAATTGTCTCGCTGCCCAGCTGTCCAGGCCAGTCCACAGAAAGTCTCTCAAACTTCATGCTTGATGCTGCCGCTGCCTCTCCACCCCTTACCTTAGAAAAGTGTCTTCTAGATTGTTGGTTAAGAGAAGGGCTTTAAATGCAAACTGTTGAATTATGATCAAATTCAATGAACATAGATGGGTTTGGATTTGAATGATCCAGTCCCCTCTCTCAAATTGACAGCATTACATTCCTCCTGGCTGATGTCAGTGTTTTTGATTTCACATTTACAAATGAGCACCACTATATAGAACCCAGTGTGAACACCATAATGCTAAGAAGAGACTACATGATTTGGAGTGATCGTATGTAGAGATCTATGTAACTGTGAAGTTCCACATGTGAATGATGACAAAAGAGGCTGGCCAATATAATCCCAAATCCTCATTTAACTGAGAATTTGAGAATCTTTTCAGACTTAAGTATACATATAAAAGAGAAAGAGTCTGCATAATAATTAATATAAATATATCTTCATCAACACTCTAATGCAACTGTATTGAAGACTACATAATGAAACTTTGAGAATTTCCGCTACCTGTGTTCCCTCATTCCCTCTGTTTCCTTTTCTTTCACAGTTGAAGGCTCTTCAAGATCATAGGAGAAAAGGTGAAAGGGGCTATGTGGTACATAAGGCATTTTTTCAATCGTTGGAAACACTTTCGGAGTAACTGAAGATGCATTTTGGACGCAGTTGATGGACACAGATGAGGAAGCTGATGATGGGAGGTTATAATCGTGTGAAGCAAATGAATCAGACACAGAAGCTGATGGACTCCTGGATGGACTTTGTGTCCTAAAGCTCACTGGTGGCCTCTCATCCTGAGAAAGTACACTTGAGGTACCTGAAGACTCAGAACTTTGTGTACTGTATTTAACCACCTGTAGTTCTGGGAGCTCACTAGATAGAAGAGGCAGGTGGGAAGGGAATAAAGAAAAGGCAGAATAGGAAAGGGGAGAAAATGATATTACTGAAAGGATCTTAATAAATGGCTTATGATGAAAGCAATTAAAATCTTTAGATCATACACATGCAAAACTTGCCTAAGAGACCAAAGAAGGTGGAATATAGTCTTCAGACTCTCTTTCCCATGGGATACATCCATGTACCTAGTTTCCCTTGATATATCTCATATGTCTAAATGAGATAAATATCTTTGAAATTAAAGGGAATGGTTCAGGAAAAAAACTAAAATTGGAGCGGGAGAGCCATGTTCCTGTTTAGGATATATAAACATAATGAAATCTCTCACTCCATTAAAAATAGTACATTTTAGTGACATGTATTACATTTATTTTGATTACAAAAATGTTTTAAAATAAGGTGGTATTCTACAGTCCCTGGGATAGGTCTGTACAGGGTGCTGCTACAGTTTCTGTGGAAGGGAAGGGATATATGTTGAGTGCCTCCCTTAGAGTTACCCTGCTGTCAGTGCTCCAGTATCAATGATAATATAGGTTAAAAAATTAGGTATCTTTACATGTGTTCAATATTTTAGCCTTATGTATAGTTAGATCCAATTTAAACAACTGAACAGGTTAATCACAAACTTCTTAAGTCCCTTTGACCAAGGTGATTCTACTTGAAACCAAAATAAGGCTGGGTCTAAGAAAGTACATACATGAAGAAATTGGGTTTGTGTAGTCAAATTTTAGTAAAAGAGATTTCAATGAAGAGAAAGCATATATATTCTAAACTGGTGTTGTTAGCTACTTAAGTTAATGTAATGTTCAGCTCAACTCTTGTACAGGCCTCAGTCCTAATACCTGGCTTTGACCTGCCTAGTAGCCTCTTCTTCCCCCTCATCCTCTGTATTAGGCTCTGTGATTGGCTGTTCCTCTTCCTCTTCATTCTCCTCCTCTCTAGGGTCAACCAAGGGGAAGAGGCATGCAGATGGATAGAAAGACAGAACACAAGAAGAAATAAAATGAAGAAACATTTTTATCAAATAAAATGAAATCGAAACAGTAATGAGAGAGGGAAAGAAAGGGGACAGAAACAGTTAAAGCATCAAAACAATGACTAGAAATATATGCTAGTTAGCATGATGCCATTCTATTGCTCAAAACAGCAAGGTTTCCCCCCCGATCAAACAATATGCTTCCAATGCATTTTATGCTAGTTTACTATAGATTTTGTGTAAAGTATATCCTCTATTTAATGCTATTTTTACTTTTCTCGTAAAAGACATGATGCAGTAGTCTTGTAAGTGCTTATTCACTCATTATGGTGGGATGCTTCTACATGCAATAAGTGTTTAATTTCCCCCCTTTCTGCACATTTCCTACCCTTTCTCTTTGGAAAAAGGGAAGCCCAGATGCATAAATGAATACAACATTGAATAGTTGTGCAGAAACAATTGTTTTTAGTTATTAAAGATTACAGATTTTTAATAAGTTATATCCATCCAAAGAGGAGGAAGATAAGACAGTATAGACTGAGAGATAGCCCTGAGATATGAGTTCTGCAGGTATGTAGCTTGGTGAACATTCTCTATGTGATGAATAACAATTAAGTTGCTGAATTCAGAATAAGAGTGGCACACAAAGTTGCTGCAAATTAGATAATACTTTCTCCTAAAATGGTGTTCTGTTAATTGCAAATTACTCCTATTAATTATGAATATGCAAGATTCAGAGAGAGAAATACAGCACATATCTACTTAAAATCAAAAATTTAGCATCATATTAAGATTCTCAGTGATATTACAACCAAGCAGAAATGTTGCATGGCATTTTGAGTTTAAAGCATCTTTACATGAATAGATCTTGTGTACCATTCTGATTTCAAACTCCTGAAGTGGGAAAAAGGCATTTATATCCTTATACTGGCACCCAGAAAGAAAGAAAAAAACCCACCTTATTCGATGGATGATATGGATGTATCCAAATTACAAATACACTAAATTGTTCTTTTAAGCAGAAAGGAAGGCAGATATGATATCAATCTGTTATGTGCAAACAATAAAACAAAAAAGTATAAAGTAGTGAAACACAAGTAATGTCTCCCATTTCTTGTACTCACTTTTCACTGAGATCTTCAGTGCCCTGCCCATGGCTAATCATAAAGTTGGGGCTTGCCTGAGTGCAAGGGCTAGCAGGGGCTGATAAAGTGCTTTTGGCGTTCTGGGCAGAATGCCTGCGACTCCTCCTACGTTCCAGCCACCTTCGCTCATTGCAGCCGAGACTGGCCCTTCTTCGATCTTTGCGGCCACTAGGAGGAGCCTCACCATTGTCATTCCCATCCTCATGCTGCAGCGTCATCTGAAAATGAAGTGGAATGATGTGCATTGATCACAACACCAAATGCTTTCCATTTTCTACAGAGATCCAAGTGTATGCCATGTCTCACCTGCTACGGCATCTGGGGTTATCTGTTTGTTCCTATTCTCCACTATGTATCACTCTCCACTTCTAATGTTTCCTACATGTACGTAGTACTCAGTCTGCTCATATGTAAATTCTCAATATCAAATGCATGTTGCCTCCTCTCTGTCCTCTTTCCTTCCTGGAATTATTCAAGATGGTTTATGGCATTAGAAATTGAAACAGGGTTTGGCTGAATATATGGTGGATGTGTAAATTTGAGGTCATACCCATTACTAGAATGAAAACTTGCCATCACTTAAACTGCCATCACCAGTGGCTATCCTTTTCCAAATGAAAAAGTTGGGTGGAGCTCAGTGATCAAATCTTAATCAAAGCGAAAAATCACAGAATAGAAATACAGAGTTATATGGCAACCTTTAACTCAGCAACATTGGAGATTCAATTTAAGATTAAAAATATTTTGAAGCCAAATTATGAATACTACTATTGGTTGGAAGAAATCGTGCCTCCCTATGTCAATTGAGGAAGTGGGTGAGTGCTTGGCTTCAGTTACAACTTTAAAAGTTATCCACAGTGCTGAACCTATTTTAAGAGGTACCACCTGGAAGGAGTAGAACAGCAGTGCACTGTGGCCTATGTATAGTAGCCGAAAATGTTGTCTTCCTGTTACTACAGATTCCCTTATAAAGGAGTTAACAGTCCACTGCTGCTCACATTTCCTAACTTTTTCTTACAAAGATTGCTAGAAGCATCAAAGACCTCTCTTTTCCTGGACAGTAAAATCCTAGGATTTCTCCACACGTAGAAGAAAACAGAAAGTGCTATAACAGCATATAAAGTACTATTACACAATCTAAAAATGACTTACAGTTATCTTTTCTTTTGTTATACTCATATACCATAATGTCATGCCCCAGCATGCATCTGTGATACTATGTTTGCTTTGTAGTTTGGCCCATTCGGCTTTCTGTAGTTTTAGAGTTGATGTAATAACTCTTCCCTTCTCTCTCAGTGCCATGTTTGTTGCTCCTCCCTTCTCTCTCTGTGCTATACTTGTTGTTCTAAAAGAAACATGACTGCCCAGTTTCTGAGAAATTATCATTTTTTCACCTGCTGAAGCACGATGTTCCACAAGATTATTAGATTAAAGCATTTTAAATCTTTTTGACGTCTCTTCAGTCGAGTTGATGCTATCTGACAACATACTTTTGGTGTGAGTTTAACAGAAGTAGTTTTAGGACTCAGCACAAACCCCATGCTCATACCCAGCTAATGAGTCAGAATACATAACATCAAACCTCTTTCTCTATAAAGCGTATATTACATTTCTGTTAAACTATACTAATATTCAAATCCAATAATCATGAATTCACCTTTTCCCTTAAAATATCTATTGGGGCTTGCAATCTTTTCAAATCAAATCAAATCATTTATTTTGGTCATAGACCAGCATAGGAAATAAGTCACAGTTTCATACAAACTTGGTACGTTTAGTACATTAAAATATAAATATAAATACTGAAGCACAAAAGGGAATGGAAAGGGAAATAGAGTAAAAACATACAATGCACAGGTCTATCAACAAATTATAGATTCAAGGAAGATGATTACTGGATATACAGTTAACTTTTGGGACCAGTCATCCCCTGATGGATTTTGTACACTGCTGCACAAAACTTTGCAACATTGTAGGTTGTAGCTGAATTAGTATCTACAAGTAGCAGGGAGGTATAAAATTGTCCTGAATGGCCTGGGTGCTTGTATATCAGACCCCCTCGATGGACTTGCGTGTCCAATGAATCTGTGGGAGCAACAACTGGAGTTTGCACTCTCAGGAGCGGCCACAGGGGAGGTTTCAGACGAAGCACAGTCTGAAGACCCAAAGACCTCAACAGCGGAGCAGGCGGAGGATAACATGGTACATGTTACAAGGGCTGTGAAGGCGGAAGAAGACTGCAACAGATTGAGAAGCCATGGTCGTTGTGTTAACTATGCCACTAGATGGGACCTCACTCTGTGAAGACTGTGTGTTGATCAGCTGTGCACTGATCTCCACATATTTAAAAAAACTCACACAAAAGTGTCTTCCAAGAAAAAAATAAAAACAAACCAACAAAACTCCCACGGCGATCAGCAAGTGGCGACAGGGGCAGGACTGTGAAATCTGGAAGCCCCTAGTCACAGACTGGCACATGGATGGTGGATACGGACTCTGTTGTTCTACCTCAAGGTCCGAGGCAGTTGAGTAGTTCAGCAGCTGTATCCATGACTGAGCAGCTCTTTCTAGGATCCACTCTGCTCACCCCACACGGGGAACGTGCTAGAAAAGGTGCCCTAAACAAAGTCTGCCTCTCTTATCCCTGAATGGACTGCCACGTCCAGTGGTGTCACCACCCTGTGGCCAAAAAAAATGAACTTTTGAACATGCAACATACGGATACTGCTGGACAACACTGACAGTGAACGCTCCGAACACAGAACTGCTATCATTGCAAGGGAGCTGGGATGCATAGCAGCCCTTCAGCAGAGGAGGGACAGCTGAAGGAAGAAAAGGGAGGCTACACCTTCTTCTGGAAGGGTCTGCCTGAAGAAGAACTAAGAATGCATGGAGCTGGCTTTGCTATCAGAAATGATCTGGTGAAGCATCTGACCGAAGCACTCATTGGTATTAACGAATGACTATCAGCCTTCCAAATTAACCTTGCCAAAAACCAACAGGCAACCATCGTAACTGCCTATGCACCAACACTAGATGCTGACGAAGACATCAAGGAAAACTTTTACTGTCAGCTGGACACCATCCTATCGGAGATACCCAAGGAGGACAAAATCATCCTCCTGGGGGACTTTAATGCAAGAGTCGGATAAGACTTCGCCCTGCAGCCAGGGACCATAGGAAAAGACAGGGTTGGAAACAGCAACTCGAATGGCATCCTGCTTCTCACCAAATGTGTGGAACACAACCTTGTCATCACCAACATGCTCTTCAACCAGAAAAACAAGCTCAATACATCATGGAAGCACCCCTGATCAAAGCATTGGCACCTCTTAGACTATGTAATCACATGTGCCAAAGACCGCCGTGATGTGCTTCTCACAAGAGCCATGACAGGTGCTGACAACTGCTGGACAGACCACAGGCTAATCTGATCCACAATGGCTATCAAGATTGCCCCCCAAATGCAGACTTTAAGGAAGAAAGACAAGGTGCAAAATGAACACCCAAGCCCTTCAGGAGCCCTCCAAATGAGCCCTTCTCCAAACAGCATTCAAGGACCATCTACTCATAGAACACCCCAAAAATGTTGAGGAACATCGGAACAAACCAAAGACCTCCATCATCGCAGCCTGTGAAGAAACTATTGGATATTAAACCAAGAAACATCAAGATTGGTTTGACAAAATGACGAGATCCAACAGCTAATTCACAAAAAAAGGAAATCCAAACATGGCAGAAAGACATCAACTGTGCTGCTAAAAAAAAGATCAACACCAGTGCCAAAGCTGAAGTCCAAAGAAGGTCAAGAGAACTCAAGAACATCTGGTGGACAAAGAAGGCTGAAGAAATCCAACACCTGGCAGATACCCATGACGCTCAGGGATTTTTCAAAGCCACAAAGGTCATCTATGGACCAAGAAACCATGGCATACACTCTCTACACTCATCAGATGGAACCATACTTTTGAAGGACAAAAAATCAATTGCACTATGTTGGAAAGAACTAAACCAAAGCCTCCTAAATCACAGCTCCAATGTGGCCAGATGTTCTCTCACAAATCCCACAACCACAAACTAGGGATAAGCTTGCAGCACTGCCTAGTTTGGAAGAAGTCAGCAATGCCATCAGCCAACAAAAATAAAATAAAATAACAAAGCCTGATGGGATCCCTGCTGAATTCTTTAAAGAGGGAGGACCTGAGATGACACAACAACTCCAGCAGCTCATAGAAAAAGTGTGGGTGACTTGAGAAAATCCCAGCAGATTTCAAGAATGCCACTATTCTCACCCTTTTCAAAACAGGGGAAAGAACAAACTGCAGAAACTATTGAGGTATCTCCCTTCTAACCTCCGCTGGGAAAATCCTCGCAAGAATCCCTGAAAACAGCCTTCTACCTTTCTCAGCCTTCTACCTTTCTCAGAAGATGCCCTCCCAGAATCCCAGAACAACTTCTGGTCCTCCAGAGGAACAGTGGACATGATCTTCACTGCACGTCAGCTCCAAGAAAAATGCAGGGAACAAAATCAACCTCTATACATGGCATTCATTGACCTTGCAAAGGCATTCGACACAGTGAATTGCACTGCTCTGGACCATCCTTTAAAAAATCGGGTGCCCTATCAAACTTGTGAACATCCTACAGCTCCTCCATGATGACATGATGGCAACCGTCTTGGACAGTAATGGCTCCCAAAGTCACCAATTAAAGGTGTAATCAGGTATCAAACAGGGATGTGTTATTGCCTCAACCTTATTATCCATCTTCATTGCTATGATGCTTCATCTTGTTGATGGGAAGCTTCCCACCGGAGTGGAAATCATCTATCCAACAGATGGCAAGCTATTTAACCTCAGCAGACTGAAAGCCAAAACCAAGGTTACAACAACATCTGTTATAGAACTCCAATACACCGATGACAATGTTGTCTGTGTGCATTCAGAAGAAAACCTACAAGCCACTCTAAACACCTTTGCAGAAGCATACGAGAAGCTCGGCCTGTCATTGAACATTGAGAAAACCAAAATGCTCTTCCAGCAGTCACCAGCCAATCTCTCTCCAATGCTAGTAATACAGCTTAACGGTATAACATTAGAAATACAACTGAAATACAACACCATCTGAGCTCTGCGAGTGCAGCATTCTTCCGAATTAAGCAGAGAGTGTTTGAGGACTAGGACATCCGTAGGGATACCAAGGTGCTTGTTTATAAAGCTATTGTCCTCCCAACCCTGCCATATGCCTGTGAAACGCGGACCATCTACGGACCCCTAGCCATTGACCTGTGGGGTCTCGCAAGGTTCCATTCTGTCCCCCATGCTTTTTAACATCTATATGAAATCGCTGGGAGAGGTTATCCGGAGTTTTGGAGTTGGTTGCCATCTCCACGCAGATGATGCCCAATTCCACTACTCTTTTCCACCGGAATCCAAGGAAGCCCTTTGGACCCCGGAATCCAAGGAAGCCCCTCAGTGCCTGGCTGCTGTGTTAGTCTGATGAGGGCAAACAAGCTGAAGATTAATCCCAACAAGACAGAGGTCCTCCAGGTCAGTCGTACGCCTGACCGGGTTATTGGGTGGCAACCTGTACTGGACGGGGTTGCATTCCCCATGAAGGAACATAGAATCATAGAATCAAAGAGTTGGAAGAGACCTCATGGGCCATCCAGTCCAACCCCCTGCCAAGAAGCAGGAATATTGCATTCAAATCACCCCTGACAGATGGCCATCCAGCCTCTGTTTAAAAGCTTCCAAAGAAGGAGCCTCCACCACACTCCGGGGCAGAGAGTTCCACTGCTGAACGGCTCTCACAGTCAGGAAGTTCTTCCTAATGTTCAGATGGAATCTCCTCTCTTGTAGTGTGAAGCCATTGTTCCGCGTCCTAGTCTCCAAGGAAGCAGAAAACAAGCTTGCTCCCTCCTCCCTGTGGCTTCCTCTCACATATTTATACATGGCTATCATATCTCCTCTCAGCCTTCTCTTCTTCAGGCTAAACATGCCCAGTTCCCTTAAGCCGCTCCTCATAGGGCTTGTTCTCCAGACCCTTGATCATTTTAGTCGCCCTCCTCTGGACACATTCCAGCTTTGTCAATATCTCTCTTGAATTGTGGTGCCCAGAATTGGACACAATATTCCAGGTGTGGTCTAACCAAAGCAGAATAGAGGGGTAGCATGACTTCCCTGGATCTAGACACTATGCTCTCTATTGATGCAGGCCAAAATCCCATTGGCTTTTTTTGCCGCCACATCACATTGTTGGCTCATGTTTAACTTGTTGTCCACGAGGACTCCAAGATCTTTTTCACACGTACTGCTCTCGAGCCAGGCATCCCCCATTCTGTATCTTTGCATTTCATTTTTTCTGCCAAAGTGGAGTATCTTGCATTTGTCACTGTTGAACTTCATTTTGTTAGTTTTGGCCCATCTCTCTATCTGTCAAGATCGTTTTGAATTCTGCTCCTGTCCTCTGGACTATTGGCTATCCCTCCCAATTTGGTGTCGTCTGCAAACTTGATGATCATGCCTTCTAGCCCTTCATCTAAGTCATTAATAAAGATGTTGAACAGGACCGGGCCCAGGACGGAACCCTGCGGCACTCCACTTGTCACTTCTTTCCAAGATGAAGAGGAAGCATTAGTGAGCACTCTCTGAGTTCGTCCACTTAACCAATTACAGATCCACCTCACCGTAGTTTTGCCTAGCCCACATTGGACTAGTTTCCTTGCCAGAAGGTCATGGGGGACCTTGTCGAAGGCCTTACTGAAATCCAGGTACGCTACATCCACGGCATTCCCCGCATCTACCAAGCTTGTAGCTCTATCGAAGAAAGAGATCAGATTAGTCTGGCATGACTTGTTTTTGATAAATCCATGTTGACTATTAGCGATGACTGCATTTGTTTCTAAGTGTTTGCAGACCGCTTCCTTAACAATCTTTTCCAGAATCTTGCCCAGTATCGACGTGAGGCTGACCGGACGGTAGTTGTTTGGGTCATCCTTTTTTCCCTTCTTGAAGATTGGGACCACATTGGCCCTCCTCCAATCTGCTGGAACTTCTCCCGTTCTCCAAGAACTCGTGATGTGCAGATGCTGGCGGTGGCCGGGAGGGCCTTTGCACAATTAAAACCCGTGCGCCAGCTGTAACCATACCTCGTGAAGTCTGACTTGAAGTCGAGGAGGGGCTGCCTACTCGGGGTTGGACAGAGAGCATTACCATAACCATGGTGCATGGTGATTTCGAAGTTCGAGAAGTCTTCAAGGTCTTTAAAGTACTGGAAGTCGTGGATCTCACCTTTGGTTGAAGTAGAAGGCAGTGTCCGGCAGCCATTGCTCTATATAAACTGAAGCACATGGCTGGACGCCTCATTGCGAGCTAGGGAAGGGAGAGGGGAAGTTGTGGTCTGGAGCTGTTGCCTTGCCGCTGTTGGGTGAGACTGTGTGGGGTGGAAGAAGGGTTTCAGGCTGCAGCCAGAGGAGAAGGGATTAGAAAGATTTGGGAGAGGGGAGTTTTGATTGCTGTTGGGGTTAGGGTGGGGTGGAAGAAGTGTATGTTTTGGGGTGTGTGGGATGGAAGGGTTGAGTTGTGTGTATAGCAGCTGGCAGTCAGTCAGTCAGAGGAAATTCATTTTGAAGAAGAGAGAGAGGAAGCCCGAGGAAAGCACGGAGGAAGAGAAGGGAAAAGGGAAGGCTTGTTTGTTTGGAGCTATGAGCCAGGGAAGAGAAGGAACATAGTGTGTGTGTATTGGGACTTAAAGCTACATTTCCCAATCTTTCCAGACCCTCAGCTACACAAATCAGTGATTTCCTACATCTAAGTCACTGAGACATCATTGTGTGTTTCCCTCCTTTGACTTTTGCGGTGTGTGTGTGTTTTGGGACTACATTTTGGGGCTACATTTCATAGAATCATAGAATCATAGAGTAGGAAGAGACCTCGTGGGCCATCCAGTCCAACCCCCTGCCAAGAAGCAGGAATATTGCATTCAAAGCACCCCTGACAGATGGCCATCCAGCCTTTGTTTAAAAGCTTCCAAAGAAGGAGCCTCCACCACACTCTGGGGCAGAGAGTTCCACTGCTGAATGGCCCTCACAGTCAAATCCTATCAATTCTAGTCGTCAATTGTGCTTTGTCTATCTGCCAGATTACCCAAAAGCCTGGTCCCATATCCAAGTTGTTAATTTCCTTCTAAAAGAGAGGAGGGATGTCGATGACCTAATTTCCCCGGGGAGTGAATTCCACAGGTGAGGGGACACTACCAAGAAGGCCCTGCTCCTCGTCCCCACCAACCTCACTTGTGATAGAGGTGGGGCCGAGAGCAGGGCCTCCCCAGAAGATCTTAAATTCCGAGGAGGGGCGTAGAGGGAAATACGTTCCGATAGATAAGATGGGCCGGAACCCTATAGTTGACGTCATCTCGGAACCATTGGCAATAATCTTTTAGAGTTCTTGGAGAACGGGAGAAGTTCCAGCAGATTGGAGGAGGGCCAATGTGGTCCCAATCTTCAAGAAGGGAAAAAAGGACAACCGAAACAATTACTGTCCGGTCAGCCTCACGTAGATACCAGGCAAGATTCTGGAAAAGATTGTTAAGGAAGTGGTCTGAAAGCACTTAGAAGCAAATGCGGTCATCGCTAATAGTCAACATGGATTTATCAAAAACAAGTCATGCCAGACTAATCTGATCTCTTTTTTCGATAGAGTTACAAACTGGGTAGATGCAGGGAATGCTGTGGATGTAGCGTACCTGGATTTCAGTAAGGCCTTCAACAAGGTCCCCCATGACCTTCTGGCAAGGAAACTAGTCCAATGTGGGCTAGGCAAAACTACGGTGAGGTGGATCTGTAATTGGTTAAATGGACGAACCCAGAGGGTGCTCACCAATGCTTCCTCTTCATCTTGGAAAGAAGTGACAAGTGGAGTGCCGCAGGGTTCCATCCTGGTCCTGGTCCTGTTCAACATCTTTATTAATGACTTAGATGAAGGGCTAGAAGGCATGATCATCAAGTTTGCAGACGACACCAAATTGGGAGGGATAGCCAATAGTCCAGAGGACAGGAGCAGAATTCAAAACGATCTTGACAGGTTAGAGAGATGGGCCAAAACTAACAAAATGAAGTTCAACAGTGACAAATGCAAGATACTCCACTTTGGCAGAAAAAATGAAATGCAAAGATACAGAATGGGGGACTGCCTGGCTCGAGAGCAGTACGTGTGAAAAAGATCTTGGAGTCCTTGTGGACAACAAGGTAAACATGAGCCAACAATGTGATGTGGCGGCAAAAAAAGCCAATGGGATTTTGGCCTGCATCAATAGGAGCATAGTGTCTAGATCTAGGGAAGTAATGCTACCCCTCTATTCTGCTTTGGTTAGACCACACCTGGAATATTGTGTCCAATTCTGGGCACCACAATTCAAGAGAGATATTGACAACTGGAATGTGTCCAGAGGAGGGCGACTAAAATGATCAAGGGTCTGGAGAACAAGCCCTATGAGGAGCGGCTTAAGGAGCTGGGCATGTTTAGCCTGAAGAAGAGAAGGCTGAGAGGAGATATGATAGCCATGTATAAATATGTGAGAGGAAGCCACAGGGAGGAGGGAGCAAGCTTGTTTTCTGCTTCCCTGGAAACTAGGACGCGAAACAATGGCTTCAAAACTACAAGAAAGGAGATTCCATCTGAACATGAGGAAGAACTTCCTGACTGTGAGAGCCGTTCAGCAGTGGAACTCTCTGCCCCGGAGTGTGGTGGAGGCTCCTTCTTTGGAAGCTTTTAAACAGAGGCTGGATGTCCATCTGTCAGGGGTGATTTGAATGCAATATTCCTGCTTCTTGGCGGGGGGTTGGACTGGATCGCCCATGAGGTCTTTTCCAACTCTTTGATTCTATGATTCTTTTGCAAATTCCATCATCTGTTTTCCATACTTCCCCAAACATGTGATTAATCATTATGCTTTAAGTATGTTCAATTTTTTGTTGTTCATTCGTTCAGTCGTCTCCGACTCTTCGTGACCTCATGGACCAGCGCACACCAGAGCTCCCTGTCGGCCTTCACCACCCCCAGCTCCTTCAAGGTCAGTCCACTCACTTAAAGGATGCCATCCATCCATCTTGCCCTTGGTCGGCCCCTCTTCCTTTTACCTTCCACTTCCCCCAGCATAATTGTCTTCTCTAAGCTTTGCTGTCTCCTCATGATGTGGCCAAAGTACTTCAACTTTGTCTCTAGTATCCTTCCCTCCAATGAGCAGCCGGGCTTTATTTCCTGGAGGATGGACTGGTTGGATCTTCTCGCAGTCCAAGGCACTCTCAGAAATTTGTAACATTGTTTAATTTGTAACAATGAAAAATACATCCTGCATATCAGATATTTACATTACAATCCATAACAGTAGAAGTTATGAAGTAGCAACGAAAATCTGGTTGGGGGTCACCACAATATGAGGAACTATATTTAGGAGTCATGGCATTAGAAAGATTGAGAACCACTGCTCTAAACACTTCTCATTTTCTCCTTCTTTCTAATCCTTTCTACACCCCTTCCTTTATACTCCTACTTCAGCCTTTCTCTCTCTCTCTTACCTTTCCTATTTCCCATGCAGCTCCCTCACTTTCTCTGTTGTACCTATTCTCTCTCTCTTTCTTTCCTCGCTCTTCTCCCTTTTTTTCCTTTCCTGCTCAGGGACCATAATGATCACAGAATAAACATTCTGTAGTAGTTGGGCAGAGCTGCAGCAGGGCCTAGCAGCAGTCAGGGCATGTAGATGGGCCCGCGGGAAACACTGCGTGATGTATCCTGATCCAAAAGCAGGGCAGCTGTGATGAATGATAAATCCTGAACTAGTGGAAGTTTGATAGCAAGTGAAGTCTAGACAGTCCCAGTCCAACAGTGTGAAGGAGTTGCCCCTTTCATGTAGATCGCAGAAATGAAGGGCCAAAAAGGTTCCAATGGAATTGGCAAAGGCTGGCCAGGATGGGATAGTGATGCCAGAAACGGTGGAGGGAAACCAGAAGCCTCCATGAAGCTGCAACTGCAGTGATGATGCTGATCAGCAGATGGCAAATCAGCAGCACTACCAGGAGCCAGAAGAAGGAAAGCCAGTAACACTTGAGAACAGCAGGCAGCAACAACAGCAGCAGCACTGTAATCAGAATGGTTCCTGGTGCTTGGCTTCTCCCTCTCGATGTCCAGTCGATGAAGCTGCTGCGATGGCAAACAGTCAACTGGCCAGCACTCACTGCTTAAGACAAGTCAGCATCCAGGCTCCAACTCCCCGGCAGGCCAGGGAACAGTAGCCTCAGAAAAATAGCAGCCCGAAGAAACAATGAAGGTGGTTCACTGTTGGTGGAGGAGGCGGAGGAAGGCCCAATCTCAGCAGCCTCAATTGTGGCGGCAAGATGTAGCCCGCTCGCAGCTGCAATAGGAACAAGGCAAGTGTCCCCGGAGGAATGGGAGCCCCAGATGTTAAAAGGGACCTCCAAAGTTCCAGGTGTTCATTGGGGAGTGCCAGGCCATAATGGCATGGTGGCAGCAGTTGTGTTCAATCTTTCTCCTCTTTCCAATCTGTTTCTCCATTGCCTAACCACACCAGATCATCCCCCCAATACCTCTGGTGGTCAAACCAGGGCAATCAAGTTACAGGAGGAGCTCAGAAGGGAGGATTACATTGGATTTCCAGTTTGCCTCCAGGATCATTACAGATGGCCCAGCTAGCTTGGCACCATCTTCTCATATTGCCTTCAAAGGCAATAATCCAAATAAGACAAATGGTACAGGAAAACAAGAATCATAACATGAGCATAATCCAAGGACGCGTGAACATGAATCCAGAACTTTTTAAAACACGAATCAAAATTCTGAGGAACTTGAACTGGAAATAGGACTTGATATCCTTACTATAAAGCAATGTTGCTTAATCTGAAATCTCAGCAAGATGCTCTCTAATTTAAGGGCTGCAAAACATGAAGGCATTTCTTTGACCCGGAGGTTCTGGCTTATGAAATGTTCTCTGCACTTCTTTCTCACAGATTCTTTTGGATTTCTGGTGCCTTTTGTTTTTTCCCTCTCAGATCCAACTAGATATCCCTGTCTAACCCAGTTGTTCCATCAGACAAGCTATCTTGGTCTGCCAGGTGTTTATTAGGGTTGTTAATCTCCTTGTGGCTGAAAGGTCCTCTCCCTGTCTGCTGAACTCCAAAACAATTCCACTTTCATACTCTGTCTCACAGATAGAATCTTGCTCTGAAATCCCCTCATTTCCCTAATAGAAAGAACCATCCACCACTCTCCCTGACTCTAAAACCCCAATCCCCTCATCTTCATCTGTCTGAACCACAACAAATTTCAAAATAAAAATATATACCAATAAAATTACATTAATTGAGGCATCAGTTGGTTAAATATTTTTGAATATTTACATAAAACTGTAAGAAAAGTCTGCCTGACTCTGATTAAACCATTATTCTACACTTCTTCAGTGTAAATGAACTTACGTATCCTTCCATGAATAATAAAGAGAGTAAAATAATAAATGTAATAAAATAATAATCATAGGGTAAAATAATGGAAATGTAATAATAACAGTAATAATAGAATAACATAATAAATGTAATAATAATAGAGTAAAATAACAATGTAATAATGACAAGAATAATAAGAAATAGAGTAAAATAATAAATGTAATAATAACAATAATAAATAGAGAAAAAAGGTTGAAAACTTGGTTTATACTTGAGTATATACGGTAAGTTAATCATATCTTGGATACAGTTCCTCTATATATCCAGTATACCAAGGTTGTGCAAGGTTACCTCATAAATGTTGAATTGCTCTACTAAGTCCAAGTCTGCTCCTTTCTTGTTCAAGTGTTTCTGGGAAATAGCTTCCATCCCCAGTTCCTCTAGACAGTCAACTACATCATAGAAGGCATCCTGGTCTGGTAAGCCAGACAAAGTCTGGAAATAAAAATAAAATGTATGTCATTTTTTTCTTCTGAATTGCTAGACATTTGCCAGTGTGGATCTTCAGGAGAAAACCAGTCAGGTAAGATTTCAATGCGGTGTGATGGAAAATGTAATAAATTATTGGGCAGAATAAGCAACAGTTGGACTCAAACAATATTTAAGGGCATTTTCCTAGGAAGTAAATGCCATTAAACTTAATGATGAGATTTCCTCTGCCTTATGTCTTTACTTTTTGATTAAAATTGAGAGAAGTTTCCCTGTATGCACTTAGCCACTGCACTGAATTGAAAGAGTGAATGAAAGGATACAAAGCACATGAGTAAAAAAGAGAAAAAGTTTGAGAAATTAAAAAAAAACTTTCCTAAACTGGGTTCTCTCTATGGCTTTGGAGAGAAGATTACTGCATTCACAGTTCAGCCCAAAGAGAGAGAATATATTTGCTATATTCAGGCCATTAAAAAAGGACAAACCTTTTTCATATATTACTAACCCCCGTTCTTTGATTTTTGAGTGACTGTAACCATAACGCTGCAATCCACATCATTCTGGCACCTAGGCTGGCCACTATGTCCTGTGCCATTGACCATTAGATATTAAATGTGAGAGAACATTTCACAATTTTTCTTGTAAAACTGTGAAACGATTTGTGAATACAATCTCAAACTGTAATCCTATCTGATCTCCCTTTATGAACCACCACGAAGACTAAGATCTTCTGGGGAGGCCCTGCTCTCAGTCCCGCCACCGTCACAGGCGCATCTGTCAGGCCTTCTCAGTGATTGCCCCCTCCCTAGCTATGGAGCTCCCTTCCTGGTGAGATTAGATCAGCCCCTTCATTCCTGTCTTTCAGAATGATGGTAAAGACCTGGCTGTTGGACCAAGGCTTTGGGACAGTGCAATGAGGCAATAATAGGAAACCTATTCTGCTGACTGGAGCCAGCATGATGTTTTGAGATGGTTTTAGACAGCTGATTTTAAAGTAGATATAAGTGATTTTAATGTTTATGTATATATAGTTATTTTTGTTCTGGCATGGAATGCTTGCCGTATATATGTTGTGCTCCACCCCGAGTTCCCTTTGGAGAGAGAAGGGTGGAATATAAATGTTTCTAAATAAATAAATAAATAAATAATGTTATGTATTTAATACTTATTGAAAACATTAAAAAAAACCCTTTTTTAAAAAAATGGGTAGGAAGAGCATGCAGACCCTGGGGATCACTTTGTTCAACTTGATGAATGTAAAAAGACTTAAACGACTATAAACTACTGTAATATTTGCTGGGCTAATATTTCAAATATTTCTGCAGCTGTTCCTGTGCACACTGTTTTTGTATTAAAAAGGTACCACTGCATAATTTTTAACTGTGAATATTTGTGTGTTGTTTGTGTTTAATTCTAGTTTAATTTTTGCATATTTATATTGTATAGTAATGTTTTTATTTCAAGCTGCTTTGAACCCCCTTTGGGGAGATAAAGCAGGGTATAAATAAGAATAATAACAACTTGAGAAAATACTTTCAATACAATTTTCTTCATATCCACTGATCAAGAAGTGGCAGCCACCAGACCAATCCATTTGGATATGGATCACACATTTCATCTTTTTACAATGGACTGCATGAAAACAGACAAGGAAGATCACTCAACATTAACCATATTCTTCCTCAAGTCTTCCACTCACAACACAGAAAGCCCTTTAACAAGGATATTTGACATTGTAGGCTTTTCTTTTATTGTTTATAATTAATTTTGAGATCTTTAAAAATTAATACAAAACCTACATATAAACGTGCAAACTAACAAAATGTGTAAGCGTCAGAAACATTAATTACATATAATTTACATTATATAATCAAAAGTCTTTACCTTCTCTGATTATTATAGTCTCTCAATATGCTACACCCGTTAAATAAAAAAGAACCATTGATATATCCTTCCCCAAATAATAACACTCTTCTAGTCCTTCTGATGGAGTCCTGACCCCATCTTTGCTAGAGAAACATACTGAATGGGCCTAGTCTTTGTTAAAGTTTTTTAAAGATCTCTCCTTGATTAACAGAGTAAGTGTATACATTTTTGCAAGTTCAATTATTTTCATAAGCAAATTCTCTTGCAACGGAATCGAGTCTTTCCAATTTTGAGCATAGATAATTCTTGCTACTGTTGTCACATATAGCAATAGCCTTACACATTTTCTATTGGTTCTATCATCTAACTCTCCAAGCACATGGAGTTCAGCTTTCATTTCAAATTTAACTTTAAAAATTTCTTGTAATATCATAGGTGTTTGTGCCTAGTATTTTGGGGCTCTTTTATGTGACTACCACATATGGTAAAAGATGTTTACCTTTCCCCCACATTTCCAACAATCACTTCAACTATTTATATACATTCTAGCAATTCTATCTGGTGTCAGATGCCATCTATACATCATTTTATAGAAATTTTCATTCAAGTCATTATTCAGTGTAAATTTCAAACTCTTTGTCCAGAACCTTTTCCATTGTTCATAGAATCATAGAATCATAGAGTTGGAAGAGACCTCATGGGATATCCAGTCCAACCCCCTGCCGAGAAGTAGGACAATTGCTTTCAAAGCACCCCTGAGAGATGACCATCCACCCCCTTCCAAGAAGCAGGACAATTGCATTCAAAGCACCCCTGAGAGATGGCCATCCAGATGGGCCCAGGACGGAACCCTGCTGATGGCACTTCGCTCGTCACTTCTTTCCAGGTTGAAGAAGAAGTATTGGTGAGCACCCTTTGGATTCATTCATTTAACCAATGACAGATCCACCTAACCGTAGTTTTGCCTAGTCCACATTTGACTAGTTTGTTTGCCAGAAGGTCATAGGGGACCTTGTCAAAGGCCTTACTGAAATCCAGATACGCTATATCTACGGCATTCTCTGAATCTACCCAGCTTGTAACACTATTGAAAAAAGAAACCAGATTAGTCTGGCGTGACTTGTTTTTGATAAATCTGTTTGTTTCCATATTCCCCTTTTAATTTTAATATTGCAAGTTAGCATATAATTAATAGCTATATTCCAAATTTCCCTATACCATTCTTCTAATTGAATTTCTTTTTTTCTTTCCAGTTTTTTTCTATTAACAATTTAGCTGCTGTTATCAGATTAGAAATCAATTCTTTCTCCTCTTGTGAGAAAGTAATATGTATAAGTAATAAGTAAAGTATGTATAAGTAATAACGCTAATTTTGGTGTAGTCTTGATCTCTATTTTATTATAGCTCTTATTTCTTTAAAAATACTTTCCCAATTTTTGGGGGTAATTTTACATGACCACCACATATGAAGATATGTCTCTATTTCCTGACACCTCTCCAATACTGATTTGAGTATTTTTTATCAATCTGATTTAATCTAATGGGAGTTAGATACCATCTAAGTAGTGTTTATTCTAAACAAGCTTGAGGACCTGATGGTGCCTGGGTTATTTGAAAATTTCTTTGTTTTTGGATGTTAAGTAATATCGGTTTGGTAATTTTTAGGTGTCTTTCTTAGAAAAAAAAGCCAGTCTTTCCTGTTGTTTGTTTATGAATGCTCCAATTAGAAAATGCGTAAGGATTTTGGTGAACTGCAATTCCCAAAATCATGGGCTAATCACCCCCAAACCTCACCTGCATTCATAGTTGACCATGTTGGGTGTGCGTGTCAAGTGTGGTCCAGATCCATTGTTGGCTGGTTTCAGTGTTCTCTGGATAAGGGTGGACTACAACTCCCATATGCCAAGGACAATCACCCCCAAACCAGTCCTGTATGCACAGTTGGCCATGTTGGGTCTGTGTGCCAAGTTTGGTCCAGATACAATGTCGGCTCAGTTAAGTGCTCTCTGGATAAGGGTGAACTACGAGTCCCAGATTACCAGGGCTATCAGCCACATACCTTGCCTGTATTCCCAGTTGGCTATATTGAGTCTGTGTGCCAAGTTTGGTCAAGATCTGATGTCGTCTGGGTTCAATGCTTTCTGGATAAGGGTGAACTACAACTCCCAGAATCAAGGTCAATTCCCACAATCCCCAGTAGTATATTCAATTGGTCATGGGGCTTTTCTGTGTCAAGTATAGTCTCAGTTCATTGTCGATCGAGTCACAGTTTCACTGGATGCAGGTGAACTATAACCCCATAAATCTATGTCAATGTCCCTCAAACTTCTCCAGTTCATTATGGAAAGTCTGTGTGCCAAGTTCCACCCAGATCCGTTATTTATGGGGGTTGCAGTGGTTTGTGGAAGCTGGAGCTGAATTGGGTGAAGGTACTGCAAATCCCATAATCTGTGGTCAATCCTCCCCAAACCGCACCAGGATTTATAGTGGGTCTTGGGGGGTGGGTGCGTCTGTGTGCCAAGTTTGGTCCAGGTCAGTCATTCGTGGGGGGTCTCTGGAACTGAGTGAAGGTACTGCAATGGACCTGGACCACATTTGGCACATCATCCATTGCAGGTTTGGTCCAGATCCACCATTGGCTGGGTTCACAGTGCTTTCTGGATGTATGTGAACTACAACTCTTATAAATTAAAGTCAATTCCACCAAAACCCACAATGCTGGCCGGGTGCTCTGGCCTTTACACCTGCTCCTCACAACTCTGAGGGCCCCACTTATGACTACTTGTTAACTGGCTTTTCAGATGGCCAGTCGAACACTGGGCACCTAATCTGTGCTGCAGAGCCTCCAAGAGAAGTAGGTCTATGCATGGGGATTCCTACAATCTCTGGGAGGGGGAAGCATGACGGTAGGTGCAGGCCGAATACTAAAGGGAGGTTGAGTCAGCGGGAGACTCGGCCCCCTTCTGACCTGCGGCCTATTCCCAGGTACAGGCAACCAGTTTCCTCCCCTCCTACTCTGGTGTTAGTGAATGCTAGGTCCATAAGGAACAAAACTGCCATCATCAGGGATTTTCTTAATGATCAGGGAGCTGACCTAGTGTGTATTACAGAAACTTGGATCCAAGAGGGGGATGAGACCCTACTCCAGGAAATAACATCTCCAGGTTATGCAATCACTCACCAGATGCGGACTGGGAGGCGGGGGTGGGGTGGCTATGCTCGCCTGAGAAAGTTTTTCTCTTAGGGCAGTCCCTGTGCTGAGCATCTCTGGCATTGAAAGTGTTGGCCTGGTGTGGGGTTCCTGTGAGAGCACAGTCTTTCTGCTGGTGTACCGTGCGCCTAGCGCACCAGCAGACAGCCTATCCCAACTGCTTGAGACTGTGTTGGAGTGGTCCTTGAGGTTCCCCAGACTTATCGTCTTAGGGGATTTCAATGTTCACGCTGATGCAGACTCTTGTTCATTAGCGGCTGTGGACCTAGTGTCTACCATGGAGACACTAGGACTCTCGCTTTGTAGTACTGGGCCCATGCATCGGTCGGGACACACGCTAGATTTGATTTTCAGTGCAGGAATTCAAGTGACCCAAGCCTCCACAATAGAGGTTCCATGATCGGATCACTGTGTCCTGAGAGTCTGGTTGGAGCATGCCTACCCACGCTGCAAGGGCGCCGAGCCAATTTGGGCTCGCCCAAGGAGACTTATGGAACCCAGTAGGTTTCAGAATGCTCTGAGGGATCTGGAGCCTGCCAGCGACTCGATCGATGTGCAGGTGGACATCAGGCTATCCAATGCACTCGACGAGATCACCCCTAGACGCCCTCTCCGACCCCGCTGAAATCGGTCTCCTTGGTTCACTGAGGAACTTCGACTGATGGAGCGGGAAAAGAGACGGCTGGAGGGCGTGTGGCGAGAACTCCGTGACGGAGCATCGAGATCAGCTTATGAGGCATTTAGGGAGTCCTACGAGCATGCTATCACCGAGGCAAAGCGAGTATATTATGCTTCTTTGATAGTGTCTGCTAGCTCACGCCCGGCAAAATTGTTCAAAATAATTCGATCTCTAATGACGGTTCCTACCGTCCCAAAAAGTGGTGATCAGGCCCCTTCAGCCGAGGTTTTTCAGAGCTACTTTGCAGACAAGATCTCGCTACTTCGCCGGGACCTCCCCGCTACAATCGATACAGTGAGAGAACTTGAGACTCCGTGGCCACTTGCTGGACCCATCCTCGACCGGTTCATCCCGCTGGACGCAGGGGCTGTCGATAGGCTCATAGCTGCAGCCAGACCGACCACTTGCTCCCTCGATCCGTGTCCCTCTTGGCTGGTGAAATCCTGCTTGGAGGGATTACGCGACCGTCTGTTGAAGATTATAAACAGTTCCCTTGAGCAAGGCGTTTTTCTAGAGGGTTTAAAAGAGGCGGTGGTCTCTCCCCTGCTGAAGAAACCAGATTTAGATCCTTCGGTTCCCTCCAGTTACCGCCCAGTTTCGAATCTCTCGTTCCTGGGCAAGGTGATTGAGAGGGCAGCAGGGGAGCAGTTGCAGCAATTCCTAGACGACACAGCCGGACTAGATCCCTTCCAGTCCGGCTTCCGTGCGGGGCATGGGACAGAGACTGTGCTGGTCTCCATCACGGATCACCTTCGATGCCAGCTTGACCAGGGTGGGTCAGCACTGCTTGTGTTATTGGATCTCACAGCAGCATTTGACACAGTTGACCACAATCTTTTGACCCACCGCCTTGCTGTTGCTGGAGTCAGGGGGACAGCTTTAAACTGGCTGTCCTCCTTTCTTCACAACCGTGGACAGCGAGTGGAGAGGGGAGGCCTGGTCTCTGAGAGGTCCCCTCTATCTTGTGGGGTTCCTCAGGGGGCCATTCTCTCCCCTCTGTTATTACACATCTATATGCGACCACTTGCTCAGCTGGTTCGAGGTTTTGGGCTTGATTGTTATCAGTACGCCGATGACACTCAGCTTGTGCTGAAGATGGAAGGCCGACCGGACTCTGTACCTGATTGTTTCCATCAGTGCCTCAAGGCCGTTACTAGATGGTTGTGTGCCAGCAGGTTGAGGGTGAATCCAGCAAAGACGGAGATCCTATGGCTGGGTCGACCGGGCAGTGGGGACATCCAGCTGCCTACCCTGGATGGCGAGGCACTACGCCTGTCATCACTGGTAAAGAGTCTGGGAGTCCTTCTGGACCCTCTGCTGACGATGGAAGCCCAGGTCTCCACCGTTAGCAGAACCGCTTTCTTTCATCTACGGCAGGCTAGACGGCTGGCCCCCTACCTGTCCAGGGACGACTTAGCTATGGTGATCCAGGCCACGGTCATCTCAAGACTGGACTACTGTAACGTCCTCTACATTGGCCTTCCTCTGTCGGTGATCTGGAAGCTCAAGTTGGTACAAAATGCAGCTGCTCGGCTTCTTGCGGGAATTCCGATGAGATGCCACATAACACCAATCTTACTACAGCTGCATTGGCTACCAATTGATTACTTTCAAAGTGATGGTACTCACTTTTAAGGCCTTGCATGGTCTGGGGCCGATGTATCTAGGGACCGCCTCACGCCCTACCAACCCCAGAGACCCCTCCGTTCTGAGGATCAAGATCTATTGGAAGTCCCCAGTGTCAAGACCTTGTGTCTAACAGCAACCAGATGCAGAGCCTTCACAGCAGTGGCACCATTACTCTGGAATACTCTGCCTCCTGAAGTCCGTGCCTTGAGGGACTTACCAGCTTTCTGCAGGGCATGTAAGACATACCTGTTTCGACAGGCTTTTAATGTTTGATAGTGTTGTTTTTAAATTCTTTTAAATTGCTTTTAAATTTTGTTAGATTTTAGCTAGTCTTGTAAGCTGCTCCAAGCCCCAGGGGAGTGGCGGCATATAAGTTTAAATAATAAATAAATAAATAAATAATAAAAAAAACTTGGTCATGGTGGGTCGGTGTGCCAAATGTGGTCCAGGTCCATTGCTGGTGCAGGTCAGAGTGCTATGTCTTGATGCAGTGTGAACTACCATTTCCATCATGTTGAGTCAGGCTCCCAAACCCCTCCAGTATCTTCAGTTGCTGATGAATTCTGATCTGTTTGCTGTGCACCATATAAAAGAATAGGAAAGGAGTAAGGTAGAGGCAGTGGGCAGGGTCATGCAAAAACACCAATGGAGAAAGAAAGGAACACTGGGATGTGGCGCACACATAACCTGCAATATAACCTTGGAGGGAAGGCTACTGGTGTTTCTTGCATAATAGGAGCTATAGCTGTTTGTGGAGGCAGGAACCTGTCTGTGTAAGTGGACACCTCCGCAACATACACAAATACACATTTTGACTTTTATTATGTATATAGAATAGATAGATTGTTCATTGTCTAATATCAATAAGTCTTTATAAGTCAACCGTTTTTCTTTCGGGGCAATTCATTTCTTGAATAATTTCGGTTTGGGTAATTACACAGACCCCAAGAGGATTCACGCGCTTGCACCTGAGATAACATTCACCCAGCAACTTCTCCTATACTAGACTTGTGGGAAAGAGAAGTATTTAATAGCTGCAGAATAAGAGACAGTTAAGCACTACAGAATGTGCATGGAGAGAACTGTAATTTGTTATTAATATAAACATTTAGTCATATTTCATATAAACATGAGGGAAACATTTCCATTTGGTCTCAAATATAAGTGTCAGCAGTAATAGTTCTATATATCAGAACATATAAACTCCAAGCAAAAACAAACCTTGTTCACTAAAGTCATCGTATAAACTAGAAGTTCTGTGTCAACTCCATCTTTTTCCTCCAAAATCTCCATGACATTGGACCATGGTTGAAGGCCTGCAAAAAAGAAAAAAAATATTTAGGAAAGTGGATCAACTTTATTGTATAAACGAAGTTCAAAACTTCTTGACAGGTGCAAAATGAGCAAAAACAAAACAAAACAAAAAACCTCCATAGAGTAAACAGGTGCTTTGGAATACCATAATTCACTACGTAGGTTGCCACTACACAATAGTCGCATCCCACTTTGGGATTCCAAAATTGGTTTCTTGCCATTTCTTGATTAATTGTCACATAAGCCAGCTGGATCTGAAGCTCTCCTTTCTCCCTTATGCTTCCTTGGATGTAAGGCATTTTTAAAAGAGAAATACGAAAGGTCCTGGCTGGATTTTCTTCCTCCTCTTTCCTCAGAGGTAAGAGAGGGAAGGTCTCAGACCCAGGTGGCTCTGGTTTGTATTTCAGGCACATTTTTATTCGCATAATGGTCATACCCCTTTTTTTCTGAAAAAAATGGGATAAAATATGAAGGGGGTGTGTGTGAAACTATTATGTGGTGAAAAAATACATCTCATAGGTGCACAGGAATCCGAACCTTCATTTCCCAGTGCGCCTACCTCCTTTCCTTGGTGTTACAGGGCTTGCCTTGTCAAGAAGAGAGCCTTGGGAATGCCTCCGCAGATTAGTTTGGCCTAGACTGACAGACAATGCAATCCTTGTAGTACCAAGAGGACAGGCACGTGGGCAGGTGAATCCTCAATTAAGGGTGCAACTTTTATGTAATACTATTATGTGACTATTATGCAATAAATACGGTATTACATGTGAATTACAGTATTTTAGGCAATATTTTAAAATATTAAATATAATCACTTTCAGATTTATACTAATGGGTACTACTTCAGGGATTTGAAGATTGCCAGAAGTCCTAGATAGTTGATGTGGCACAGCCTCTCTGCAGACCAGAGGGTTGGACGGAGAGTTCTCCTGTATGGCATCCCCATGCGAACATCGACACATCTGTAGTGAGGGTGATGGATGGGGGTTCGGGATGGAAAGGAATGCCCTTGCAGACACAGTGACGATCTGTCCACCATTTCAAGGATTTTCGCACGGCTGGCGGAACGGTGAGGCACTTTGACGTATGGTCTCTGATCGGGTTGAAGTGGTCGAGGAACTACCTTTGAAGAGGTCTGAACCGAAGCCTTGCCAGTGGGGTCTGTTGGGTTTCATCCCTGACTGCACAAGTCTCCAGCTCTCAATGAGTAGATAGCCGAGATAGACTTAGGGATTCCTCCCCAATTTCCTGTAGTTAAGTTGGTTAAGAAGGGGTTAAGAAGGGGGAATTGTCTCACTTATCTTTGCATGGTACTATCCCCTCCCCATTTGAATACCTAGGAATGTAATCCTATATGGAAACGTAACTTCCTCTTTTAAAGGTATTTTTATTGCCCTGGGCTGGGCCATGTGGTCTGTCTCCATTTTTCAGGCCTCTTCCTTTTGTCTTCTCTAGAGTGAGGAAGCATCTTGCCATTGTCCAGTCAAAGATGTAGTAGAAATAGTTATTTTTATAATTTTTCTTTTTTCTTTTACCTTAGATGATAGCTCAGTGAAGCTAGTTAGCTCCAAGAACCTTTCCTATCTAGAATGGATTTCTTTTATCTTTAATAAACATATTATTTTTGATCCTATGAGTTTTGGATCTGCAATCCTGTTCCATCCTGCTGAATGGAAGTCAATCCTTGCTCACTACATATAAGTTTATTCTGCTTATTTACTGTGCACCCTGCACTCTGCTATATTTTTGGTGGAATCGCCCCCAGAGAGGGTTATTTTTGAAACTAACAGCTCTTGATTCCCAACAGGGTCACCATCACCGTGGAAGCCATGTGGCTAAGCAGGATTTGGATTTGCTTGGCCGATACCGTTCAAGACCGAATGCCTCGGAGTGTCTCGATGCAGAGCCCCCTGAATCTTGCGTTGGGAAGGTAAACAGACTGGGTCAGCAAATCGAACATGGCGCCGATGAACTTTATGTACGTCGTTGGAGTCAAGTGCGACTTTTCTTTGTTCAACTGGAGGGCGAGATCGCTGAGGAGGGAGCCTGTTCTTTGGATTTGTGACCTTAGGAGTGCTGGGGAACGTGATAACAGCTACCAATCATCCAAATATGGAAAAAATCGGATCTTTTCCTTTCTGAAAGCCGCAGCGACCACCGACATGCATTTCGTGAAAGTCCTTGGGGCCGTTATGAGCCCGAACGGGAGCACATTGAAGGAGTATGTCTGTCCTGCAACCCGAAAGGCAAGAAAGCGTCTGTGGTGCCTTCGAATTGAGAGGTGAAAATAAGCGTCCCAGAGGTCGATGGATGTGAAGAAGTCCCCATGTTTGAGGAGGGGAAGTATGGACGACACCATCACCATTCTGAACTTCTGAGGTCTGATGAGGGAGTTGAGGTCTCTTGGGTCCAGGATTGGGCGGAGGGAACCATCCAACTTGGGGACGGTGAAATATTTGGAGAAGAAGGCCTGCCTTTTGTAGCAGTGTGGCGGGGGAGAAATAGCTCCTTTTAGAAGAAGGGTGTCAACCTCCGACAGGATTGGAGAGGAGGATTCGGTTTCGACGATCTGTCCTGCTGGTGGGAGTTCCTTGAACTCCAATGCATAACCCTCCTCCACAATTAGCACCCATGCATCGGAGGTGATACTTCTCCATGCATCGACGAAACTTGCAAGGCGGTCACCAAACGGCAGGTGTCAAGGTCGAGATTCGAGGATGGGGATTGAAGGGAGGGACATGGGAACGGCATCTGTACCAGATAAGGAGACGGTATCGTCCAGGAGAGCATCAAACACGGCGCCTGGGATGGTTTCCTCCCGACACTTGGCGGGACCTCGACCGTTGTTGTTGCGGTTGTGGTTGATGCTGTTGAGGCTGCTGTGGTTGGTGAGTCTGCCGCTGTGCAGTCTGAAGGGGGTGAAAGGTTTGACAATACTGGAACTGTCAGTAAGGAGCTCCACTGCGCCACCTCGAGTACTGGAACCACCTTCTTTGGGATTGAGATTGGTTCTCAATCCCGCACTTGGCTGCCAGTATTTTAAAGTCCTGATTCGCCTTTAATTTGTCATCAGTCCCCGCATTAAAGAGACTGAGGGCGTCGAAGGGTAAGTCCTCGTTGACCTGCCTTGATGATGTCGAGAGGTCGGAAAATCGGAGCCAGGCGTGTCTTCTGACAGCGACCGCATGAGCAATCATCTTCCCGGCCATGTCTCCTGTGTGCTTGGCCATCTGCATCTGGTGATGCGCCAAAGAGTTTGCCTCCTGGGCCAGGGTGGTCAGGACGGTGCGGTCTTCTTCCAACATCCACTGGACGAAGGGCATGGCTTTTCCCCACAGGATCTGTTGGTAAGCCCCCATACAGGTGCCATAGTTGGCCATTCTGGCAAACAAGAGGGCACCCGAATAGTTTTCGGCCCACTGCGTCGAACCTCATTCCCTTCTGGTCTGAGGGGGTCGAGAATTGCCTCCCGAACGCTTGCGCAGCCTTCACTACCTCAGAGTTAGGGTCGGGGTGGTGTTTCAGCCATTCTAGGCCCTCGTCATCAGTTCGGTATCAGGCCTCAACCTTCTTAGAAGTAGGAGGGATGGAGGATGGGGTTTTCCAAGAAGCTTGAATAACATCCAGGAGATATGGCAGAAAGGGTAACAGAGGGGCCGGTGGTGTCTCCGACTGAACTCGTTTGAATACTGGGTCAGTAACTGCCTTGGAAGTGTGTTTAACCTCCAGGCCCAAAGTGTCTGCCATGCAGGCCATCTGGTCAGCGAAGGCCCTGATATTGTCCGTCGGCGACGGAGGGTCGGCCTCGTAGGCATAGTGGGTAGGGGACCTCTCGTTACCGAGGGACAGTACCCAGCCTGAGGCAGCAAGTTCTCCATCTTCATCTTCTTCCTCCGCTTCAGAGGGAGGGGGGAGGACGAGGAATGGTTTTGTGAAGGTGGAGGAGGAGGTGGCAGTCGGAGACAGGATGGGGTTGGGGGTTGTTTGGAGGCTGAAGACTGAGCAGCACATGCCAGTCTGGCCATTTGTCTCCCCCTTTCCGGTGTCGCCGTGGGTGGAAAGAGCTCTTGTGTGGCAGTAAGTCCAGGTGGCCGGTTGGGTGCCTCTATCACAGTATCCAGCGAGATGACTGGGGATTCTGGCCGCTCTACGGGCACCTGTCGGCAACTGCTCCTCCTGTGATGGCTGTTGGAGGGGTTCCGGCTGGGCCGACTGAATTGGCGAAGACCAATTCGAGAAGAGGACGATGAAGAAGGAGGAGGCATCATCTTTTTCTTCTTTGCCGGGGGTTGAGTCGACATCGACTTTGAGAGCGACTTGCCTGGCGTGGGAGGGACCGAAGAGGAGGAGGTCGCGGCATGACGAGATTCCTCCCGGGCCCGACGAAAGGCAATGCGAACCACCGTTGATGATGGTGGAGTAGCTGTTGTCGACCTTACCGAAGCCACAGAACTGGTTGAGGAATGGCACACACGTACGGTCTCAGTAGTTACCGAACAAGGCCTCTTGACCTGTTTGGCCGGTCTCGTGGTCTTTGACGTCGTCGATGTGGTCGCTCGAGGTCTCTTTTGTGCCACCTTAGTCGCCTTTGTTCAGCGAGTTGCGGGTTGTGAGGGCGGGTCAGCCGGTTGAGAAGTCGATGCTGCTGTCGAGGTTGACGGCTGTGCAGTTGATGTCGATGCCGATGGTCGAACCATCGACATCGAGGGTGCTGGTGCCAAAGACTGCTGGTACAATAAGTACCGCAGGCGGTGAACTCGGTTCTTCCGAGACTGTCGGAGTCGGCGATATGAGCCTCGCCGAGGCAAAGAAGGCACAAAGAGTGCTTATCCGAATCTGGAATCTTCCTGGAACACTGCGTACAGTGCTTGAATTGAGTTGTGGACATCGCAGAAGTTCTGAAGTAAGCCTTGCGGCGGAAAAACAGGAACTGCTGAGTGTGCGCTCGGGGCGCCTTTTATGCCCTGTCGGGGACTGGGCGGGGTTAATGCCAAAACTTGAAAAGTTTAAACTAAAGAAGTTTCCGTTGGGGCCTGCGCAGGCGCAGACACTCCACATGTGTGCATTCACAGAGACCACGAAGAAAAAATAAATACTTGCTTAGATAAGATTATCATGATTTTCTGTGAGCGAGCAGATGATGACTGGTAGATAGTATATGTTCTGTATGTTCATAACTAGAATTGATAGGAGGAAACTGGTGCCATTTTTGGAATAATCAGGTCAAATATACCAAGAAACAGGACTAACATTTGAGGCACCAAAATTTCATCATCATCAGTATTATTATTATTATTATTATTATTATTATTATTATTATTATTCCGCAGGAGGTTCCAAGCTGCTTAACATAAAAACAGCAGCATGCAATTTGAATATTAAAACAGCATTAAACATAATTAATATTAAAACAATTCAGATTAAATCCATAAAAACATATAAAACCACAGCAGTCCCTGACTAGAACTTAAATGCCTTCTTCTTTAAAAGCCTGCCTGACTAAAAAGGTTTTAGTGTGCCACTGAAGGGACAGCAGGGAGGGGGCCATTCTGGTTTCTTTGGGCAAGAAGTTCCAGAGTCGTGGGGCAGTAATGCTGTAACCTGCCTTGAGCCATAAGGAGAGGCAGGCAAGCAATTAAATAATAATAATAATAATAATCTTCAAAATACCATATGCAATAGGCAATACCATCAAGGCCATAAACACCTGGGCCATACCTGTCATAAGATATACTGCTGGCATCATAAACTGGACACAGGCAGGACTGGACAATTTGGACAGAAAAACAAGAAAACTCATGACCATTCATAATTAATTATATCCTCACAGTGATGTTGACCAGCCCTGTCTGCCTAGAGAGTCTGGGGGCAGAGGACTTTTACAAGTCAAACAAGCAGTTGAAGAACAAAAAACACGCCCTGGCAGAATATGTCAAGGAAAGCCAAGAACCTGCTTTAACTGAAGTCAATAATCAGAAACTTCTCAAACCACAGTAGACAAAGAGTCAATACAACTGCACTCCAAACTAGAGCTGACAGCTGGCACAACAAAGCCTTGCATGGGAAGTTCCTTGAGAAGATTGAAGGAAAAGTTGATGAAGAGAAGACCTGGTTGTGGCTCACGGATGGAACCCTGAAGAAGGAGACAGAAGGCCTGATTCTTGCAGCCCAGGAGCAATTAGCCTGCATTAGACTATGTTGCAATGCAATTAAGGCCAGGATTGAAAAATCAACAGATGACCCAAAATGCAGACTGTGCAAGGAAGCTGATGAAACCCTGTTGCAAGACAATCGCACAGACAGACTACAAACAAAGACACAACTCTGTGGCCCAGACGATTCACTGGAACTTATGTCACAAATACCACCTGCCAGCAGCAAAAAATTGGTGGGATCATAAACCCGCAAAGGTCATGGAAAATGGACATGTAAAAATACTGTGGGACTTTCGAATCCAGACTGACAAAGTTTTGGAACACAATATACCAGACATCACGATTGTGGAAAATAAAAAAGTCTGGATTATTGATGTCGCCATACCAGGTGATAGTTGCATTGAGGAAAAACAACAAGAAAAACTCAGCCGCTATCAAGACTTCAAAATTGAACTGCAAAGGCTCTGGCATAAACCAGTCCAGGTGGTCCCAGTGGTCATTGGCGCACTGGGTGCCGTGCCAAAAGATATCAGCAGGCATTTGGAAACAATAAACATTGACAAAATCACGATCTGTCAACTGCAAAAGGCCACCTTATTTGGATCTGCGTGCATCATTCGAAAATACATCACACAGTCCTAGACGCTTGGGATGTGTTCGACTTGTGATTTTGTGATACGAAATCCAGCATATAGATCTCGTTTGCTGTGACATATTGTGCTTTTGTGTCAATAATAATAATAATAATAATTAGATAGTTGCCAGTAATATGAATGGGAACAATACCAGCAAAACCAGCTCTGTTGAGAGGTGTTTGGACTATGGTATCAAGAAAATTTGTGACTTGTAAAACATTTGTTTGGGATAAAAAGATCCACCAATAACTGTTGCACTGAAAGCCCAGAGAGTGTGTGTTTTTTTGTTCAACGCTAGTCCTCTGCACCATACATAACTCCAACCAGTATTGCACAGTAAACACAGCAATTAGCCTGCATTAGACTACGTTGCTTCACTGTGTCCCAAGTTTCCAAACTGTAACACATACATACCACACAATAGACTTTACAGTTGCTATTTCACAGTCTTGATAATTTGCAGCAACATTATGTAACCCTTGAAATCAAGCTCTTATTTTGGGGTGCCAATTTCAATATTTTTGCTGAAAAAAGAAATAACCAGGCCGAACTACAAAACAAAAGATTTTAAGAAGAGTCTTGATGGTGCAGCTTTTCTGAATGGCATCCAAATATCTGTTTTTCACAAATAAATATAGTTCCCAGTTCAAAATACATATACAAAGGGGGTTGGCTTCTGCAGTAGGTCTGTGGTAACCTGTGTCTGCCTGGCACTTTAAAACTGCACCTTAACTGGACGGGGGCAGCTGAAGCAAGGTGTTGCCTCAACTTCTTCTCAGGTAGCCTGCATTTTAAAACTCTACTTTGCCTAGCCAGGGGCAGCTGAAGGAAGGCATCACCCCAAGTCCCATCCAGGCAGCTGGTACTTTAAAACTGCACCTTAGCTGGATGGGGGCAGCTGAAGCAAGGTGTTGCCTCAACCATTTAAGGCCCCTTTAGCTGTTAGTCTGTGCCTTAAGTTTTTATCTATTAAGAAGATCTGGAACCACCGTTACTGGTCATTAGTAGTTGCTCTGTGGGGGGGGGGGGGAAGCGTCAGCTGGGGTGGGATTGGGAGACTGTGCGCCAACTGATGCTGGCTGATCCTTCCACAGGTCTTTTGGGTGGACAGTGTTCAGGTCCTGGGCCAGTATACTCTTCACTTCACTTCACTTTATTTCTTAATTAGTGGCTCTCCACCAAGGTGCTCCGAGCGACTTACAATCTAAAATAGCATTTACACAATATAAAAACATTCAACATAAAAACATTCAACAGTGACTATTTGGCAAATTAGATCTGATTACTTAAATGCACAACCAAACAGCCAAGTCTTGAGTGCCTTTACAAAAGGTCGCAACTCCGACATTGCTCTAATGTATGGAGGCAATGAGTTCCACAGAATTGGAGCATAGGTCGAAAAAGCTCTACGCCTTGTAGCTTCCAGGTGTACCTCCCTAGGGCCCGGTATGTATAGGAGATTTTCCTGGGTGGATCGAGGTGACCACTGATGGAGAAAAGGAATGAGGCGGTCCCTAAAATATAAAGGTCCTTGGCCATTTTGAGCTCTAAATGTCAGGATCAGTATCTTGTAAGAGATCCGATGTTCTACTGGTAGCCAATGCAGTTGTTGCAGAATTGGTGTAATATGGGATGTTATAGATGATCCCGCTAGCAGCCTGGCCACTGCATTTTGGACCATCCGAATCTTCTGGGTTGTTGACTTCGGAAGGCCGGCATATAAGGCGTTGCAATAGTCCAACCTTGTGGTGACTGTTGCGTGGATTACTGTTGCCAATGCTTCTACCGAAAGGTAGGATGCCAATTTCCTTGCCTGGCGAAGATGAAAAAAGGCCTGCTTACTTATGGCAGTGATCTGGCCTCCATCGTCAGCGATGAGTCCAACACAACCCCAAGGCTTTTAACAGTGGCAGACGGAACCAGAGCTTCCCCATCGAAATCAGGCAGAGACTGGATTAATTCTGGCGGCTGGCCAGGCCAGAGGATCTCAGTTTTAGCAGGATTCACTTTTAGTCTGCTCGCTCGCAGCCAACTCATCACTGCTTCCAAACTCAGCCTAAAGTTCTCAAGAATCGTGGTTGTCCCAGGTTCGAGATGCAAGAGTAGCTGGGTATCATCTGCATACTGGTAGCACTCTATGCCAAAGCTCCGCACCAGTCCAGCAAGTGGCCGGACGTAGATGTTAAATAACAGGGGCGAGAGGATAGCACCCTGGGGAACTCCACAGCAAAGGCAGGAGCTCTCAGAGCTTTGGCCTAACCACTCCACCCTCTGTCTCCGGTCCCGGAGGAACGAATTGAACCATTTGAGGGCTAAACCTCGTACACCAGACATAGCCAATTGATGAATCAGCAAGTCATGGTCCACGGTGTCAAATGCAGCTGTGAGGTCCAAGAGTACCAATAGCGCTGGTCCACCTTGGTCTAACTGATGATAAATTTAGTCAGTAATAGCTACCAAGACAGTCTCTGTCCCATGACCTGAACGAAAGCCTGATTGAAAGGGGTCCAAACCCGCAGTCTCATCTAAGAATTGCTGTAGCTGCCATGCCACTGTCCATTCAATCACCTTGCCCAAAAATGGAAGGTTTGAAACTGGGCGATAATTACTAGGTATGGTGGCGTCTAGGCTTGGTCTTGCTGCAGGTGGTTGGTCTTGCTGCAGATAGAGTCTTTTCCAGGTCTTCCATTTCTAATGGCACAAAATGTTCTAGAAGTTGGTCACTAGATGGCCAGAAGGCCTCTAGTTCCCTCGATGTGTCCTCTGTGGGAGGTAGTCCTTTGCGGAGCAGATTGATCTTATTTATAAAGTGGCTCTGGAAGGTCTCTGCTGTAATATCTTGACTTGCCACATCTTTGGCCAGATGGATTGGATTTCACAGAATCATAGAATCATAGAATCAAAGAGTTGGAAGAGACCTCATGGGCCATCCAGTCCAACCCCCTGCCAAGAAGCAGGAATATGGCATTCAAATCATCCCTGACAGATGGCCATCCAGCCTCTGTTTAAAAGCTTCCAAAGAAGGAGCCTCCACCACACTCCGGGGCAGAGAGTTCCACTGCTGAACGGCTCTCACAGTCAGGAAGTTCTTCCTTATGTTCAGATGGAATCTCCTCTCTTGTAGTTTAAAGCCATTGTTCCGTGTCCTAGTCTGCAAGGAAGCAGAAAACAAGCTTGCTCCTTCCTCTCTGTGGCTTCCTTTCACATATTTATACATGGCTATCATATCTCCTCTCAGCCTTCTCTTCTTCAGGCTAAACATGCCCAGCTCCTTAAGCCGCTCCTCATAGGGCTTGTTCTCCAGGCCCTTGATCATTTTAGTTGCACCTCCTATCTAGTTGCTTCTCATTGAGGACTGCAGACTTGAGCAGTGTGTGGTTGAATTCCAACAGAAAGAGATTGTAAAATTATAACTCCCACGCTCCCAGGGTAGTTCAAAGTGGCACCAAGCTGCATTCATTCTGCAAGGTTGGGACGTCGGCCAAGCCCTGGCAATTGGGAATGAGGGCTTGCACGAGAATGGTGGCCTCTCATCCAAGTGAGAGCCAGCGCCGACCCTGCTTAGCTTCCGAGGCGCCTGTGCAGATTTGTGATGTTACAAACAATTTTAAACATTTGAGCAGGTTGAGATCTGGCGGATGCTATCAATGAGGAATTATATTCTTTTTTGGCCTCTCTGGTGGCTGCTTCGTAGATTTTTCGATGCATTTCAAAAGCCGACTTCGATGTTTCATCAGGTTTCTTGCACCAATTACGTTCTAATCTCTTCAGGTTGTGAGTGGTGCTGTTCAATGGCATGTCAGTGAATGGAAAAACATCTACTATTCAGGATCTCATCCTCGAAGAACATGCTGACCTGGCTTGTATAATGGAGACCTGGTTGGATGAGGCTGGGGAGGGGGGTAATCTCTCCCAGCTGTCCACCAGGGTACTCCGTTCAGCACCGGTCAAGATCTGGAGGGCAAGGAGGAGTTGTCACAATTGTTTATAAGGATTCCATCCCTCTGACCAGGTGCTCCATTCTGCAGTCTACCACGTTTGAGTGTGTCAGCCTGAGGGTCAGTGACCGGGACAGGATAGGGATTCTATCCCCTATCCCTGCTAGAAGGCTTTCAACACAGGCCGAAACAACATTCAAAGAGCTGCTGCAGGAAATGCTGAAGATGCAGGAAAAGATAGAAAAAAAATAGAAGATAGCCAAGAAAAAACACAACAGAATATGGAAAAGCTATTCCAAAAAGAGATGGAAAAATTAAGGCAGGAAATGAAAGAAGATATGGCTCATATACAAAAAGAGGTATGTGGAGTACAGGACGAAATAAGGCTCTAAAGAAAGAAAATACAAATTTAAAGAAAAATCAGGACAAAACCGAAGCCAAAATAAAGAAGCTGGAGGAAGCGAAGGACAAATTAGAAAGACAACAAGAACTCTGGGCGTGTAAAGAGACTGAATTCCAACTCAGATTCAGGAACATTGAAGAAAAAGAAGGAGAAAACCTGAGAGAAATAATTCTAGAAATCTCTGCGGGTATGATAAACATCGCACCCGAGGAACTGAACAAGGAGATAGACACGGTACAGAGAGTCATCTCCAGCTACGCCAGGAGGAACAAGGTCCCTAGAGATATTGTGGTCGACTTCTGCAGGAAGAGTGTTCGCGACGAGATTATCAAGATGAAATTAAGAGGTCAGGCAATCTACAGAGGGAAAAAAGTGATAATACTCAAGGAATTCTCGACCTCATCAATGAACAAGAGAAAAAAAAACTACTTCCTGACAGACGAGCTCAAAAAGCATAGGATCAAATTCAGATGGGAACGTCTTGAGGGAATCCAAGTGACATACAAGGACTGTAAATTTTGGCTAACATCCGAAGAGAAAGCAAAGGAGTTTTACAAAAAACTCCACAAAGACCTGGGCCTAACACCAAACCCCTCAAGAGAGGCGGAACTAAACAAACCGAGCCACGAACCTACAAATGCCAAAACGAAGGATGGAGAAGGAGGGAGAAAAGACAAGAAGAGACCAAGGCCAGAATCACTGGACAACGAGGAGGGGACCTTCAGCTCAAGGAAAGCAGCCAGCCAATGATGAGTAAATTGAAAATATATTCCAACAATGTCAACGGACTGAACACTCCAAATAAAAGAAGACTAATCTTCAACTCACTTTAAAAAGGCAACTACGATCTTATCGCTCTCCAGGAAACACATATCACGGCGAAACACAGCTCACATTTGGCACAGCCGCAGCTTGGCAAGGAATTTTACTCACTAGCATCACAAAAAAAAGAGGAGTAGTAATCTACGCAAGAAATTCATTAAATGCAACTATGGCTTTCAAGGATGATGAGGGGAGGATGGTCGGGATCAAAAACAAGCTTCGTAAAGGAACTTAGGAAAAAACTCTTAGAACAGACTCATGCGGAGCTGATCATAGTGGGAGACTTCAATGGTGTAATAGATTGTAACATGGACAGAACAAAAAAGAACAGGAAAGATCTGAATGGTGGGAAGCTGTCAACCAGCTTTCTCCAATTGAAAAAGGAGTTATATCTCCAGGATGCCTGGAGAGTCAGAAACCCAGAGGGAAGAGACTTTACCTTCTACTCGGACAGGCACTCATCATGGTCCAGAATAGATATGCTCTGGACATCTAACACCCTAATGAACAAGATAAACAAGATCCAGATCCTGCCCAGAGCAATGACCGACCACTGCCCCATCCTTGTAGAACTCCAAGGGGCAAGACACCAACGGAAGTGGAAACTAAATGAATACCTATTAAGAGTGGAGGAAGATATAGAGACTTATAGAAAACTCATCCAGGAATTCTTCGAGCTCAACAAAAGCGAAGAAATAAATGAGGAAGTGATCTGGGACGCCAGCAAGGCGGTAATGAGGGGGTACTTCATCCAACAAGGTGCGATTAGGAATAGGAAGAGATAGGAGGAATTAATCACCCTCATGAAGAAAATAAAGACAAAGGAAGCTGAGCTCAAGAAAAAACTAAGGAATAAGAAAATCAAGCTGGAAGTAGAAATGAGGAAACAGCTGAATTCCTTCCAACTTGAAAAACTAGCAAAAAACCTAAAATATATGAAGGTTAACTACTTTGCCAATGCAAATAAGCCGGGCAAATTGCTAGCCAGGAAACTGCTGAAGAAAAAACAACAGCAGCACGTCGCAAAAATCTCAAGAAATGGGAAGAGCTATCATACAGAGGAAGAGATCACAAACCAATTCAGGGATTTTTACAACGAACTATATCAAAGTGACAAAATCCGAATGGATGATATAGCAGAATACCTGTCAAAGCACAAACTAGAGAAAATTAAGGATGAGCAAAGAGAGCTCCTCAACAGACAAATAGAGGAAGCCGAAATCAGGAAAGCAATAAACAACATGCCCAATGACAAGGCACCAGGCCCCGATGGCTTCTCAGCGAAGTATTACAAGATATTCCAGGAAGAGCTGACCCCACACTTAAAAGTAATATTCAACAATATTCTATCCGAAGCCAGAATGATAGATACCTGGCGGGAAGCAACCATCACTCTCATCCCAAAAGACGCAACTGATGCAGAGAACATGAAGAACTACAGACCGATATCGTTGCTGAATACGGATTACAAAATCTTTATTAGCATAATTGCAAATAGAATGAAAAAATTCTTGAACGACACCATCAACGAGGACCAAACGGGATTCCTCCCAGGAAGACATATGAGCGAAAACCTAAGCACTGTCCTGGATATAATAGAGTATTACACAACTAATATGCAAAAAGAGCTGGGTCTGCTGTTTCTCGATGCCGAGAAGGCTTTCCATTGTGTCAGCTGGGATTTCATGCTTCAAATAATCAGGGAAAAAGACATGGGCTTTCAATTCACTAACGTGATAAGAACAATATATTCAACACAAAGAGCAAAAATCCGGGTCAACGGCCAAGAAACAGAAAACATCAACATTGAAAAGGGCACCAGGCAGGGTTGTCCGCTATCCCCCCTGTTGTTCATCATGACACTCGAGATTTTGCTGGAAGAGATAAGAAAAGATAACAACCTGAAGGGCACAAAAATCCGAAAGGATGAATTTAAAGTAAAGGCCTACGCTGATGACATTGTCTGCATAATCGAAAACCCTCTTGATACGATCTTAAAGTGGACAGATAAAATAAACAGCTACGGGAAAGTCTCAGGTTTGAGGATCAATAGGACAAAGACTAAAATCCTGATGAAAAACATGGACACAGCCAAAAAAGACAAACTACAGGAGATAACGCAGTTCAGGGTCACCAATAAGATAAAATATCTAGGGATACACCTTACAGCAAACAATGCACAGCTGGTGAAGAACAACTATGAGACAACTTGGAAAGACATAACCAAAAAGATGGACAGCTGGAAGCAACTGAACCTAAGCCTATTAGGCAGGATAGCCATTGTGAAGATGAACCTACTCCCCAAAATGATCTTCTTATTTAAAATGATCCCGATACTCAGGACTAACCACTGTTTTACACAATGGAAGAAAGACGTCCTGAAATTTGTATGGAACGGTAAAAAGGCGAGGATCAAATACAAGTCATTGGTAGACGCAAAGGAAAGAGGGGGGCTAAGCCTGCCAAACCTACAGCTATACTATCAGGCCAGTGTTTTAACATGGGTGAAAGAATGGGCCACGCTCTCGAAGAAAAGGCTATTAAACCTAGAAGGCTTTGACATTAGAAGAGGTTGGCATGCCTATTTATGGCACGACAAAGCAAAAATTGAGAAGAACTTTACCAATCATTTTGTAAGAGCGGCCCTCCTCAAAGTATGGGTGAAGTACAAGAGAAATTTTTATAGTAAAACACCCCTGTGGCTATCGCCCATTGAGGCCAATCACAAGAGAGAGTTCCCAAGCAATAAATGGCATACCTATAAAACATTAATAGAAAAGAAAGACAACCAATGGAAATTAAAACCAATAGATTCCCTTAGGAAGATAGACGAAAACCTGTCTTGGTTCCATTATTTTCAAGTTGCAGATGCTTTCAAGGAGGATAAAAAATGGACTTTGCCTCACAAGACAACTTTTGGGACTCAATAATGGTGAAGGAAAAAAAATTGATAAAAGCGCTCTAAAAACTCCTCGAATGGGATACGGAAACGGAGCTAGTCAAAGAAAGTATGATTGCCTGGGCAACAGACTTTGGGCATACCATTTTACTTCAAGAGTGGGAAAGTATCTGGAAGGGGAAAATCAGGTTTGCCAAGTCGGCATCTATAACAGAGAACTCGTACAAGATGTCTTATCGATGGCATCTCATGCCCCAAAAAATATCGAAATTCTACAAAGGGGTTAACAGCAGCTGTTGGAAATGCGGCTCCCAATTAGGATCATACTTCCATGCCTGGTGGCAGTGTAAGAAAGTGAAGAGCTTCTGGGCGGAGATCCATAAACAGATTCAACAAATAATACAGACCAAATTTGAATTAAAATCGGAATACTATCTACTTCACCTACTAGATTTTAACTTAGAACCCAACAAAGACAGGATACTATATCATTTAACGGCTGCAGCAAGAACCGTCCTGGCGAGCAAGTGGAAAAAAAGAGATCTGCCAACCACCGAAGACTGGCTACTAAAAGCCAGGGATCTAATGGAAATGGACTCACTAGCTAATCTAATGTATGATGAGAGCAAGAAAAGAAGGACAGACTGGGAACCAATGAGGTCATACTTAAAGGAAAAGAAAAACATTGCACCAGAATGCTGGGGTAGAAGGTACTGGAATCAACTAAGACGAGACGCAGAAAGGAAACAACAAACCTTTGAACAACCCTGCAGACTATTTAGGAAGTCAAGCTTTCTTTAAAAATTCCTTCCCCCCCTTCCCTCCCACTTCCTACCCTCTACCCCTATCCTCTACCATTCACCTGCTCCTTTGTCTCATCCCCCCCTCTTCCCCCCACCTCCCCCTTTCCCCCCAATACCTTGTGTTTTTATATGTCTTATACTGAAATTGCTAATAAAGATTATTTTAAAAAAAAGGATAGGGTTTCTGCTGGTGTACCGACCACCCCGCTGCACTACAGTCTCCTTACCTGAGCTAGCTGGAGTGGTTTCAAGCCTGGCGTTGGAGTCCCAACGGCTCATTCTGCTGGGGGACTTCAATGTTCATGCTCAGACCACTCTGTCAGGAGCGGCTCAGGATTTCATGGCCACCATGGCAACCATGGGCCTGTCCCAACTAGTATCTGGTCCCACCCACAGTGCTGGGCACACACTGGATCTGGTTTTCTGTTAGGGGTGGGAAGAAGGTGGTGGGGTGGAGGACCTGACCATTGCTCCATTGTCATGAACCAACCACCACCTGATCAGGTTTAGACTTTGATGGTCCACCCCTGGAGACTTATGGATCCAGATGCTTTCCTGGTGGCTCTTGAGGATTTTCCCGCCTCCTAAGTAAATGACCCTGTCAAGGCTTTGGTATCTCTCTGGGATAGGGAGATGACAAGGGCTATAGACACAATTGCGCCAGAACGCCCCCCCTCGAGTAACCGAGCTAAACCGGCTCCTTGGTTCACTGATGAGCTGACAGTGATGAAGGAAAAGAAGAGGCAGCTAGAGCGCGTGTGGTGATGGAAGCGTAGTGGGCCAGTCCAAGCACATCTAGTTTCCTTTTTAAGATTCTATGACATGGCAATAAGGGCTGCACAAAAAACATTCTTCCGCTAAGAACCATAGGCTGAGCTGTTTAGAGTTGCCAGAGGACTATTACATCTGCCTCAGAGCGAGATCCCTCACAACTTGGCGGCTCGCTGTGAATTCTTCACCAAAGAAGAATTCAAACAAATAGCCAACACCTGTAGGGAAAAGGTCCGCAAGGCTAAAGCACAAAACGAGCTCAGGCTTGCCAAGGACATTTAAAACAATAAAAAGGGCTTCTTTTCTTATGTCAGTAGAAAAAGGAAAAACAAGGAGGCGATAGGGCCTCTTCAAGGAGAAGATGGGGCAATGCTGACAGGGGGTAGGGAAAAGGCAGAACTACTTAATGCCTTATTTGCCTTGGTCTTCTCACAAAACGAAAGTCATCTTCAACCTCAGCAAGATGGAGTGGATGAGGGATTAGAGGACATCCAACCTCAAATTGGGAAACAAGTCGTCCAGGAATACCTGGCCGCTCTAAATGAGTTCAAGTCCCCAGGGCCAGATCAACTACACCCAAGAGTATTGAAGGAACTAGCAGAAGTCATTTCTGAACCATTGGCAATCATCTTAGAGAGTTCGTGGAGAACGGAAGAAGTTCCAGCAGACTGGAGGAGGGCCAATGTGGTCCCAATCTTCAAGAAGGGAAAAAAGGATGATCCAAAGAATTACCGTCCTGTCAGTCTCACGTCGATACCAGGCAAGATTCTGGAAAAGATGGTTAAGGAAGTGGTCTGCAAACACTTAGAAACAAATGCGGTCATCGCTAATAGTCAACATGGAATTATCAAAAACAAGTCATGCCAGACTAATCTGATCTCTTTTTTCGATAGAGTTACAAGCTGGGTAGATGTGAGGAATGCCGTGGATGTAGCGTACCTCGATTTCAGTAAGGCCTTCGACAAAGTCCCCCATGATCTTTCGGCAAACAAACTAATCCAATGTGGGCTAGGCAAAACTACGGTGAGGTGGATCTGTAATTGGTTAAAATAGACGAACCCAGAGGCTGCTCACCAATGCTTCCTCTTCATCTTGGAAAGAAGTGATGAAGGGCTAGAAGGCATGATCATCAAGTTTGCAGACGACACCAAATTGGGAGGGATAGCCAATAGTCCAGAGGACAGGAGCAGAATTCAAAACGATCTTGACAGATTAGAGAGATGGGCCAAAACTAACAAAATGAAGTTCAACAGTGACAAATGCAAGATACTCCACTTAGGCAGAAACAACAAAATGCAAAGATACAGAATGGGGGACAATGCCTGGCTCGAGAGCAGTACGTGTGAACAAGATCTTGGAGTCCTCGTAGACAACAAGTTAAACATGAGCAGATAATAGGATTTTGGCCTGCATCAATAGGAGCATAGTGTCTAGATCTAGGGAAGTAATGCTACCCCTCTATTCTGCTTTGGTTACACCGCACCTGGAATATTGTGTCAAATTGCATTGCATTGCAATTGCATTGAATTGTCTGTGAACCTGCCTAGCATAGCACCTTATTATACCTTCCCTGTATCAATTTTGCTGCTAATTTATCCAACTCTAGGACTTTAACCCATTACCAAGCCCTCCATGCCGCACTTTAACTAGCACTTTAGTTATATATCTGCTACACCCTTGCACTTTAAGAACTTGCCTCAGCCTGCACGGGATACGACTATCTATTCCACCTTTGAACTGTAAACTCCAGTGAAGTGTCTTAACAGCCACCACCCATGTGGTCCCCTATCCCCGTGTATTTACTATTCTTATTGTTAATTAATTGTGAAAGGGGCAAGGGACAAAGCGAGCTGGGGGTCTTGGGAAACGATAAAACGGGGGGGGGGGGGGGGGAAGATAAATGGAACGGAAGATCATGACAAATTGAGATCTCTACAAACCAAATAACCAACAATGAAATACATGTTGAGGTTATGGATATGGAATGCGGCATGGAGGAGGGGCGGTGGTGTTCCGCCAGCCGAGGGGCCCCCATAGAAGTGGTGGTGGGGAAGGGGAGATGTGGGAAAAGGAGACCATTAATTTGGCCTAGGGATCATGTAACAACATTAGTAATTTCAAACCGGTCTCCTGATATGGTAAACTGGTGTAACCAGGATGGCGGTCCCTCTGGATTGAAGGTGGTGCTGTTGAACGCCAGATCTGTCAATGGAAAAACAACTTTCACCCAGGATTTAATCCTGGATGAGCGGGCAGATCTGGCGTGCATTATGGAGACCTGGTTGGACGAAGCTGGAGGCGTGAATTTGACCCAGCTCTGCCCACCAGGTTTTTCCGTGCAGCACCAGCCGAGATCCGGAGGGTGGGAAGGCAGGGTCGCAGTGGTCTATAGAGATTCCATCCCTCTGACCAGGGGCCCCATCCCGCAGTCAACAAATTTTGAATGCGTCCACTTGAGGTTGGGTGACCGGGACAGAATAGGGATTCTGTTAGTGTACCGTCCACCTCGCTGCACTAAAGTCTCCCTACCTGAGCTAGCGGGGGTGGTCTCGAGCCTGGCACTGGAGTTCCAGCGGCTTCTCGTGCTGGGGGACTTCAATGTCCATGCCGAGGCGGCCCGTTCAGGAGGGGCTCAGGACTTCATGTCTGCCATGGCAACCATGGGGCTGTCCCAGCAAGTATCTGGCCCCACTCACAGTGCAGGACATACATTGGACTTGGTTTTCTGCCAGGGATGGGAGGAAGGTGGCGGTGTCGAGGAGTTGACCATCTCTCCGTTGCCATGGACTGACCACTTCCTGGTCAGATTTAGGCTCACTGCGCCCCCTAACCTCTGCAGAGGTGGAGGACCCATTAAATTGGTCTGCCCCAGGAGGCTTATGGATCCGGATGGATTCCTGATGGCTCTTGGGGAGTTTCCTGCCGCCTCGGTAGGTGATCCTGTTGAGGCCCTGGTCGCTCTCTGGAATGGGGAGATGACTAGGGCAATTGACACGATAGCTCCGGAACGTCCCCTCTCAAGTAGCCGAGCTAAACCAGCTCCCTGGTTCACCGAGGAGCTGGCAGCAATGAAGCGAAGGAAGAGCGAACTAGAGAGTGTGTGGCGTTCGGATCCGAGCAAGCCAAATCGAACACGGTTTGTGTCCTTTTTAAGGGCATATGCCGCGGCAATAAAAGCCGCAAAGAAAGCCTTCTTTGTGGCCACTATTGCGTCTGCAAAGAACCGTCCAGCCGAGTTGTTCCGAATTGTCAAAGACCTTTTAAATCCCACCACTCAAGGTGGGAACCCTGACGATTTGACTTCTCGCTGTGAAGCTTTTGCTCAGTTCTTTGAAGACAAAGTCACTTTGATCCGTTCTGGTCTGGATACCATGTTAATGGCAGTCTCTGAGGATGTAACACGAGCACCTGCTTGTCCAGCTTTGATGGATTCATTTAAATTGGTGAAGCCCGAGGATATGGACAAGATACTTGGAGGAATGAGGCCAACCACATGCATCCTGGACCCCTGCCCATCCTGGCTTCTAAAGGAGGCCAGAGGGGGATTGGCTGAGTGGGTTAAGGTGGTGGTTAATGCTTCCCTTCGGGAAGGCAAGATTCCAGCGAGCTTAAAACAAGCTATAATAAAACTGCTGTTGAAAAAACCATCACTGGACCCCACTAAATTCGACAACTATCGGCCAGTTTCCAATCTCCCCTTTTTGGGCAAAGTCTTGGAACGTGTGGTGGCCTCACAACTCCAGGTATTCTTGGTAGACACGGATTATCTAGACCCGGGACAGTCTGGCTTTAGGCCGGGACATGGTACCGAGACAGCCTTGGTTGCCTTCGTGGATGATCTGCGCCGGGAGCTCGACAGGGGGAGTGTGTCCCTGTTGGTGCTGCTGGACTTCTCAACAGCCTTCGATACCGTCGACCACGGTATCCTTCTGGGATGCCTCGCGAGGATGGGTCTTGGAGGTACTGTTTTGCAGTGGCTCCGGTCATTCCTAGAGGGTCGATCTCAGAAGGTGTTATTGGGAGACACCTGTTCAACCCCACAACCTTTGTCTTGTGGGGTTCCTCAGGGCTCAATAGTCTCCCATGTTGTTAACATATACATGAAGCCGCTGGGGGAGATCATCCGGAGTTTCGGGGTGTGGTGTCATCTGTACGCGGATGATGTCCAAATCTGTCACTCCTTCCCACCTGTTACTAAGGAGGCTGTTCAGACCTTGAACCAATGCTTGAACCAATGCTTGGCTGCGTGTCACACTGGATGAGGGCTAGCAAATTGAAATTGAATCCAGACAAGACAGAGGGCCTCCTGGTCAGTCGAAAGGCCGAACAGGGCATAGGATCACAGCCTGTGTTGGACGGGGTTATATTCCCCCTGAAGACGCAGGTTTGCAGCTTGGGAGTGATCCTGGATTAATCGCTGAGCCTGGAACCCCAGGTTTCGGCGGTTGCCAGGGGAGCTTTTGCACAGTTAAAAGTCATGCACCAGCTGCGCCCGTACCTTGGGAAGTCTGATCTGGCCACGGTTGTCCACACTCTGGTTACGTCACAAATAGATTACTGCAACGCGCTCTACGTGGAGCTGCCTTTGAAGACGGTTCGGAAACTTCAGCTAGTCCAACGGGCAGCAGCCAGATTGCTAACTGGGGCGACACACAGGGAGCATACCACCCCCCTGTTGTACCAGCTCCACTGGCTGCCAGTCCATCTCCGAGCCCAATTCAAAGTGCTGGTTTTGACCTATAAAGCTCTATACAGTTCGGGCCCAGCTTACTTGTCTGAACGCATCCACCCCTACGTCCCATCTCGTAATCTAAGATCATCCGGGGAGGCCCTGTTTTCGCTCCTGTCAATTGCGCAAATGTGTCTGGCGGGGATGAGAGACAGGGCCTTCTTGGTGGTGGCCCCTCACCTATGGAACACACTCCCAAATGAGGTAAGATATGCTCCTTCCCTCCTGGCTTTTAGAAAGAAATTAAAATCATGGCTTTGGGACCAGGCCTTCAGACAGTAGATGTTTGTAGAGTATAAAGGACATGGACTAGAATGACAATACAATTGGCGAGACTGGTTTTATTATTTATTGTTTTAATGATTGCTTATGTACTGTATAATTATGATTTATGCTTAATTGTCATTTTATTATTATGGTTGTTATGGATTGGCATCACGTCAGTGTCCAATGTATGGCATTGAAGTTTTGCCAGTTATGTGTAGACTGCTTTGAGTCCCCCTAGGGGTGAGAAAATCTGTATAGAAATACTGTAAATAAATAAATAAATAAATAAATAAAACGACAAATGCTCAGTTTTTTTATTTCCAAACAACTCAAGCTAGATACTCATAATAGCCATAACAGCTACTTACCCCTCTTTCCATCTACTATGGACACTGCATGAATGAGAAATGGAGCATTGGATTCAGTGTACTCCACAAAAACAAGGAGTAGCTTCAGTGCTGTCTTTACAACCAGGCGAAACTGCAAGGAAAAAGAGAGGTTCTCACTCATAAAATTGCTACTTTTGCAATTATATTCATTGCAATCCAGGCTGAACCCATGTAACAGTTATATCAATTCTTGACAAATACAAAATACATCAAATAGCAAACAGGGTTTTAAAGCAATTGCAAGTAGGGTGTAACATATGACTATATGGATTTGCCTTAAACAAGATTGACATCTGATTGATCTAAGTCCAAATGATATGCCTTTCCTATTATGCTACTGAATCCTTTAATTGCAGAATCTGTTAATTGAACATAAGACTTTACATATTGTATTGTACTAATCACCACCTACCCTGAAAAAGACATGAAAATTCCTTATACTGAGGCATCTACTTCAGAAACAGGCCAGAAGGTAAGAGTTCTACCTTAGCCTTCTTATGCCTGCCTTCTGGACTACAAAACCACCAAGGACTGCTACTGAGCAAGCCTTTACAAACTGGGCGAGGCTCCCTGCACCTGCTGTGACTACCACTTGAGGGCAGTTGCTGTTGGGGGTGGGTCATTGGACCCTTTAAGAGCTGCCTGCTCTCAGCAGCAGAAACAGGCCAGAAGCTGAGAACTGTTACATGTGGATTAGGTTGTATGTTGTTACATGTATTTTGTTGTATGTGTGGTTAATAAATAGCCATCCTCCGTCCCACACTGCCCTCTCTGGTGGAAACAGACTGTGTAAATAACACTAGCTCCACAGCTGTGAAAGCTCACTGGCAATTGGTGACTGCAATATCAACAACTGTCTTCACTGCATGAGCTATAACATCACTTCGTGAGCATTACCGCACCTTTTCCTTGGATGGTCAAGAAGAATCCAGGGGGTTTGGCCAGTGGATGCCGGCTTGTACTCCACGGATTCAGGAAGCCGGACACCTTGTGTCTAATTGGCACCTTTGATTGGGTGCGGCTTTAACTTGTGAAGACATTAACCTTGAATTGTTCTAGCACTGTGTCACTGTGTAACTTTAGCCTAGAGCACTTTAGATCGTCTTATCATCGTATTTGTGAAGCTGCTCCTTTAGTTGTGAAGCTGCTCCTTAATATCTTGTTAATATCTGTTAAATTCTGTATCCAACCGTCAGTCATCAGCTGACATCATATATCCTCGGCTTGCCAAGGGTCAGTCGTCCTCTCATCCATCCAATAAGAAATTTAAGTGGCTAGGGAATTAGATCTATTTGACTCACTTGATTAATTTCAGTATTATTTCTGAGTTTTAATTTGGTAGTGGATTTAATAGGGTATATTGTATTGTATGCTGGGGCGGTTCTGATTCATCTATGTATAAATATGTGAGAGGAAGCCACAGGGAGGAGGCAGCAAGCTTGTTTTCTGCTTCCTTGGAGACTAGGACGCGGAACAATGGCTTCAAACTACAAGAGAGGAGATTCCATCTGAACACGAGGAAGAACTTCCTGACTGTGAGAGCTGTTCAGCAGTGGAACTCTCTGCCCCGGAGTGTGGTGGAGGCTCCTTTTTTAGAAGCTTTTAAGCAGAGGCTGGATGGCCATCTGTCAGGGATGATTTGAATGCAACATTCCTCCTTCTTGGCAGGGGGTTGGACTGGATGGCCCATGAGGTCTCTTCCAACTCTTTGATTCTATGATTCTATCTATTGAAAGATTACCAATAGCTGCAGTTTGACTGAAGGCCATTAGTAGAGGAATGGTTTAGCTTTCCCTGGGACTCAAGGTCAAGCTGCTAGTACCTCCCAAACCATTCTATTTTTACAAATTGCACCTCCACTTCCCCTTTGTCCTTATCGTGTGTGGATTTAGTACTGTTAATTGCCAATTCCTTGCCAATACTACTGCACTGCAAATGAAGGCCTTTGTAATTTAACTCCTCTTCATGGTATTGCGATAGACGACGGGTTAACACTTTAACTAACGGAGGAATATCTGTTGAGTATCAATTTCAATGTTGCTCTTGGACTGTCTTTTTAAGCTTGCATTTGCACTTTACACAGCACACTTTATAATCTTCTCCAATAATGGTCGAATGGCGGGGGAGAATTGGAGATGGTTTTATGAAGCAGAGGAGGGGAGTTATAAGAACGATGAAATCGATGTATTGACAACGGGCTGGGTTAATGATATGCCATATAACAGTGCAATACTAGATTGTCAGGATGTGAAGAACGGGGGTGGTAGGGAGGGGGAGAGATCCAGTCCTCGGGGGGCCCCCATAGAGGTGATGATGGGGAGGGGGAGATACGGGAAAGGGAGAGTTAAGAAACCAATTCGGCCAATTCGTGAACAAACTCTGAGGAAAATTCCAAATGTTCTCCTGACTTGGTAAACTTGGGTTCCAAGGTGGACGGTCCTCCTGGATTGAAGGTGGTGCTGTTGAACGCCAGGTCTGTCAATGCTAAAACATCAACCATTCAGGATTTAATGCTTGATGAAAAGGCACATCTGGCATGCATCATGGAGACCTGGTTGGATGAGGCTGGAGGGGTTAATCTCACCTAGCTTTGCCCACCAGGTTATGCCGTGCAGCACCAACCGAGATCTGGGGGGCGGGGAGGCGGAGTTGCAATAGTCTATAAAGATTCCATCTCCTTGGTCAGGTGCCCGACCTTACAGTCGACCTTGTTTGAATGTGTCCACCTAAGGTTAGGAGACCGGGACAGAATAGGGCTGTTGTTGGTGTACCGACCACCCCGCTGCACCACGGCCGCCCTACCGAAGCTTGCAGAGTTGGTCTCGGGCCTGGCATTGGAGTCCCACCGGCTCATAGTGCTGGGGGACTTCAATGTCCATACAGAGACCACTCTTTCAGGAGCGGCTCAGGACTTCATGGCCGCCATGGCAACTATGAGGCTGTCCCAGCTAGTATCTGGCCCTACCCACTGTGCTGGACATACACTTGACTTGGTTTTCTGTCAGGGCTGAGAAGAAGGTGGTGGTGTGGAGGAGTTGTCAATCTCTCCTATGATCAGGTGGTGGACTGACCACCACCTGATCAGGTTTAGACTCTCTGCAACTTCTAACCTTCGCAGGGGTGGTGGACCCATTAAGATGGTCCGCCCCAGGAGGCTTATGGATCCAGAAGGACTCCTGATGGCTCAGGGGATGTTTCAGTTGTCTTGGATGGTGATTCTGTCGATGCCCTGGTCACTCACTGGAATAGTGAGCTGACTAGGGCAATAGACACGATTGCTCCGGAGTGCCCCCTCTTAAGTCGCCGGGCTAAACCATCTCCTTGGTTTAACGAGGAGTTGGTGGAGTTGAAGTGAACAAAGAGGTGGCTAGAGAGCGTGTGGCGGAAAGAGCCCAGCGAGCCAAATCGAACACGCCTATGCCTTTATCTAAGGGCACATGGCGCGGCAATAGAGGCTGCTCAAAATGCTTTCTATTCGGCCAATATTGCATCCGCAAGGAACCGTCCGGCAGAGCTGTTTCGAGTAGTCAGAGGGTTGTTGAATCCCACCTCTCAGGATGGGTCCCCTGATGACTCGGCAGCTCGCTGTGAAGCCTTTGCTCAGTACTTTGCGGACAAAGTCGCTTTTAACCGTTCGGGCTTTGACACCACATTAACGGCAGTCTCTGAGAATGTAACACAAGCATCTGCTTGTCCAGTTTTGTTGGATTCATTTCGATCTGTTCAACTCGACAAGGTCATCAGGGTTCTTGGGGAGGTGAGACCCACCACATACATCCTAGACCCCTGCCCTTCCTGGCTGGTAAAATAAGCCAGAGGGGGTTTGGCAGAGCAGGTAAAGGTGGTGGTTAATGCCTCCCTTTGGGAAGGCAATATTCCAGCCAGGTTAAAACAAGCTGTTATAAAAACGCTGTTGAAAAAATCATCACTGGACCCCACTCAATTCGTCAACTTTCGGCCAGTTTCCAATCTCCCCTATTTAGGCAAAGTCCTAGAACGTGTGGTGGCCTCACAACTCCAGGAGTTCCTGGTAGACACGGACTATCTAGATCTGGCGCAGTCTGGCTTTAGGCCGGGACATGGTACTGAGACAGCCTTGGTCGCCTTAGTGGATGATCTTCGCCGGGAACTGGACAGGGGGAGTGTGGACCTCTCTTCGGCCTTCGATACCGTCGACCACGGTATCCTCCTGGGACGCCTCGCGGGAATGGGTCTTGGGGGTACTGCTTTGCAGTGGCTCCGGTCCTTCCTCGAGGGTCACTCCCAGAAGGTGTCACTAGGGGACTCCTGCTCAACTCCTCGGCCATTGTACTGTGGAGTCCCACAGGGTTCAGTACTGTCCCCTATGTTGTTTAACATATACATGAAGCCGTTGGGAGAGATCATCCGGAGTTTCGGAGTACGGTGTCATCTGTACGCAGATGATGTCCAACTCTGTCACTCCTTTCCACCTGCTACTAAGGAGGCTGTCCAAGTCCTGAACCGGTGCTTGGCCGCTGTGATGGACTGGATGAGGGACAACAGATTGAAACTAAATCCAGACAAGACAGAGGTATTCCTGGTCAGTCGAAAGGCCAAACAGGGTATAGGGTTACAGCCTGTGCTGGACGGGGTTACACTCCCCCTGAAGGCGCAGGTTCGCAGTTTGGGAGTTCTCCTAGATTCATCGCTGAGCCTGGAGCCCCAGGTTTCGGCGGTGGTCAGGGGAGCTTTTGCACAATTAAAACTTGTGTGCCAGCTGCGCCCGTACCTTGGGAAGTCTGACTTGGCCACGGTGGTCCACGCTTTGGTTACATCCCGTTTAGACTACTGCAACGCTCTCTACGTGGGGTTGCCTCTGAAGACTGCCCGGAAGCTGCAGCTAGTCCAACGCTCAGCAGCCAGACTACTAATGGGTGCTGGGTACAGGGAGCACACCACTCCGCTGTTACACCAGCTCCACTGGCTGCCAATTAGCTTCCGAGCACAATTCAAAGTGCTGGTGTTAACCTATAAAGCCCTAAACGACTCTGGCCCTGTTTACCTCTCCGAATGTATTCTCCCCTATGAACCATCAAGATTATTAAGATCGTCTGGAGAGGCCCTGCTCTCGGTCCCACCGGCCTCGCAAGCATGTCTGGTGGGGACGAGGGACAGGGCCTTCTCGGTGGTGGCCCCTCGACTCTGGAACTCTCTCCCACTGGAGATCAGAACTGCCCCTTCTATCCTGACATTTAGGAAACAGGTGAAGATTGGTTATGGAGACAGGCATTCGACGAGTGAGCCAACACCCTGAGATATGGATGGAGGATGATGAGCAACGATTTTAGTGTGACGACTGACCATTATAGTTATTGATTGTAATTGCTGTTTTAATGTTTTACTGTAATATGTATTATGATGTTTTATTGATTGTATGTGATATTATGGTTGGAAACCGGTCTGAGTCCCTCAAGAGAGGTGAGAAGGTCGGTGTAGCGAATTTGTTACTCTATATGAAATTTTAGTGCATAGATCTATGTTCGCAGGGGGCAGATAGGGAAGATTATAGACAAGAGAGGGTAGCAACAGAGGGACTGGATTTATTTGCATATGGAGGCTGATTGGTCATATGCAGATTAGCATAGCCCCAGGATTTCAAAAGGTGGGAAGACAAAATGACAGTTGGGTAGAGCAGGGCCGAACATTCTAAAGGGGCGGAGTCAAGTTCAAAAAGGAGGGGAGTTAGAGAGAGAGTTTTAAGAGAGAGTGAGTTGAGTAGGGATTGCAGTTGGTAAAGGACAGAGAGTTAGGGATTCCTGTTCATGAATGGTAGTTAATAAATCCTGTTAGAAAAGTAAGCTGCTAATCAAATAGAGTACAAGTTTGAGAACCTAAAGAAAAGCCAGTAGTGCTTGAATTGGAAAGTACTTTTAGTCCTGCATGTGTAAAGCAAATATCATCTTGATAAATGAGAAACATTGGAAGCCTATTTCAGGAGAGTGCAACAAGTATATATGTGACTGGAACCCAAGTTTGCAACAAAAATAGTAATTGTAACCACAAGCGTCTGGAACCTGAAGTGTTTAAATAAACTTGTTACTTTGTTTCACACGAAAGAGACTCAAGCCTGTGTTTCCAAGCCAAGAGGCTTCTGCTTTATAACACCCATAGCAATCCAGATATTAAAGCTTTGGCAGAAGACTGCACATAGGTGCATGCTTCTTTTAACAAACTGGTGTCCTCCCTCCCTGGTGTTACAGTCGGTATACAAAACTTTTAAATAAATAAATAAATATTGTCTGCTCAGGTCAACAGCAGCTATTCAAAGCCAACAGCACAGAATTAACAGCATTTAGCATTTGTGTTTGCACTTTGTAAAATTGGAAGGCCCCCGGGGGGGGGGGGGTTAGGGTTGTCAGATTGCGGGGGGGGGAGGAATGGGGAGGAGCCCAGGTATTTAAGGAGAGCTATGTACCAAAAACAACAACTATTGATCCATGTGAAGATGGGGGGGCATATTGGGGGAGGGGGTTCCAGTGGTCAGGGGATCCCCATAGGAGTAATTTTGGGGAGGGGGAGATATGGGAAAGGGAGACCTTTAATTTAGTCCAGGGAACGAGAGAAAGCACTTGCAGTTCCAAAATGGTCTCCTGACATGGTAAATCTGAGTACCCAGGATGGCAGTCCCCATGGATTAAAGATGGTGCTGTTGAATGCCAGGTCTGTCAATGGAAAAACAGCTATCATCCAGGATCTCATTCTGGATGCATAATGGAGACCTGGTTGGATGATGCTAGGGTGGTTAATCTCTCCTAGTTTTGTCCACCAGGATATTCTGTGCAGCACCAGCTGAAATCTGGAGGGTAGGGAGGTGGGGTCACAGTGGTCTACAGTTACTCCATCTCCCTGACCAGGTGTCCCATCTCACAGTCTAACATATTATTATTATTATTATTATTATTATTAAACTTTATTTGTACCCCGCTAGCATCTCCCGAAGGACTCGATGCGGCTTACAAAGGCCAAGGCCTCAACACACAATACAACAATATAAAACCTAAGGCAAATTAAAAACAATTAAAGCAATATAAACAACAAGCAATAAACAATACACTAAGACACAATAAAACTGGGCCGGGCCAGAGTAATGGGAACAAGATTAAAAGTGCTGATGTGACGGGTGGTATGCCCATTTAAGTGTGTCTAACTGAGGGTACGTGACCAGGACAGAATAGGAATTCTGTTAGTGTACCGACTACCTGCTGCACTACAGTCTCCCTGCCTGAGTTAGCTGGAGTGATCTTGGGCCTGGCGTGATGGTAACAATGGCAACCATGGAGCTGTCTCAACTAGTATCTGGCCCACAGAACTGGGCACACAATAGACTTGGTTTTCTGTCAGGGGTGGGAGGAAGGTGACGGCGTGGAGGAGCTGACCACCGCTCCTTTGCCATGGACAGATGATCACCTGATCAGGCTTAGTTGCCTTAGTGGATGATCTGCGTAGGGAACTTGACAGAGGGAGTGTGTTCCTGTTGGTTCTTCTGGACATCTCAGCAGCCTGTGATAATGTAGACCACGGTATCCTCCTGGGACGCCTTGCAGGAATGGGGCTTGGAGGTATTGTTCTACAGTGGGTCCAGTCCTTCCTGGAGGGACACTCTCAGAAGGTGTTGTTGGGGGGGGGGGCACCTGCTCAGTCCCACAGCCATTGTCCTGTAGAAACCCGCAGAAGCTTCTGGGGGAGATCATCTGCAGTTTGAAGTTCGATGTCATCTGTTTGCAGATGATGTTCAACTCTATCACTCCTTATCACTAACTGCTAAGGGGGCTGTTCAGGTGCTGAACTGGTGCTTGGCAGCTGTGGCAGTTTGGATGAGGGCGAACAAATTGAAATTAAATCCAGACAAGACAGAGGTACTCCTGGTCAGTTGTAAGGCCGATCAGGGTATAGAGTTACAGCCGGTGTTGGACGGGGTTACACTCCCCCTGAAGACACCGGTTCTCAGCTTGGGAGTTCTCCTGGACTCATCACTGAGCCTGGAACCCAGGTTTTGGTGGTGTCCAGAGGAGCATTTGCACAATTAAAATTTGTGTGCCAGATGCGCCTGTACCTTGGGAAGTCCACTTGGCCACAGTAGTCCACACTATTGTTACATCCCAAATAGATTATTGCAACATGCTCTACATGGGGTTGCCTTTGAAGATGGTTTGGACAGTATACAACTCCTTTGTTACATCAGCTCCACTGGCTGCCAGTCTGTTACCGAGCACAATTCAAAGTGCTGGCTTTAGCCTATAAAACCCTAAACGGTTCCGGCCCAGCTCACCTGTCCAAACACATCTCCTCTATGAAGCACCTTGGAGACTAAGATCATCTGGGGAGGCCCTACTCTCAGTCCCACTTCCTTAGCAGGCGCAACTGGTGAGGACAAGAGACAGGGCCTTTTCAGTGGTGGCCCTTTGGCCGTGGAACTCCCTCCCCAGTGTCATTAAAGCAGCCCCCTCCTTCCTGGCCTACAGAAGGAAAGTGAAAACCTGGCTTTGGGATCAGGCCTTTGGAGAATAATTGTAATACAATAATAGATATGGAAAATGTGCAATTATTATTGGAGCTGCCCCAGATTACAATTGTAGATGGCATGATTTTAACAGCGAATGCAATGTTTTAAATGTTTTAATATATATTATTTTTAATTTTTATGCTAAATGTTTAATTTAATTGTATGTTGTTTCAAGGCAATGAATAGTTGCCTATATGTAAAGCCGCACTGAATCCCTTTCAGAGTTGAGAAAGGCGAGACATAAATAGGGCAAATAAATAAATAAATAAATAAACAGACATTGTCATCCTACTTAAGAGCCTAAAAGTAAATTTTCTACACAAGTGATTTTTTAAAATAATATTTTTATCGAGAGTTAAGAAGATAAAAAGTAAATTTAGAATGAGTACATTTGGTGAAACCCGAGGATGTGGACAAGATACTCAGAGGAATGAGGGCAACCACATGCATCCTAGACCCCTGCCCATCCTGGCTTCTAAAGAAGACCAGAGGGGGATAGGCCAAGTGGGTAAAGGTGGTGGTTAATGCCTCCCTTCGGGAAGGTAGTATTCCGGTGAGCTTAAAACAACCTATAATAAAACCGCTGTTGAAAAAACCATCACTGGACCCCACTCAATTCGTCAACTATCGGCCTGTTTCCAATCTTCCCTTTTTGGGCACAGTCCTGGAACGTGTGGTGGCCTCGCAACTCCAGGTATTCTTGGAAGACACGGATTATATACATCAGGCACAGTCTGGCTATCCCGATATTTGCTGGAAAACAAACTCGGCCAAGAGTACAAGGTCCAACAAATTCCTCGCTTGCCTTGCAGACAATTTCATGGTCCAGAAGGTAGAAGAGGCAACAAGGGGGTTGGCTACTCTTGATCTCATCCTAACAAATGCGGAGGACCTAATCGATGCAGTTGAAGTGGTCGGATCCTTAGGGGCAAGTGACCATGTGCTCCTGCAATTTGAGGTACAAAGGAAGGCCGAAACTAAGACAAGTCAAACCCGCATTTTGGACTTTAGGAGAGCTGATTTCCAAAAAATGAAGGAAATGCTGAGCAGCATTCCGTGGACACAGATACTAAAAGACAAGGGAGTTACGGATGGATGGGAATTTCTCAAGAGTGAAATACTCAAGGCACAATTGCAAACTACAATTGTCTTACAAGGGCCAGAAAAATAGTACAGGTCAATGACTGGCTTAGAAAATGGTGTCAGGAGGAACGCTTTGGCTTCCTCGACCATGGCCTGCTTTTCCAGGAGGATGGCCTACTGGCAAGGGATGGGGTGCATCTCACACAAGTAGGAAAACACCTTTTTGCTCACAGACTCGCAAACCTCATTAGGCGCACTTTAAACTAGGTCCACTGGGGGAGGGGGACAACAGCCTTGCGAACACTACCTTACCCACAATGTCAGGGAACCGCCAGAAGGCAAAATGGAGGGCTGCACAAACACAACGAGGTCCAAGTACCAAAAGCACTATAATCCCATTTAAACATCTCAGGGGAAGATCTCAGGGGCTCACATGTCTAATGCACAGAGCATGGGAAATAAACAAGACGAACTCCAACTTTTAGCACAACACCACAAATATGATATCATAGGCATCACTGAAAACTGGTGGGATGACTTCTATCTCTGGAATGTAGACATTGAGGGCTATAACCTCTTTCACAGAAACCGAACAAAGGGGAGAGGAGACGGAGTAGCCTTATATGTCAAAAACTCTCATGCTCCAGAAGAGATGCAAGACAGCAATCCGGGAAACCAGCTTGAAAGCATCTGGATAAGAATCATGGGAACAAGGTCCAACAAATTCCTCACTTGCCTTGCAGACAATTTCATGGTCCAGAAGGTAGAAGAGGCAACAAGGGGGTTGGCTACTCTTGATCTCATCCTAACAAATGCGGAGGACCTAATCGATGCAGTTGAAGTGGTCGGATCCTTAGGGGCAAGTGACCATGTGCTCCTGCAATTTGAGGTACAAAGGAAGGCCGAAACTAAGACAAGTCAAACCCGCATTTTGGACTTTAGGAGAGCTGATTTCCAAAAAATGAAGGAAACGCTGAGCAGCATTCCGTGGACACAGATACTAAAAGATAAGAGAGTTACGGATGGATGGGAATTTCTCAAGAGTGAAATACTCAAGGCACAATTGCAAACTACAATTGTCTTACAAGGGCCAGAAAAATAGTACAGGTCAATGACTGGCTTAGAAAATGGTGTCAGGAGGAACGCTTTGGCTTCCTCGACCATGGCCTGCTTTTCCAGGAGGATGGCCTACTGGCAAAGTATGGGGTACATCTCACACAAGTAGGAAAACACCTTTTTGCTCATAGACTTGCAAATCTCATTAGGCGCACTTTAAACTAGGTCCACTGGGGGAGGGGGACAACAGCCTTGCGAACACTACCTTACCCACAATGTCAGGGAACCGCCAGAAGGCAAAATGGAGGGCTGCACAAACACAACGAGGTCCAAGTACCAAAAGCACTATATTCCCATTTAAACATCTCAGGGGAAGATCTCAGGGGCTCACATGTCTAATGCACAGAGCATGGGAAATAAACAAGACGAACTCCAACTTTTAGCACAACACCACAAATATGATATCATAGGCATCACTGAAAACTGGTGGGATGACTTCTATCTCTGGAATGTAGACATTGAGGGCTATAACCTCTTTCACAGAAACCGAACAAAGGGGAGAGGAGACGGAGTAGCCTTATATGTCAAAAACTCTCATGCTCCAGAAGAGATGCAAGACAGCAATCCGGGAAACCAGCTTGAAAGCATCTGGATAAGAACTCTCGGCCAAGAGTACAAGGTCCAACAAATTCCTCGCTTGCCTTGCAGACAATTTCATGGTCCAGAAGGTAGAAGAGGCAACAGGGGGATTGGCTACTCTTGATCTCATCCTAACAAATGCGGAGGACTTAATCGATGCGGTGGAAGTGGTTGGATCCCTAGGGGCAAGTGACCATGTGCTCCTGCATTTGAGGTACAAAGGAAGGCCGAAACTAAGACCAGTCAAACCCGTATTTTGGACTTTAGAAGAGCCGATTTCCAAAAAATGAAGGAAACGCTGAGCAGCATTCCGTGGACACAGATACTAAAAGATAAGGGAGTTACGGATGGGTGGGAATTTCTCAAGAGTGAAATAATGCACAATTGCAAACTGTGCCAACAAAGAGAAAAAATAGGACAAGTGCAAAGAAGCCAGAATGGATGTCCAAAGAACTTCTAAGTGTACTAAAACACAAAAGAGTCATGCACAAGAAGTGGAAAAAGGGAACAAACAAATATCCAACACCTGTAGGGAAAAGGTCCGCAAGGCTAAAGCACAAAACGAGCTCAGGCTTGCCAGGGACATTAAAAACAATAAAAAGGGATTCTTTTCTTATGTCAGTAGAAAAAGGAAAACAAGGAGGCGATAGGGCCTCTTCGAGGAGAAGATGGGGCAATGTGCCCATCCTGGCTTTTGAAGGAAGCCAGAGGGGGATTGGCCAAGTGGGTAAAGGTGGTGGTTAATGCCTCCCTTCGGGAAGGCAGCATTCCAGCGAGCTTAAAACAAGCTATAATAAAACCGCTGTTGAAAAAACCATCACTGGACCCCACTCAATTCGTCAACTATCGGCCAGTTTCCAATCTCCCCTTCTTGGGCAAAGTCTTGGAACGTGTGGTGGCTTCACAACTCCAGGTATTCTTGGAAGACACGGATTATCTGGATTCGGCACAGTCTGGCTTTAGGCCGGGACATGGAACTGAAACAGTCTTGGTCGCTTTAGTGGATGATCTTCGCCGGGAACTGGACAGGGGGAGTGTGGACCTCTCTTCGGCCTTCGATACCGTCGACCATGGTATCCTTCTGGGACGCCTCGTGGGAATGGGCCTTGGAGGTACTGTCCTGCAGTGGCTCCGGTCCTTCCTAGAGGGTCGATCTCAGAAGGTGTTGTCAGGGGACACCTGTTCTGCCCCACAACCATTGACTTGTGAGGTACCACAGGGATCAATACTGTCTCCTATGTTGTTTAACATCTACATGAAGCCGCTGGGGGAGATCATCTGGAGTTTCGGGGTACGATGTCATCTGTACGCGGATGATGTCCAACTCTGTCACTCCTTCCCACCTGCTACTAAGGAGGCTGTTCAGGTCCTGAACCGGTGCTTGGCTGCTGTAACGGTCTGGATGAGGGCGAACAAATTGAAATTGAATCCAGACAAGACAGAGGTACTCCTGGTCAGTCGTAATGCCGAACAGGGCATAGGGTTACAGCCTGTGTTGGATGGGGTCGCACTCCCCCTGAAGACGCAGGTTCGCAGCTTGGGTGTGATCTTGGACTCATCGCTGAGCCTGGAACCTCAGGTCTCAGCGGTGACCAGGGGAGCATTTACACAGTTAAACTATTATTTTTAAAGTATCAAAGAAAGTAAAATTTCATAAATATCGGGACCCTTGCACTCTTTTTAAAACATTAGACTACCCCGCCCCCCGCACTGCCATCTAAACTTGGGGGCTTTAAAAGACTGTAAAAGAAATTTAAAAATAGCTTGCGAAGAGAAACGACCTTGGCGCCGATGTACTTGGGATAATGGAGGACCCAAGTAAAAACATATTAAGATGGATGCAGAAGATAAAAGAGTTTGGGTCAGTTGCAGGGTTTAAAGTCCATATGTCAAAAACAAAGTTATTAACGAAAAATGTAGAAAAGAAAAAACAAGATATGATTAAAGAGCAAATAGGTCTGGAATTAGTTAAAAAAATTAAATATTTAGGAGTATGGATCACAACAAAAAATGGACAATTGCTAAAGAATAAGTATGAAGAAGTCTGGAAAAATATACAAAAGGACTTACATAAGTGAGTATATCTGAAGTTGTCACTTTTAGGCCGTATATCTTTGATTAAGATGAATGTATTACCGAAATTGATGTTTCTTTTTCAAAACTTCCCGATAATTAGAAGTCAAACACTATAAAATGGAAAAAAGAAATACTGAAATTTATATGGGCTGGAGGAAGACCAAGAATAAAATATGATAACTTTATCGACAAAAAGAATAGAGGAGGTTTGGGCCTCCCAGACTTTAAAGCATATCACGATGCATGTGCACTGATATGGATAAAGGACTGGATATTGTTGAACAAAGAAGATTTTTAAACATAGAAGGAAATGACTTAAGAGTAGGATGGCATGCTTATTTATGGTATGAAAGGGAAAAGAAAGAAAAGAATTTTGGCAACCACTTTGTGAGAGCATCCCTATTAAGAGTATGGCAAAAATATAAAATATATTTTTATTCTAAAACACCTTTATGGGTCTCTCCTATGGAGGCAAACCAATGAAGACTTTTAGGATGGAGAAATTGGCCAACCTACAAAGATTTGTTAAATAAAGGTACAAATAATATAAAGACTTATGAGGAACTGAAACAAAAATTACCTAATATGACTTGGTTGCATTATATGCAAATTAAAGAATATTACAATCAAGATAAAAAACTTGGCTTCTCCTGGGAGGAAACAGCATGGGATAAAATTTTAAAATTGGAAAAGAAAGTAATATCGAATATTTATAATATATTACTTACTTGGCTAGGTTTTGTTATCTAAATAAATAACAACCAGAAGAGTTACAGATACAGGTCAGTAACCAATTTTTGCTCTTCATGGTTTTGATGCTGTTCATACCACATTTACTCAGTGGGTGAAGGACAGGTGCCAAAGAAGCTACGAATCTCAGCATGAAAATCCAAGAAAGCATTCATCATGGTCTTGCCATCAAGTTAACAGTATTTGACAAATATAAAAAGGTTGGCCTGGCCCTAGAAGTTAGCATAAAACAGACTTATCATTGCAATTCCATGGAGATAAGATGTACAAAAAACTGTGACAGCATTGGTAGAATAAGCCCTGGTTGCATTGGTAAATAACAGTGGCTACCTGTGGGGTCAATACTGCATTGTCTTTTACTTATGACATCTACCAGGTCTTTCTATCCTATAGCAGGCAAAGAGTTACAAAGGTTACCTTTTATAGAATGCGCCATGCAAGCTACAATCTCACTTTCTGTTGTTGATCATAACAATTGCTCAATCATAGAGGATGTTGCACACCTTGGGTACTGCCATAATGTTAGGTCGTTGCTGTAAACATTTCCCTTTACAGAAAATGGGACTGTTATATAGTGGCAGCCACAACTCATCCCTCAATCCCACACAAACCTGGACACATCCAGCCTGTGTAGAAGACAAATAGTTCAGGTACCTTGGTATTACAGTGTGGTTTCGAATATAGCTACCTAAGGAATCAAACAGGTAAAGGATTGCATCTCTTTCTGCTGGAACAATATTTAGGGCCAGGTGGCTAAGTCGTTTAAGCAGTCCTCAGGGTGATAAGTGGATCAGGCCCTAAGCATTTTCTTGTTGTTCTACACCCTGACCTATATTCAAAAGGCTGCTGCAAGGTCTAAATAAGTGGTTCCCAACCTGTGGTCTGCAGACCACCAGTGGTTGCAAGAACTAAATATGGTCTGCGGCCTCACCTTTACTACACCGTTGCAATGCCCCAGTGACCAAGGTGGTGAGAGAAAGCCGCTAGGAACACTTTCTTCTGTCTTGCGCTCTGCTTTTTGTATTTTTTTTCAGCCTCAGCCCTCTCACCCTCTTTTCCTTTTTACATGAGCGTTAACAAAATCCATGGATAACGACACAGCCTAACTTTTTTTTTCTTGATGCCTTTGTTTTTAGACCTGTTCCTGGGATTATTTGGGGTGCTGATTCAGATAATTGCATTGGATAGACCACATCAGCTCTAGATTATTAAATATGGTTTTCTGTAGGTGAGCGGATGGCGACTACTGGATGGCATATGTTCTGTATCAGAAACTAGAGCTGATGTGGTCTATCCAATGCAATTTTCTGAATCAGCACCCCACACAACCAAACTGAATCCGAAGTTGACCAACAACTGATTTGTAATCCTTTGGTACTAATGTTGGAGAGTGGTCAAAATGGTCCCTGGTCAAGTGGTCCATGGTCAAAGTGATCCCTGGTCAGAAAAAGGTTGGGAACCACTGGTGTAAAATCAAGTCTTTGGATGTATCTCAAGGCTTTCACACTTACAAAGATGGAAAAACGAACATAAAACTGTCTATCAAAGGTAGGAACCAACACTCCGTTTACAATGCATGACAGAGCAGTGTAACAAATAGACCTAACATTGGCACTAGATTTGTATAGGTCTTTGTGGACATAGCAGCCTGCCAACAAAGCATGGATTATATTATATCTGAAACAGAATTTTGTTTCCTTGACACTTAAAGATACAGAAAAACAAACACAGGTAACCATGCTAAGTCAGCAATACACATTATATTGTACTTTTACTGATTACAGATTAGGTTGTTGCAGCAATACAGAAGAACAGCAACAAACCACTACAATCCTTTCAATTCTCAAGTACATATGGCAAGAACAAAAGTCTTTCAAGAAACAATCACAAGGTGGCAGTGGCATACTTTCTGAGTTGTCTTTGCTTGATACAGTACCCTGCTATAAAATAGCCCTCTCCTTTGCTGCATAAAAGGAATATGGTTCACAATGTGGTTCCATGGGACATGAAGGATCAATCCAGAGAGTAGAAGACTCTCCAACCTTCTTTACCAAAGTGACAGACACCAGGAACATTGTCTTAAAGGACAACAACCAAAGAATGTGATAGTAGGCTCCTAACGTACAGAGGTAACACACAATAATTCACAAAATGCAGTAAAGAGATACTTATTTTAATGGCACAAACAATTTCTTAAAACTAGGAGGGGACAGAGTACAGCCTGCAGGCTAGATGGTATAGTAGGGATTTAGATGTTGCCAACCAAGATCCTGGGGAAAGCTGAAATGCCCCAAGCTGGCATCCTTTTAAAAACTCTTCCTATATATCTGAATGGACTATATGTATGTAAAATTGAAACGTCTATACCAACAAACCTTCAAAGAAATTGGTACTAATCTTACTAGTCAACAAGGAAAATAGGAGAAGAAAAAAGTTGAGTAACTGTAAGCTGGAAAGAACCGATCCACATATAAAACATCCATCTAGTGCAGAGCTTCTCAAATTGTGTGTTGTAACGCATTGATGTGATGGCTGTAGTGTGTTGGTGTGTCACATGAACAAAAGAAACATTTGAATCTATGTGTAAGAAGCAACAAATATTTTAAGATATGAATGAAAGGTTATTGTGAGAAATGTGTCATCATATATTTTGTTATTATGTTATGTAACTGTATTTACTTGAGTCTAATGCGCCATCAAATCAAATGTGCACCTCAAGTATTTATTGATGAATGTAATGCACAGCAGCAAAAGGTGCACTCTGTAATATGGCCATTACAATTGCTTAGAATTTCTTCTATAAAAACAAATATATTAAAGCACCAAAGCTTCCAGCAATGGAAAAGAAACCTTGGATGAATCTATGCTGTAGAATGAATTCACTTGAACTGACTTGATTCAATGCTATAGAGTCCCCGGAGCTGTTGAAGGTTGATGACTCACCAAACTACGAACCTAGGATTACATAGCATTGAACCAGGGCTATTAAATTAAGAATGACACCTCTCATATAGGAGCTCCATATGCTCCTGAAGTAGCTTCACGTTTTGCTTTGGCTCTGCACTAAGATTACCATATTACACAGATTTAATATGCACCCTAATTTTGGAAAAGGTGATTTAAGCACAAAGGTGAGTGTTAGAATTGAGTAAATACAGTATATGCCTATACCTCTTCTAAGGGGTTGGGTTGACCTCTGGTTTGTTAGTCATAGAAGCATAGAATCATAGAGTTGGAAGAGACCTCACGGGCCATCCAGTCCAACCCCCTGCCAAAAAGCAGGAACATTGCATTCAAAGCACCCCTGACAGATGGCCATCCAGCCTCTGTTTAAAAGCTTCCAAAGAAGGAGCCTCCACCACACTCTGGGGCAGAGAGTTCCACTGAAGAACGGCTCTCACAGTCAGGAAGTTCTTCCTCATGTTCAGATGGAATCTCCTTTCTTGTAGTTTGAAGCCATTGTTCCACCTCCTAGTCTCCAGGGAAGCAGAAAACAAGCTTACTCCCTCCTCCCTGTGACTTCCTCCCACACATTTAAACATGCCTATCATATCTCCTCTCATCCCTCTCTTCTTCAGGCTAAACATGCCCACCTCGTTAAGCTGCTCTTCATAGGGCTTGTTCTCCAGACCCTTGATCATTTTAGTCGCCCTCCTCTGGACACATTCCAGTTTGTCAATATCTCTCTTCAATTGTGGTGCCCAGAATTGGACACAATATTCCAGGTGTGGTCTAACCAAGGCAGAATAGAGGGGTAGCATTACTTCCCTAGATCTAGATACTATTGATACTATTGATGCAGGCCAAAATCCCATTGGCTTTTTTTGCCGCTACAATAGTAAATATATTGCAGAATGATGGAGGTCTAAAACATTTGCTACCAACACAAAATATTTGAATAGAGGGTCTCCATGCGATGCGAATCATTGCATCAGTATCTAGTAAGAATATGGGGCTGGCCAAATCTTCCAGCGAGGCTCAGACATCATTTCTTGATCCAAAACCAGTAAGTCTAAAACTATCAGCAGGCAGATAAAAGATAATTTCAAGAGATGAAGAAGGCAAGTGAACCATGATTGCAGGGGACATCAAAGTATATACAACAAACATTTTGTTCTGACCTCTTGTACCTTGTTTACAGGGAAAGGGGGAGAAGGAATTTCTTAGGCACCAAGGGAAGACAGTTTCTTTTGTTTAAAAATCTACCTATCCCTGCCACATGTACTGACACTAGAATAACCAGATGAAGCATCACTCCCAGATAGCTGGAATGATGGTAAGCCTGGAAGCAAGGTCTTTCCTTTAACAATAATATCTGTGATTAATTGAGTGGGGCAGAAGTTGCTAACAAATCATGATTGACACCCTTTTCTGAAATAGTGCAAAATCCACCGAAGTAATTCTGTTGGTATGCAACAAATAATTAGTTCCTTATGCAGCAAATAACACACACAAAAAAAGAAAATAAGAGAAGCCTACCATTTACTGAAAACAAGTTACTCCACAGCTTCTAATACTTGCAAAGTTGCAAAACTGTACCCTCATCTGTAAATATACATACTCCATTTGAACTTGTTATATATGTTTATGAGTACTAATACTAGTGCTGCAAGCAAACACACTCAGATATGAAATAAGGAGAAATTAATTTAATATAAATTTATCAGACATGGAATTCGTCCATAGTGAAAAAGCTTAATTTTGCAATGCAGTTCTCAATTTTTTAAAAATGGACAAAATATATTTTAGAGTAGAGTATGTACAAAAGGGACACATTAGTACAATCAGTACATCAATATCATTATATGAATAAATGTTTCTTGCAAAATGTTCATGTCAATCAAAATATATAATCTTTTTTAAAGATGTATCACTTGATGTGGGTTTCGAAGTTGAGCCTAATTCTCCACATGGTTTAGAATGCAAAAATACTGCAGCAATAAACAGCCGCAACAAGCAAACAATACAACAGAATAAAATTAACAGCAATCAAGACTATTTCCAACACAATTTTTAAATGTTTTTAAAGGATTTTTTTTTTAAAAAAAACCCAGCACAGATTTCTACAAAGCTTGGGAACATAAGAGTTTTGTCCAATGTGAAAAAAAGTTAACTGGGTGATAGTAATCCTGGAAAGAGCATTTAATAAACTGGGTACCACAACATAGGGTGCATCTTCACTGTAGAAGGTCAGGTTGCTCACCTGTAACTACATTTCTTCAAGTGATACTCTGAATCCACACATATGGAGTAACTGTGTCTGAGCAGGCTTTAACGGAAAGCTTCCCAAGCTGAATCTTTTCAATTTTTGGTAGTAACCTCTCCCACTCCTCCCAGGGCATAAAAGGTGCTCTGGCTACATGCTCCCCAGTTCATTGCAGAGGCAATGAGAAAGGGAGAGGTTTGCATGAGAGGAGAGGAATGGGTGGGTTTGTGTGGATTCACAGAGTATCACTAAAAAAAAACATGGGTACATGTAAGCAACCTGACCTTTTTCTTCATGGTCTCTGTGAATTCACCAATATGGAGACTAGCAAACTAAGGTTCAGGTAGGCAGGACACATGCCAAACTGACACCAAATAAGTGAATACAGAATTCTTTCTTTATTTGCAATAAAGAAAGAGAAATATAAACCAGGCAACAAAGCCTGCTAGTGAATCATGTCAAATGCAAGGCATAGAAAAAATACAGGGAGGACCGAAACATGAGGTCCTAGAAATTTTGTGAGGTAGGATAATAGGCTAGTGAAAGTCAACACATATTTATGAGAGAACAAAACCAGTGTTCAGAATCCCAAGGCCCTGGCTTTTCTTGAGGTAGTAAGCATTGGCATTTGAGTGAGAAAAAGAATTTTAACATACAACATATGTAAATTGACCACAAAGGGCATTAGTGATGTGCAATATACAGTAACATTGAAATAGCAGAAGAAACTACATTATCATTGGGTAATACATCATCAATGAATTTAAGAAGCTTATCACTGAGGAAGAACCTCATAATTGTACAGTAAACCTTTTACCATAAAGAACAAAGTGAGTCCGTGTCTTATTTGAGTCCATGCACAATACATGGTCAGGCAATACATGAGGAGAGAATAGATCTCCTGATAGCATCAAAAGGAATACCCCTAAGCAAGGCTGTCGATGCTGCAAGGCCCCTCATAGATCTTGGCCGGATAGAGGTGGGTGGTGGGTGTCAGATGAGCTGATAGCAAAGAAATCCAATGGGACAAACATTGGGAGGAGACTGGAGCACCTAGTTTGTCCACTGCATAGGAGACAAAAAGTCTTGGGGACTTTCAAGTACAAAGAGTCCTGTCCTTATAGAAGAGTAGCACTCTCCTGACATCTAGGAGATGCAGGTGCTTCTCTAGCTGTAAGGTTGGTAGGACAATGTCCTGGCTGATCTGAAAGGCGTACACCACCTTCAAGAGGAAAGTGATGTCGGTGTGGAGGATGGCTCGGTCCCTGTGAAAAAGAAGGTAGGGCTCATTGATCTGGAGCTTGGCTAGCTCCGAGGAGTGACGTGCTGAGGTGATGTCGACAAGAAAGGCCACCTTCCATGAGAGGAGGCGGAGGTCTGCCATCGAAAGGGGCTGGAAGGGGCCCCCGCAGAGTTGTGAGAGAACGAGTTTGAGACTTCAGCCCAGAGTTGGTGGACAAACTGGTGGATGCAGGTTTGTGTATCCTCTCAAAAATGTCTATGAGGTGGTTTGAGAAAAACAATGGCTGGCCCTGTTGTTGCATAGCCGATGACATTGCTGCCAGGTACGACTTGATGGAGGAGAGGGCGAAATTCTGTACTGTAAAGGTAAATAGGAAGTCAAGGACACTCAAATGATGAGATTGGTGGACGGTCTACTCAGGACTGAAGAAAGGTTTGAAATTGAGCAAGCTTGAGCAAGCCTTTCTCATCAGTAGCTTGTGGGCCATCCTCAAGATGGATTGGAGGGCGGACTGGAAGTGAGTTATGTTGTGATCCTCCATGTGGTAAGGTGGAGAGATCGGACATCTGGCTGAAGAATCATCCCCCACTCCCTGGTCAGGAGATGGGACAGCAGAGGAAGATCATGTCCTCGAGACATGTTGAGCAGGGCTAGATACCATACTTGACTTGGCCAGGCAGGTGCTGTGAGAATGCAGTTCGTGCTGGAGAACTGTCGCAAGTGTGTGGCAACGACTGCCATGCACTTGGTGAAAACTCTTGGGGCAGTGATGAGGACAAAGGGGAGTACTTTGAATTGGTAGGTTTGGTGAAAGACTTCGAAGGAGAGAAATTGTCTGTGAGAGCTGCAGACTGCTATGTGGAAATATGCATCGTGTAGGTCGATGGACACAAACCAGTCCCCTTGGTGAGGGAGCAACAGGATTGACAACACTGTGACCATCAACCAACTTTGTCAACCAAATGTGTAAGTCCAGGTCTCTGAAGCTGAGGATCAGATGGAGGCCTTCGTCCCATTTGGGAATGGCAAAATACATAGAGAAAAAGGCATTTATATCCAGTTTTGATGGGGTAGGTTCTATGACTCCCTTTGTGAGCAGGAAGTGCACTTCCTTGAGGATTTCTGGCAAGGATTGAATGTCAAGGATGTGCCCTGTCAGGGCTAAGTCTTCGAACTCTAAGGCGTAGCCATTTTGTATATTTTTTAGTACCCATGAATATGAGGTAATAGCTTCCTAGGCAGGCAGGAAGCGAGAAAGGCGGTCTCCGCATCGAGTGTCAGAGATGTAAGGTTTGTATGCGGGTGGTGGAACTGGTGTGAAGGTGGCAGCAGTAGTTAAGATGGATATGGTATCGTGAGTCACACCGTCGAACTCGACGCTTTGACTGGTTATTGGAGATGCTGGGCTGGCTGCGGTGCTCTGGGGCTTGCTGCAGTCAGTGAGGCTGCTGTGGAGGGGTGGAGAAGGCAGGCTTGTAGTTTTGGCGGTACCCTTGATGTCTTTACAAAAGCAGTGTTGACACCAATGAATCTTTTGTGTTTGTGGTTGGGGTTGTACACCACTTTGATGTCAGCAACTTAAAATCTTGATTAGATTTAAGATTGTAATCGGTGCCAGCATTGAAGAGACCCAAGGCATCAAAGAGGAGATCCTTGATCATTTGCCTTGATGAGGTAGAGAGGCCAGAGGAGCTGAGCCAGGCTTGTCGGCGGATAGCTATGGCATGGGCAATCATCTTTCCAGCGGTGTCTCCTGTGTGTTTAGCCATCTGAATTTGATGGTGTGCCAGGGAGGTCGCTTCTTGTTGGAGCGTGGCCAGGACTGCTCAATCTTCATCGGACAGTTTGGCATGGAATGGTTGGGCCTTTTCCTAAAGTACTTGTAGGTATGCACCCATAATACTCCATAATTCGCAATTCTTGATAGGCCAACAGAGTTGAAGCAATTTCCTTCTGTGTTAGAAGGGGCGTTCGTCTGTTTGCCTTGGAGAGTACAGCTAGTGACTTTCCCAGGGTCGGTGGGATCAGCATTAGTGCAGCACTGTCTGATAGTACTCGCCTATTGTCCTCGTGGGCCCGTTTAAATGCTATCTGCATCGAGGATTTGGATGGCGGAGTGGCGGTGTTCATTTGGACTGATCTCTGCGAGATCAAAGAAATGTTGCTAGACAGAGGTCTTGGATGAGGTTGATAAGCACAGTCATCATGCTTCTTCATGCATCATGGTGCTTTCAATGCTCGTAAGACATTGAGCTCTTAGAGGCCACTGAGCCTTTTGATCGAGCTACTGGTGGTGCCGGCCTGGAGGGGCTGAAGAAGTTGAAGGCTCCGAGGATTGCTGGTACAGCAGAGCCTTGAGGCATGCTGCTCTGTTCTTTCTTGCCTGGGATGTGAATGCCTGGCAATGGCGGCAAGACCCAACAACGTGGCCTTCTCCCAGACAAAGGAAACACTTTGCATGACCATCCGAGTCTGGATTCTTCGAGGCACATTGGGAGCACCATTTGAAGCATGTTGACTACATTCTCAATGGAGTTTTAAAGAGAGCTGCACGGTGAAAAAAAAGAAACTGGGGGTCGTACGGCCAGGGCGCCTTTTATGCCATGAGAGGAGTTGACAGAGTTACTGCCAAAAAGTGCATAGATTCAGCTTGGGAAGCTTTCTGTTGAAGCCTATGCAGGCACAGTCATGCCATATGTGTGCATTCATAGAGACCACAAAGAAAAAATAAGTTTGTTTGACCCCAATGCTATGGAATCATAGTTTGGTGAAGCACCAGCACTCTATAGCAGAATTGGTTAGAAAGTACAACTGTCAAAATAGTTAAAGTGGTGTTATACTGCTTTTAATTCTACAGTGTAGGTGCACCTGAGTGGGTCTTCTCTGTGTCACTTCTGTTTCGGAAGCACATTCAAGAGCACTTAACATGCATGGAAAGATGTATGTTAACTTGATAGCCTTTCATTAAAATTAATCAATAGCACTTTTAAATAGCTTGAATGCACAGACTGGTCCATAATTAGCACTAAGAAAAGAGAGAGTTTTTTACTGAAAAAGGAAAGGGAAATAGCACTCTCCTTTATATTTGTAGTTCTTGTTGGAGAAATCATTCTCGTGAAATGTATTAAGTTACCAAGATGGCATTCCTCTTATTTTTTTAAAGATAAACATGTAAAAAGTATGTAAATATTTTTGAAATCTAGCGTAAATTCAGCATGAACTATCAGTGTGTGAGTTCTTTCTTACCTTTGACCCAATGAGGGTGTACAGCCACTGGATTGTTTCATTGTGATTTATTACACCATTCATCCCATCCACATACAGCATAATTTGTCCCAGGGCTAAGGATATAAAGAAGATAGAGAAAGTTAGCTAAATTCAGTTGCTTACTATGTTAGTCATATTATGAATACTTGAGTCTCAGACATGAATGAGAAATGACAAAGTATTTTAAATTACAACAGATGGCAATCCAAATACTTTGAATAACTTGTCTAGTTGGAATGTAAGTTTATGTGAAATGTACTTTTAATATAATCCCAATGATTACAGTTGCCAACCCTTTTAATAAAATAAATTTGGTATCTAAACATGGCCAGTGTGTGCATGCATTCATGTTTCTGTGGAAAGCCCACAGCTTTCTTCAAGGGGAGCCAGTGTACCATGGTCATAGAGGAGGTGAATTTACTCTCAGATATACAGCTGTTTCCTTGCAAATGTTCTGGGTCATATGGGAGTATTTCTTGTGTTAAATCTCTTCTGGGAGCAGGGTCCAGTCCCTGGATTGCTCATGAGTAAACCAGGACAGCAATGAGAAAAGTGGCCATAAACCTCTGAAAGGATTTATCGGCCACACAACAATGGATCCACTAATCATACCTGGCTTTTTATAAGGCAGGCCATGACGTGTAAATTTTTGTGTATGGGACAGTCTACATCTTTGTCAATGGCAAATCCAAAGCTACCTTTTCATCATTGGATTACAATTCCTATCGGTACATCCAGTGGCAAGAAATAAGAGTTATTATGCAAAATTTTCTGCACAACTGCTTTTTTATGGCTCTAATCTATCATGTGCTGCTCTTTAAAAGCTAATGAAGAAAAAACAAAGAAAATAGCTCCCCCTGCAATTCAGGGCATAAAAAGCAGTGTTTCCTTTTATATTTTCTTACTTGTCCCTCCATAGCTTTGTATCAATTAAACAAAACCGGCAAATAAAAGGAAGAGATCATTTTGTGATACACTGTTTGTCTAAAGCCCTTTCACATCACACCCTTTTTGATACCAGATGAATGTCATTTTACTCTTCCAGATATCTATATATATAATAAAAGTCATTGTTTGTTTGTATGTATGTATGTGGAGGAAGGGCGGAAGTGTATGTGGCAGCTTTCTGATTGGCTCTCACTTTCACAGGCCACAGAGACTTGCACGAGCAACTGACCTGGACCAAACGGCACATATAACCCTCGTGAACCCCTTTACGTCCTGGTGCTGTTTGGGGGAGGTGGACCACGGATTATGGGATTTGTAGTACTTTCAAACGGCTTAGTTCCCAGGGAGCACAGTGGCCCCCAACAAAGACCGATAAAGACCAAAATTTGCCCCCTGAGACTCACTCTACATCCTACTGCGGTTTGGAGGATGGCAGACAATGGATGATGATATTTGTAGTACTTTCCAGCACTTCGGTTTCCAGAGACCACTCCGGTACCCAACAATGACCAATAAACTCCAAACTTGGCACACAGAGCACCCATGACCCATTCTACATCCTACTGCAGTTTGGAGGAGGATGGACCATGGATGATGGGACTTGAAGTAACTTCACTCACTTCCTGAGACTGCTGCAAACCTCATCCAATGACTGATCAAGACCAAAATTGGCATGCAGAGTCCCCATGACCCACTCTCCATCCTGGCGCAGTTTGGAGGAGGATGGACCGCAGATGATAGGTCTCGCAGTACCTTCACTAACTCACTAAGAGCACTGCGAGCCATATAAATAACTGATAAAGACCAAACTTGATGGACAATTCCTTTCTCAAATAACCTGGGCAGCGCCAGGTCCCCAAGCTAGTTTTTAATAAATTATTTTAGTGCTTTTACAATCTCTGAACCTTTGTTTTGCTTAATCTTAATCTTTATTTAGATGTTCCAGGATTTTTATATTTTACAGTGTTTTTTAATTTATGGTTTTATATTCTGCTATCTCCAGTTGTTTTACTTTTTGCATTTTCAGTCCATTGTATATCTCTCAAAGGACGTGCAATAATAAAAAAAAAACATCAAAAGGGCTCATTTAAAGCACCTGGCAATTCTACCAATACAATCATAATTTCTAAATCATACTCTCATGCTCCATAAATGTTTATGTTGTTTATTTATTCAGTCGCTTCCGACTCTTCATGACCTCATGGACTAGACCACACCAGAGTTTCCTGTTGGCAGTCCCCACTCGACTTCAAGGTCGAGTCAGTCACTTAGAATCATAGTTGGAAGAGACTTCATGAGCCATCCCTTGTCAAGAAGCAGGAAAATCGCATTTAAAGCACCCGGACAGATGGCCATCCAGCCTCTGTTTAAAAGCTTCCAAAGAAAGAGCCTCCACCACAGAGAGTTTCACTGCTGAACAGCGCTCACAGTCAGGAAGTTCTTCCTAATGTTCAGGTGGGATCTCCTTTCTTGAATTTTGAGCCATTGTTCCATGTACTAGTCTCCAGGGCAGCAGAAAACAAGCTTGCTCTTTCCTCCCTATGACTTCCTCCCACATATTTATACATGGCTATCATGTCTCCTCTCAACCTTCTTTTCTTCAGGCTAAACATGCCCAGCTCCTTAAGCCGCTCCTCATAGGGCTTGTTCACCAGACCCTTGATCATTTTAGTCGTCCTCCTCTGGACACATTCTAGCTTGTCAATATCTCTCTTCAATTGTGGTGCCCAGAATTGGACACAATATTTCAGGTATGGTCTAACCAAGGCAGAGTAGAGGATGACTTCCCTGGATCTAGACACTATGTTCCTATTGATGCAGGCCAAAATCCCATTGGCTTTTTTTGCTACCACATGACATTGTTGGCTTATGTTTAACTTGTTGTCCACAAGGACTCCAAGATCTTTTTCACACGTACTGCTCTCGAGCCACTCGTCCCCCATCAAGGACAACATCCAGCCATTTGGCCTTGGTTGGCCCCTCTTCCATTTTCTGCAGCATCATTATTTTCTCCAAGATATCCTGTCTTCTCATTATTTGGCCAAAGTACTTTATCTTTGCCTTTAATATTCTTCACTTCAATGAGCAGTTGGGCTTTATTCCCTGGATTATGGACTGGTTTAATCTTCTTGTGGTCCACTCTCCGAATTTTCCTCCAACACCTCTAACAAATGTTTATAACCATTATAAATTTCCAACAACACAATTTTGCTATTAAACAATGTAATTTAAACATTTCAGTAGAAAAGGATCCAAAATAATTTATTATAGTCAGAGGTGGTGCAGGACAGGAGAAGAACTGTTTATTCTAAGTGGAAGTTCTACATATTATTCTCAAAAAGTCTATGAAAGGAAGCAGTGTCCAAAGGGTGAGAAGAATGTGGCCCTTCAGAAGATGTCTTTGGACTACAACAACCACATTTCTCAATGCCTTACAAAATTCTACAAAACCAGACAGACCATCCATCCAGTAGCTGAAGCTGAACTGAAAGTGGGGTATGTGACATGGCAACAGTCTTAAACCTGAAATCAGATGGACCAAAATGGCTAAAAAGAGGTCCCATGCTTTAGAATGGTTTAAAGACTGGACTGAAAGTCTGACAATATGTTGTGAAAGGAATTGAAGTAAGAGGTTCATGCAAGGAAGCTTTCAAATCCAATGAGCAGAAACAGTTCTGTAAGGCGGAATTAATTAACATTCATTGAAATAAAAGGAAACTTGGTTCTGTGCATGAAAAAACACTTTCAATATTCAGGTGCACATAAAAAGCCCTACACACATTTCTGGACTGGGAGCCATTTCTAAACTTTGTAAAAAAAGAAAAAAGAAAGAAGGAAAAGTTTTTATATACTGCTTCATAATTTAACCTGTTAGAATCTCCCCTAGACCGCCCCTAGAAGCCCTCTCCGACCCCATAAGAATCGGTCTCCTTGGTTCACTGAGGAGCTCTGTGCGATGAAGCGGGAAAAGAGACAGCTAGAGGTCGTGTGGCGGGAACTCCGTGATGGGGAATCGGAATCAGCTTATAAGAATTTTAGAGAGTCTTATGAGCATGCTATCACCAAGGCCAAAAAATCTTATTATGTTTCCTTGATAGCGTCTGCGAGCTCACACCCAGCACAATTATTTAAGATTATTAGATCCCTGACAACAATCCCTTCTGTCCCAAACAATAATGATCTGGCCCCTTCTGCTGAGGTTTTCCAGAGCTACTTCGCAGACAAGATCTCGCTTCTCTGCCGGGATCTCCCTGCCACGATTGATACAGTAAGTGAACTTGAGACTCCGTGGCCACTCGCTGGGCACATCCTCGACCGGTTTACCCCGCTGGATGCAGAGGCTGTCGATAGGATCCTGACTGTAACTAGGCTGACCACCTGCTCCCTTGATCCATGTCCCTCTTGGCTAGTAAAATCTTGCCTGGAGGGATTACGTGAACCTCTGATGAATATAATAAATATTTCCCTTGAGCAAGGAGTTTTTCCCAGAAGATTTAAAAGAGGCGATGGTATCTCCGCTGCGGAAAAAAACCAGACTTAGATCATTCGGTTCCCTCTAGCTACCGCCTAGTCTCGAATCTTCCGTTTCTGTGCAAGGTGGTTGAAAGGGCAGCAGCGGAACAGTTGCAGCAGTTCCTTAATGACACAGCCGGACTTGATCCCTTCCAGTCCGGCTTCCGTAGGGGGCACGGGACGGAGACTGTACTAATTGCCATCACAGATCAGCTTCGCTGCCAGATGGATCAAGGCGGATTAGTGCTGCTTGTGTTATTGGACCTCACAGCAGCATTTGATACGGTCGATCACAATCTATTGACCCACCGCCTAGCCATGACTGGGGTTAGGGGGATACCCCTTAAATGGGTGTCCTCCTTCCTCCAGAATCGGGGACAGCGTGTGGTGAGGGGAGGGATGGTTTCTGAGAGATCTCCGCTAACTTGCGGGGTCCCGCATGGAGCTATTCTCTCTCTTCTATTATTTAACATCTATATGCGACCGCTTGCCCGACTGGTGTGGAGCTTTGGGCTTGAGTGCCACCAGTACGCTGATGACACTCAGTTCATTCTGAGGATGGAGGGCTGGCTTGAGAATTTCCCTCAGTGCCTTGAGGCCGTTACTGGATGGTTGCATGCCAGCAGGTTGAGGGTGAACCCAGCGAAGACGGAGATCCTTTGGCTGAGCAGTCCAGGTGGGAGGGAGATCCAGCTGCCTACCCTGGATGGAGAGACACTACGTCTGTCACCTTCTGTAAAAAGTCTTGGTGTCTTATTGGACTCTCTGCTCACAATGGAGGCCCAGGTGTCTGCTGTGAGCAGATCTGCGTTTTTCCATCTACGTCAGGCTAGGCGACTGGCTCCCTACCTATCTAGGAACGACCTGGCTACGGTGATCCAGGAGACGGTCATCTCGAGGCTTGACTACTGTAACGCCCTCTACATTGGCCTTCCTTTGTCAGTGATCTGGAAACTGAAGCTGGTGCAAAATGTGGCGGCTCGTCTTCTCGCTGGGGTGCCGGCGAGGTGTCGTATCACCCCAATTCTACAACAGCTGCACTGGCTACCGATTGAGTACCAGATTACTTTCAAGGTGCTGGTATTAACCTTTAAGGCCTTATATGGTCTGGGGCCGGCGTACCCGAGGGTCCGCTTATCCCCCTACCAACCCCAGAGATTACTTCGCTCCGAAAACCAAAATTTGCTTGAAGTCTCCAACATCCGGACTTATCATCTGTCCTCTACTAGGCAGAGAGCCTTCTCAATTCTAGCCCCTTATTTATGGAATGCCTTGCCAGTTGAAACCCGATCTATCCGAGACCTACTTGCTTTTCGAAAATCCTGTAAAACCTTTCTCTTCCGACAAGCTTTCGATGGATGAATAACTCGGGACTATGTCTGTTCTTGTTTTTATTGTATTTTAAAGTTAATTGTATTGTTTTAATCTACTGTTGTAAACTGCTCCGAGCCAAATTGGGAGCAGCGGTATACAAGTCAAATAAATAAATAAATAAAAAATAATCTGTGTATGGAGGGTGAAAATCTCTCAGAGATAACAACGAAGGAACTCTAGTTAACAATTCTTAGTACTATGCTGAAGGAGGCATGGTAGACCCCTTTTGAACGTCTTTTCCACAAACCCTGATGATGGGAGAATGCAAAATGAAACAAGAGATAGTGCTAGAAGATGAGACTTCCAGATTCAAGAAGCTACTGGAGAACAGGAGAGGATAACTGAGCAGTGCTGTGACTAGTGATGCAACTAGACATGCTGAGAGAACATTCAGATGGAAATGCGCTCAGAGGTGAAATAAAAGTCTGAAGTTGTACAAGACATAATAAGAACATGGAATGTGAAAAGCTAAACATAGTAAAAGGAGAATTGGAACATATGAACATGTCATGACTTCCTTTCCTGGTGTTGTGGGGAACCATGGAAGTAGGTCATGCCTTGGCCAGTAGCACACCTGATGCAAGAACTGACCAGGACAAAGTGTTTCCATGAAAATGGGGTGGGCAGTCAAGGGGGGGGGGGCAGGGTGAAGGATATGAGGATGTGAGAGGATAACAACTTTCAGATGAAACTTTGCCTTGCAACTGTATTGTATGCTTTGAAAAATAGAAGGAAATTTAACCTTCTAGCCTCCCTGTGAGGTAATTTTGTCTTTAGAGAGCTGCAGGCCAGAACATTGCAATACTTAGGGTTTATGAACTACAGTCAGTATTTTACTCAGGAATAGACAGTGTTTTTACTCAGGAAATGAAAATCTAATGATAAAATGGGGTGTCATCAATAGTGAGGCAAGATATAAAAGGAGTGAATCGATATAATGCAAAATTTGAGTGAATTGTATCAAGAAGACTTCAATGAACTCTTATCAAAGAACTATAATGATGTTTATGCTGCAAGGACAGAAGGAGGAGGAGGAGGAGGAGGAGGAGGAGGAGGAGGAGGAGGAGGTGGTGGTGGTGGAGGCAGAGGCAACTTAACAATTCTATAGTGGAGTCCAGGAGGAAATCAAAAACACACCCAAACAGAACTTGGTGTAATCATAAGCAAGTGGAATACAGAAAATAAGAATCAAGAGCGGAATAAACAATTTTAGGAAAATTTGACCTAGGATCAATATATTCAGCAGAAGAGCGACTGATTTTATTTTCACAAGGCCAACATTTTACTCATCATGAACATATTCTTCAAAGAATCAGGGAGTCCAGTGTATACACAGACATCACCTGATGGACACTATGGGTAATATCAACCATTGTGATGCCACAAGGTATCTTATTTGGTATTGTCCTATGAAGCAGCTCAACAATGCTATACTGCTTGAGTAAACTTGTCAGTTGATTCAGTCATTTGGGTTGCTCACATTAGTAGCCAACAGAATGCCATCCACTAGCAACCAATTTTTAGCAGACAGATTCTACAGGCCAATGGATACTCCACCAGAGAAACCAGAAGAGCTACAAGACCAAGAATAAGAAACAAGAGTAAAGACAAAGATCCAAAAGTGTTCTAAGCATACATCAAGGGAACTACTGACCGCTTAGGGAACCTAAGGGAGGCCTCGGATAACTCGGTGGCTCGCTGTGAAGCATTTGCTCGATTTTTCGCGGATAAAATTGAGCGGATTCGGTCGGGTTTTGACGTCATGTTAACGGCAGTCTCTGGGGATGTAACGAGAGCATCTGCTTGTCCAGTTTTGTTGGATTCTTTTCAATTGGTTCAGCTTGAGGATGTGGACAGGATCCTTGGAGAGGTGCGACCTACCACATGCATCCTACACCCCTGCCCATCCTGGCTGATAAAAGAAGCCAGAGGGGGTTTGGCAGAGTGGGTGAAGGTGATGGTTAATGCCTCCCTACAGGAAGGAAAGTTTCCAGCAAGCTTAAAACAAGCTATCATAAAACCGCTGTTGAAGAAACCATCATTGGATCCCACTCAATTCGACAACTATCGGCCAGTCTCCAATCTCCCCTACTTGGGCAAAGTCATGGAACGTGTGGTGGCAACACAACTCCAGGGGTTTCTGGTAGACACTGATTATCTAGATCCGGCACTGGATGAGAGCTAACAAATTGAAATTGAATCCAGACAAGACAGAGATCCTACTGGTCAGTCGTAAGGCCAAACAGGGCATAGGGTTACAGCCTGTGTTAGACGGGGTTACACTCCCCCTGAAGACACAGGTTCGCAGCTTGGGAGTGATCCTGGACTCATCGCTGAGCCTGGAACCCCAGGTCTCGGCGGTGGCTGGGAGAGCTTTCGCACAATTAAAACGTGTGTGCCAGCTGCGCCTGTACTTTGGGAAGTCAGATCTGGCCACGGTGGTCCACACTCTTGTTACATCCCGGTTGGATTACTGCAACGCGTTCTATGTTGGGTTGCCTTTGAAAACTGCTTGGAAACTCCAACTAGTCCAGCGAGAGGCAGCCAGATTGCTCACCGGAGCGGCATACAGGGAGCATACTACCCCCCCTGCTATGTCAGCTCCACTGGCTGCCGATCCAATTCCGAGCACAATTCAAAGTGCTGGTGTTGACCTACAAAACCCTATACGGTTCTGGCCCAGTGTATTTGTCCGAATGGATCTCCCTCTGCGTCCCACCTTGGAGTTTAAGATCTTCTGGGGAGGCCCTGCTCTCGACCCCGCCGCTATCACAAGTGAGCCTGGCGGGGACGAGGAGCAGGGCCTTCTCGGTGGTGGCCCCTCACCTGTGGAACGCACTCCCCGGGGAGATTAGATCAGCGACTTCCCTTTTATCATTCAGAAAAAAACTGAAGACCTGGATTTGGGACCAAGCTTTTGGACATTCTGGCAGCTAAAGGAAAGACCCGACGATAAACAGGAACTGACGGAATGGAATGGATGTACGGAACTCTGAACACTGAGCATGAGACTGTTTACTAGGTATTGATGTTTTTAATCTGTTAATTGTTTAAATTGCTTTTATGTATGTTTGTATAACTGATATAGGCATTGTATAGCCTTCGTCTGTAAGCCGCCCTGAGTCCCCCCTCGGGGGTGAGAAGGGCGGGGTAGAAGTAACTGAAATAAATAAATAAACCTGATGAAGAAACACAACCTACAAACTATCCACTAAGAAAATCCAATAAAGGACAAGTCCTCTCACCTCTACAGGAGTCTACCATTTACATGCAGCTGTGGACAAGTCTATATAGGGACCACCAAACGAAGTGACCAACCACAAATCAAGGAACATGAAAGGCACTGCAGACTAATTCAATCTGAGAAGTCAACCATGGCAGGGCACCTGATGAACCAACTTGGACAGAGCATTTCAGAACACAGAAATGCTGAACCACACTAACAACTACTATGTCAGATTACACAGAAAAGCCATTGAAATTCACAAGCATGTGGACAATTTCAACATGAAAGAGGAAACCATGAAAGTATGGGTTGCTGACTTGTAACAAATAGCCAACACTTGTAAGGAAAAGGTCCGCAAGGCTAAAGCAAAAACGAGTTCAGGCTTACTAGGGACATTAAAAACAACAAAAAGTGTGTCAGGATCCAGTTTCCAGGCCCGCAGTTTTGGCGCTGAAAACTAGGGTCCTGACGTAAGACATTGATAAGAACTCTGCAGCTGTCAACCTTGGAAGACAACGGCTTACAGTGTGGCGGGAATATTGCGCCGGGTTTCAACTTGGCGGGAATTGTACTTTCAAGTGAGGGGGAGTGTATATAAGGAGCGACCAGTGACTGCTGGTCAATCTCAGTTTTTCACATGTCTATGTATCCAGTAGTAAAGATTCTCTTTGACACCAGAGTGCAGTCCCGTGTCTTCATTGGGAACAGCTGTTGTGAGCTGACATTTAAGCCGAGATTGCCGCACTATGTCGCATTCACGGTGAGGTGCCACTATGCATGAAGAAGACGTTTTGCAGGAAGAGGAGAATCCCATCCTCGGAGCAGAAGGGGGTGAGCAGTGATCCCCTTTTGAGGAACCAGAAGTGGAGCTCGAAAGGGTAACGGCTTTGGCATCGTCTACTGCTTACACCCGGCCCAATGGGGTAACCCAGAGACAAGTGAAGGGGCCGGTAGATGTCGTGAGGGGACGCAGCGACCCGGATTTCCCCTCCTCCCAGAGAATGGAGTATCTGGAGCAGAAAGTGATGGCCATGGAAACCACCCTCGTCGTTATGACAAGAGTGATGGAACGCTTGGCTCCTCTGGTGGACGAAGTACAGCCCCAGACGGAGTCGCTATGGAGCGCAAGCGAAAGGGGCAATCGGGAAACCGGAGCCCGTCCTAAAACCCAGACAAGCTGAAGGCGAGGAGTGGAGAGCGACGAGGAGGGGGAGAGGCCGCGGGGAGCCACACTCACCCACCAAACTACACCCCTGGTGCCCCTGGCCGGAGCCGGGTGTGGCAGAGGGCTACGAGGATTGCCCCCGGAGCAACAAGGGCTCCAGGGAGGGCCACCGCATGCAGATGCCCGAGAGGTACAACCACTAGTTCCCCAGCAGAGAAGGGAGGAATTAAGAATCGAGTTCGGAGGAGAAGCTGAGGAACTAGATTTCTTCCTAACCATGGTGAAGGGCTACATGGAAGACAACGCACCTACCTTCAGATCGGAAGCCAGCCGGGTGCGGGCTGTGGGCGCAGTATTGAGGAGAGGAGCAGCAAGCTGGTACGTCCAGTTCCATGCAAGACATGATCCATGCCTGGGATCGATGAGAAGGTTCCTAGCCGCCCTGGAAGCGCGCTTCCGAGACCCACTCGAGTGAGTCAGGGCGAGGGACAAACTGAAAACCATATCTCAAGGCCAAAGACCAGTGTCAGAATATGCTGAGGAATTCCGGTGTCTGGCCGAAAAAGTTCCAGAATGGTCAGAAATTACAAAAATCGAACTGTTTAAGGAAGAACTAAGAAAGGAGATACTTTCTTGGGCTTTGCACCGCGATGAACCGGAGACGGCTCCAGGGGTGGATACAATTGGCAGGACGCATCGAGACAAGGCTGGCCCAGGTTCAACGACATTGGGGATCAACACCGCAGCATGCTCGCCAGAAGGAGGAAGGCTGGAGACTGGAAAAGGGACCAGCCGGGAGAGGAGAGCCGAAAGAGAAACGAAGCGGATACTTTTTCTGTGGCTGCTTAGGCCACAAAGCAGCCAATTGCTGGCAGCGGAAGGGAGGAGGGGCCCCTCAGCCCAAACCAAAGCCTGTTGCTGGAAAGTGGGCAGAAGAAGATATTCCCCTTGGGGCCCCGGCAGGGGGTTTGGTGAGTCACGGCCAAGGAATGCTAATATTCCCTATAAAGCTGGAGGGGGAGGACAAATGGGCTAGCTGTAAAGCATTTATTGATTGTGGATGTCCCAGGAACATAATCACTCCAGAACCGACAGATGAACTAGGGTGCAAGAAAGTGACCCTGCAATCCCCAATTAGATGGGTCGGTAGCATCAGGGGCCCTAGCAAAGTTTGGTGTAGAGAATGTGATGTGCAGAATAGCCCACTGGGAAGGAGAAATAACATTTGTAATCTCCCACATGGCTACGTATAACGTAATTCTAGGAATGCCATGGCTAAAGAAATTAAACCCCCAAATCAATTGGAGAGATAGAAGTATGCATTTCCGAGAGACCCCAAGAGAGGGATGCAGTCGAGGGGAGGAAAACCAAAGTAAACTGATGGAATTGGCTAAGGACCTTCCCCCAGAATACCAGACTTTGTGGATGTATTTGACGAAAAGGAGGCAGATAAATTTCCCCCCAAAAGGAGAGTGGAAGTGAGGATTGAACTGAATAAAAATGCTGAACTTCCAAAAAAGAAGTTGTACCCTATGTCAGCGAAAGAAATGGAGGAACTGAGGAAATACATAGATAAAAACCTAGCCCGAGGCTTTATAGAACCATCAGAATCCCCTTTGGGAGCCCCAGTGCTATTCAGGCATAAGAAGGATGGGTCGCTGAGGCTGTGTGTGGACTATAGAGGACTGAATGCCATCAGCACTGCCACCAGCTACCCATTGCCACTAACCAAAGACTTGCTATCGCAATTGTCGGAAGGGAAAATATTCACAAAACTTGATTTGGTTGAAGCCTACCATAAAATACGGATAAAGCCAGAGGATAGGTGGAAGACGGCTTTTTTCTGCGCTCTCGGATTATTCAACTTTTGTGTGTGCCCATACGGACTAAAAGGTGGGGGAGGGGCATTCATACAGATGATCAATGAGGTGCTGCCTCCACTGCTATATAGAGGTGTGTTTTCTTTTATTGATGACGTTATTATATTTAATAGGAATGAGGCTGAGCACGTAAAGTTAGTGAGGGAAGTGCCCCAGAGACTGAGAGGCAAAGCTATACACTCCTCGAGTGTGAGTTCAATAAAAGGCAAATCGACTTCCTGGGGTACAGAATTTCACACAAGGGCATCGCAATGGACCCTGCCAAAGTGGAGGATGCAAAAAATTGGGAACCCCCAAAGACGCGCAGGCAACTACAATCCTTTTTGGGGTTTGCGAACTTTTATAGGACTTTCATAAGAGACTTTGCCCAACTTACACTGCCACTCACAGAGTTGTTGAAAACCAAAGGGAAGGGGGGAGCCAGCCAAGGTGAAATCTCAGGGAGTGAAACTGGCTTGGTCAACGGAATGCCAAGAGGCTTTTGAGAGAATAAATAGTAGATTCACAGAAGAGCCGATACTGATCCACCCAGACACAAACAAGCAGTTTATAATTCATTGTGATGCCTTGGACTGGGCATATGGGTCGGTATTGATGCAGAAGGACTCGGAGGGCAGGTTGAAGCCATGTGGGTTCTTGTCAAGGAAGTTTAGTGAGTCAGAAAGGAATTGGCCAATATGGGAAAAGGAAGCATTGGCTATATTGAAAGCATTGGAAAATTGGAGACATTTGTTGGAAGGGAGCGGTATCCCTATTGAATTGTGGACTGACCACAAAAATTTGCAATATATTACCTTGCCCCGAAAGTTGTCGGCAAAGCAGATAAGGTGGGGGTCAGTATTTCAGCAGGTTTGATTTCAAACTCAGATTTTTCAAGGGGAAGGAAAATGTTCTGGCGGATGCATTGTCTTGGATGCCGCAACATGAAGGGGAGAGGCAAGGACAATGCGGAAGTATCTTCTCAGAACAGCAATGGGGTCTGGCAGTACAAACCCGGGCACAGACAGAGCGGAGTCAAAAGTTCACGGGAATAGCAGCAGGAAGTAAAGGATGGGAGGAGGAACTTAAACAAACATACCAGGGGGACAGTTGGCTAGAAGGAAATAAAGAAAAGGTGGAGTGGAAAGATGGACTGGGATTTGTAAACAGGAAATTGTAAATCCCCAAGAATCTGCGGGAAAAGATGATGATACGCTGTCATGATAATAAAGATGCAGGACACTTGGGGGTCACCAAAACAATGAAACTGTTGGCACGGCAATGTTGGTGGCCAGGGATGAGAGGGGATACAAACTCATACATATCTCAATATGACCTATGCGCCAGAAACAAAATCGCTACAGGGAAACCCATGGGGTTGTTGCAAAAGGTGGCAGAACCCTCGAGACCATGGAGCTGTGTTGCTATGGACTTTGTGGGCGAACTTCCTGCCAGTAGGGGGCAACGTTACATTTGGACAGTTCTAGATTTATTTTCCAAGTAGGCACATTTCATTGCACTACCCAAACTCCCATCAGTGGAAAAGCTCGCAGAACTGTTTATAAAACACATATATCGTTTACATGGGTGTCCGGATCAAGTCATTAGTGATAGAGGAGTTCAATTCACTGCTAAGTTTTGGGGGAGATTCATGCAATTGTTGGGGAGCAGAAAGGAGTTTGAGCTCTGCTTTTCATCCCATGATGAATGGGGGGTTGAGCGTATGCAGCAAGCGTTGGGGCACTTCCTGAGGAAATACTTTAATTGTCTTCAAAACGACTGGGCAGAACTCCTCCCATTTGCAGAAGTAGCATTTAATGGAGCCCCTCATTCAACAACCAGAAAGTCCCCATTTGAAATAATTTACAGTCAAGAAGTGGCCCCTTTGCCGAGGCTACCAGAGTGGAAGGAGGAGGAATTCCTATGTAGTGGGGAATGGCCGGAAAAGATCAGATCTGGGTGGGATGAAGTGACAAAAGCTTTACGGGAGGCCCAAAAGAAATACAAACTATTTGCTGACCGCAAGCATAGGGAGGGGGAAAAACTAGAAGAGGGCGATCTGGTTTGGCTTTGTACGAAGAATATCAAATTAGATTTCCCATCAAAAAAACTATTCCCACGTTATATAGGACCGTTCAGAATTTCCAATAAAATCAATGAGGTCACATACAAATTACGGCTGCCCAAGGATTTGGGAAAAATACACCCGGTGTTCCACTGCAGTTTGTTAAAAAATATCAAGGATCTCTGGATAATGAAGGATTGTAGATATGATGGATGTTTCCATTCCAGGGAGAAGAGGAGGAAGACGCCATGTCAGGATCCAGTTTCCAGGCCCTCAGTTTTGGCGCTGAAAACTAGGGTCCTGACGTAAGACATTGATAAGAACTCTGCAGCTGTCAACCTTGGAAGACAACGGCTTACAGTGTGGCGGGAATATTGCGCGGGGTTTCAACTTGGCGGGAGTTGTACTTTCAAGTGACGGGGAGTGTATATAAGGAGCGACCAGCAGCTGCTGGTCAATCTCGGCTTTTCACATGTCCATGTATCCAGTAGTAAAGATTCTCTTTGACACCAGAGTGCAGTCCTGTGTCTTCATTGGGAACAGCTGCTGTGAGCTGACAAAGGGCTTCTTTTCTTATGTCAGTAGAAAAAGGAAAAACAAGGAGGCGATAGGGCCTCTTCGAGGAGAAGATGGGGCAGTGCTGAAGGGTGTAGGGAAAAGGCAGAACTACTTAATGCCTTCTTTGCCTCGGTCTTCTCACAAAAAGAAAGTCATCTTCAACCTCAGCAAGATGGAGTGGATGAGAGATTAGAGGACATCCAACCCCAAATTGGGAAGCAAGTCATTCAGGAATACCTGGCCGCTCTAAATGAGTCCCCAGGGCCAGATCAACTACACCCAAGAGTATTGAAGGAACTAGCGGAAGTCATTTCGGAACCATTGGCAATCATCTTTGAGAGTTCTTGGAGAACGGGAGAATGGGAGTACCTCTGTCTTGTCTGTAACAGTCTGGATGAGGGTGAGCAAATTGAACAAATTGAATCCAGACAGGGACGAGAGACAGGGCCTTCTCAGCGGTGGCCCCCCGGCTGTGGAATGCCCTCCTTGCAGATATCAGATCGGCCCCCTCCTTGCTGGTATTTTGGAGGAAATTGAAGACCTGGATGTTCGAACAGGCATTTGGCTAAGCAGTGTGACTGACTGATTGATTATTGGAACACGGGATAATGGATAACGAGTTTGGATACTGATTCTAGTGATGAGACCTGATGGATTTGCTATACTGATGTAATTTTGTATTGATGTTATGTTTATTGATTTGTGATGCTATTGTTTTTAAAGGCCTATTGTTCTGTACTATGTATACTGCTGAATTGTTGTTAACCGCTCCGAGTCGCCTAAGGGCTGAGAGGAGCGGTATACAAATGAAGTAAATAAATAAATAAATAAATTGTTAATCAGCTTCAGTAGTTAATCACCTTGCTCTTGGGCCAAAGTTCTTAATTTGTTCCATCCATAGATCATCCAGGCCAGCTGCTTTAACATTTTTGCATTTATAGAGAGGATGTCTACACCCTACACCACTGGAGAAATTATACTGTTTAGCCAGTATTGCACAACCTGACATCCACAGGGAAGTAGCATCCAATAATGATAGGACCAAGGCAATAACATCTTCTCTCCATTCCCTGTTCAGATATCAGCAGCATGCCAAAGACTCAAATCTAGAAAGAGCTTTCTAAGATCTACAGAGATACTCGCAGGAACATCTCAGCAAGTGAGAGTCTCAAAGTGGCAGGCTAAAACCCAGAACCTCAAGTCATGGCTGATACCGAATGAGAGACTCCTTTCTGGGCATATAGAAAACTGGGCAACTTAGAAGGAACTGAACAGACTATGCTCTGGCACCATGACGTGCAGAGCTAACCTTAAGAAATGGGGCTAAAAAGTGCAGTCTGAGCACTGCCGCATGCAGAATGGAGGACCTTCTCACAGCAACACCAGAAGCCCTCCAAGTGGCCAGCTCCTAGTCAAAAGACATTTAGCATAATGCCAAGTTTTACCTTTGTGTTTTAAATACATTTTAACTGTATCCTCAATTTGCTACTGACACAATTAATAAATTCTAACTTATTGTACATAATCTGTCAAACAAGTACAGTTTGAACCCTCATCTCATAAAAAATATATAAAAATGCAGCTTTCTTGTTGTATACATTTTCGAGATCCACAATATACATATGTTTATCCTCTATTTCCTATGTAATGGGATTTGCATGCTGCAAGACACTTCTGGTTGCTTCTTGAGTGAGAGAATCAGCTGTCTACGAAGACGTTGCCCAGGGGAAGCCCGGATGTCTTGCAATCCTGAGAGGAGGCTTCTCTCATGCTCTTACCTACAAGAAGCACTGCCTGAACATCAAGCAAAAAGTGGGTGCTAGAAACAATATCATACAAAAGCTGACTGGCACAACCTGGGGATCACAACAAAAAATAAAATAAAATAAAAAGATACAGTGAAGACATCTGTCCTTGTGCTATGCTACTCTGCTGCTGAGTATGCATGCCCACATCTCACCATGCGAGAGTCCAAAAGTAGCAGGCTCAAACCCAGAACCTCAATCAATGGCTGATACCAAATGAGAGACTCCCTCTGGGCACACAGAAAACTGGGCAATTTGGAAGGTGCTGAACAGACTGCGCTCTGGCACCACGAGATGCAGAGCCAACCTCAAGAAATGGGACTACGAAGTGGAATCCACAACATGCGAGTGTGGAGAAAAGCAAACCACAGACCACCTGCTGCAATGCAACCTGAGCCCTGCCACATGCACAATGGAGGACCTCCTTGCAGCAACATCAGAGGCATTCCAAGTGGCCAGCTACTGGTAAAAGGACATTTAATCAACTACCAAGCTTGCAAACTCTGTTTTGTCTGTTTGTTAAAAAATTGTTAAAAATGTAATACTGTCCTCCCCTCATGATGATTCATGTAGGAACCAATGATACTGCTAGGCAGACTTTTCAAAAGATCACAAATTATTTTCGAGCTCTCGGAACAAAGCTAAAACAATGTAATGTACAGGTGGCCTTTTCATCCTTCCTCCCAGTTGTAAGACATGGTTCAACAAGGGCCAGAAAAATAGTACAGGTCAATAAATGGCTTAGAAAATGGTGTCAGGAGGAACGCTTTGGCTTCCTCGACCATGGCCTGCTTTTCCAGGAGGATGGCCTACTGGCAAGGGATGAGGGGCATCTCACACAAGTAGGAAAACACCTTTTTGTTCACAGACTCACGAACCTCATTAGGCGCACTTTAAACTAGGCCCACCGGGGGAGGGGGACAACAGCCTTGCGAACACTACTTTACCCACAATGTCAGGGAACCGCCAGAAGGCTAAACGGAGGGCTGCACAAACACAACGAGGACCAAGTACCAAAAGCACAATAATCCCAATTAAACAGCTCAGGGGAAGATCTCAGGGGTTCACATGTCTTTACACTAATGCACAGAGCATGGGAAATAAACATGACAAACTCCAACTTTTAGCACAACACCACAAAGATGATATCATAGGCATCACTGAAACCTGGTGGGATGACTCCTATCACTGGAATGTAGACATGGAGGGCTATAACCTCTTTCACGGAAACCGAACGAAGGGGAGAAGAGGTGGAGTGGCCTTATATGTCAAAAACTCTTATGCTGCAGAAGAGAGGCAAGACAGCAATCCGGGAAACCAGCTTGAAAGCATCTGGATAAGAATCAAGGGAACTGGGACTCAAAAAGATGTCGTTGCAGGCATCTACTACAGACCTCCAAGCCAGGAGGAAGAACTTGATGAAGTCTTCTGTCAACAATTGACCAAAAAGGCACTGAGAAGAGATGTAGTAGTCATGGGCGATTTCAACTATCCCGATATTTGCTGGAAAAAAAACTCGGCCAAGAGTACAAAGTCCAACAAATTCCTCGCTTGCCTTGCAGACAATTTCATGGTCCAGAAGGTAGAAGAGGCAACAAGGGGGTTGGCTACTCTTGATCTCATCCTAACAAATGCGGAGGACCTGATCGATGCGGTTGAAGTGGTCGGATCCTTAGGGGCAAGTGACCATGTGCTCCTGCAATTTGAGGTACAAAGGAAGGCCAAACCTAGGACAATTCAAACACGCATTTTGGACTTTAGGAGATCTGATTTCCGAAAAATGAAGGAAACACTGAGCAGCATTCTGTGGACACAGATACTAAAAAACAAGGGAGTTACGGATGGATGGGAATTTCTCAAGAGTGAAATACTTAAGGCACAATTGCAAACTGTGCCAACAAAGAGAAAAAATAGGACAAGTGCAGAGAAGCCAGAATAGATGTCCAAAGAACTTCTAACTGTGCTAAAACACAAAAGAGACATGCACAAGAAGTGGAAAAAGAGAGAAATCACCAAAGAATAATTCAAACAAATAGCCAACACCTGTAGGGAAAAGGTCGGCAAGGCTAAAGCACAAAATAAGATCAGGCTTGCCAGGGACATTAAAAACAATAAAAAGGACTTCTTTTCTTATGTCAGTAGAAAAAGGAAAAACAAGGAGGCGATAGGGCCTCTTCGATGAGAAGATGGGGCAATGCTGACAGGGGATAGGGAAAAGGCAGAACTACTTAATGCCTTCTTTGCCTCGGTCTTCTGACAAAAAGAAAGTCACCTTCAACCTCAGCAAGATGGAGTGGATGAGGAATTAGAGGACATCCAACCCCAAATTGGGAAACAAGTCGTCCAGGAATACCTGGCCGCTCTAAATGAGTTCAAGTCCCCAGGGCCAGATCAACTACACCCAAGAGTATTGAAGGAACTAGCAGAAGTCATTTCGGAACCATTGGCAATCATCTTTGAGAGTTCTTGGAGAACGGGAGAAGTTCCAGCAGACTGGAGGAGGGCCAATGTAGTTCCAATCTTCAAGAAGGGAAAAAAGAATGACATAAACAATTACCGTCTGGTCAGCCTCATGTCGATACCAGGCAAGATTCTGGTAAAGATTGTTAAGGAAGTGGTCTGGAAACACTTAGAAACAAATGCAGTCATAGCTAATAATCAACATGGATTTATCAAAAACAAGTCATGCCAGACCAATCTGATCTTTTTTCCCCATAGAGTTACAAGCTGGGTAGATGCAGGGAATGCCGTGGATGTAGTGTACCTGGATTTCAGTAAGGCCTTCAACAAGGTCCCCCATGACCTTCTGGCAAACAAACTAGTCCAATGTGGGCTAGGCAAAACTACAGTGAGATGGATCTGTAATTGGTTAAATGGACGAACCGAGAGGGTGCTCACCAATGCTTCCTCTTCATCTTGGAAAGAAGTGATGAGCGGAGTGCCGCAGGGTTCTGTCCTGGGCCCGGTCCTGTTCAACATCTTTATTAATGACTTACATGAAGGGCTAGAAGGCATGATCATCAAGTTTGCAGATGACACCAAATTGGGAGGGATAGCCAATACTGCAGAGGACAGGAGCAGGATTCAAAACTATCTTGACAGATTAGAGAGATGGGCAAAAACTAACGAAATGAAGTTCAACAGGGACAAATGCAAGATACTCACTTTAGGCAGAAAAAATGAAATGCAAAGATACAGAATGGGGGACAATGCCTGGCTCGAGAGCAGTACGTGTGAAAAAGATATTGGAGTCCTTGTGGACAGCAAGTTAAACATGAGCCAACAATGTGATGTGGCGGCAAAAAAAGCCAATGGGATTTTGGCCTGCATCAATAGGAGCATAGTGTCTAGATCTAGGGAAGTCATGCTACCCCTATTCTGCTTTGGTTAGACCACACCTGGAATACTGTGTCCAATTCTGGGCACCACAATTCAAGAGAGATATTGACAAGCTGGAATGTGTCCAGAGGAGGCGACTAAAATGATCAAGGGTCTGGAGAACAAGCCCTATGAGGAGCGGCTTAAGAGCTGGGCATGTTTAGCCTGAAGAAGAGAAGGCTGAGAGGAGATATGATAGCCATGTATAAATATGTGAGAGGAAGCCACAGGGAGGAGGGAGCAAGCTTGTTTAATGCTTCCCTGGAGACTAGGATGCGGAACAATGGCTTCAAACTACAAGAAAGGAGATTCCATCTGAACATGAGGAAGAACTTCCTGACTGTGAGAGCCGTTCAGCAGTGGAACTCTCTGCCCCAGAGTGTGGTGGAGGCTCCTTCTTTGGAAGCTTTTAAACAGAGGCTGGATGGCCATCTGTCAGGGGTGATTTGAATGCAATATTCCTGCTTCTTGGCAGGGGGTTGGACTGGATGGCCCATGAGGACTCTTCCAACTCTTTGATTCTATGATTCTAATTGTCTGGTTGATACTGACACGATAAATAAAATAAATAATATAATGGGATTGCAAGGTGGAGTCTTCCAACCATCAATTTAAATTGAAAGCAAAGGAGGAGCAGTCTAGTAGTCCAACCAGCCCAGCCACTGGCACACACTAGCTCACGAACATTGTTTTAGGTGGCGATTTTAACATGAGGATGGGAAAATCAAATGAGGAACTGGCTCAGCATTTTGGGTTGTATTTGGAGAATCAATTCTCACTTAGTAGGAACTCAAGAGATGTGAAATTTCACAAGAATGGACTGGAATTATTCTCACTTGTTTATAAACATGTATTACTAATCATGAATGGCAGCCATCTAGAGGAATCATCCGGACTATACACTTATCACTCAGTAAGGGGGGGGGGAGTGTCCTAGATTACTTTATAATTTCACCAGGGTTGTTGCCTGTAATCAAAACCTTTATAGTGGACATACGCCCAGAAAGTGACCATCACCTCATTAAACTAGTCATAAAAACAGACGTAGAACAGTACAGAATGTCAAATAATTATCCACTGGCTCTGGTTTCCATGGGATCCAGACGACTCATGTGGTGGGAGCCCTTGAGTGATAAGGTTATAGACCAACTTAATTATTTATTATTATTATTTGATGCATTTATTAACCGCCATTCTCAGCCCTTTAGGGCGACTCATGGCGGTGTACACACATATAAAAGACAATTTACAAAAAGGCAATTACAACAGCATATAAACTACATAACAATTACAAAAACTACACTAAAAATCCGCTTCGTCTCATAGTGGAATCATAACCAATCTCATATTCCTTATTCCATTCCGATCATCTTTACCGCATTATTATAGGACTTAATTGAATGCCTTCTCGAACAGCCATGTCTTAAGGCTTTTTCGGAAGGACATGAGGGAGGGCGCCTGTCTGATGTCTGATGACCTATTCTGGAAACCTGCAGAGATAAGATACTCAAAGGTACTATTGACCCAATAGAGGGTTATCAGCAAATTATTACCTCCCTCAAACCTCACCTGATTCATACAAAACCAGCTAAAGTCAAAAATCCCGGTAAGGGAAGTTGGTTCGATGCAGAATGCAGGAGCCAAAAAAAGATCCTGTCCCTGGCCATCAGAGCAGCCAACAAAAATGGGACTGAACAAATCTATAAAAGCCTGAGTGAAATTCGTTCACAATATAAAACCCTACTGAAAAGGAAGAAACTTGAATTCAACAGGCAAAATTGGATCAAGCTGGATTTGGCTGTTAGGCAAAAGGAGGAGGTCAAATTCTGGAATATGGTGCATTCAGGGCTAAGGCCCTTACAACCTCATCTAGACTCCCAAATTGCAGCATATACATGGGAAACTTATTTTGGAGATATATTCAGCGACCCAGAGACTGCTGAGGAAGTGCCTAGACCCACTGACGTCCCTGATTGGTCACCAGTTCTTCCAGAAGAAATCGAAGGCCTGCTTCGAAAATTAAAAACAGGAAAAGCCCCAGGAGAGGATATGCTACCGCCAGAATTATTTAGATATAACATCACCTGGTGGGCTCCCATCCTGGCCAGACTGTTTACATACATCAACCAGACAGGAATGGTCCCAAATGGGTGGAAAACTAGTGTGATTGTTCCTCTATACAAAAAAGGCAATAGGACGGACCCACATAATTATAGACCCATTAGCCTGTTGAATGTAGTGTCAAAAATTTATGGTAGGTTCCTGCTAAATAAACTACATAATTGGGCAGAGGAGAATAATATTATTGCAGAAGAACAGGCTGGATTTTGGCATGGCAGAAGCACAGCAGACCAGTGTTTTGTGCTTTCACACCTAATCCAAAATAGTCTGAAGAAACCAAAGGGATGCTTATACACTGCATTTGTGAATTTTACCTCAGCCTTTGCCTTAATTGATAGACAGCATTTGTGGGCAAAGTTGGATAGACGACTGTTGTTATTATTGCAACAGCTATACTTGGGGACAGACCTAAGAGTGAGGTTAGGCCTGTCAGGCAAACTATCAAACAACATTGAAACAAAAAGAGGAGGTAGGCAAGGCTGTTTGCTAGCACCCTTTCTGTTTAATTTCTACGTGAGCTCCCCCAACCACTTCCCTCCCTTAGGAGGTAGTAGGAGAATCCAAGTCTTGTTGTATGCGGATGATATGGGCCTCCTGTCAACTACGCAAATAGGTCTCAGGAGACTTTTGAGGTCACTAAGCAGAATTTGTGAACAAGAGAAGCTGAGGATCAATCACTCTAAAACCAAAGTAATGGTATTTTCCAAAAGGAAACAAATACACAATTGGAAATTGGATGGCCTTTCAATAGAGCAGTGTCATAGCTTTAAATATCTGGGCATACACTTCTCATATAATGGAAATTGGAAGAGACATATTGAGGCAGCCAAACTAGCTGCATGGAGGTCAGTGAACTCAATCCTAGCCTTCGGGAAAACAAAGGGAGGGTCCTTGGTACGCCGCACTGCAAAGATTTTCACTGCTAAAATTTTATCTCAACTATTATATGGAGCTGAAATTTGGGGACAGGGTAATACAAAACAGGTTGAATGTATTCAGAATAAGTTTGCAAGAGCTCTGTTAGCCCTTCCCCCTGAGACTCCAGCTGCCTTGTTAAGGCTGGAATTGGATCTTCCCTCACTTAAGGCCAGAATGCATAAGCTTAACATCTTATATGGGAAGAGGCTCCTGGGAATGGAGGACGAGAGTATAACAAAGCAATGCATGATGGAGCAGTATAAGCAGGGAGGATGGGTACAATACTGGCAAGCCTTGCTCCTTCAGTACTTTGATGGGTCAATAAATACTAGGCCTGGGCGGTTTCGTTCGTTAATTTTGTAATTCGTTAAATATTCGTTATTTTTAGCAATTACAAAACGATTACAAAACATATTTTCAAACCCGGAAGTGTTTTTAAATATCGAAACGGCATCCTCCATCTTTTTTACGGGCTTCCGCCCGTTTCGGAAATGACGTTTTAGGGATGGAGGATGCTGGGTGCGCTGGGAGCCAATCCTGCGCTCCCAAGCACCGTGGCTGATTGTGATTGGGCGGGCTGCCCTTTAAAAGCGGCTCCGCGTGGCCGCATTGCTCATTGCTGGGGAAGGCGAGGAGACGGGAGGTTCGGGAGGGAGGCTTGGCTTGCATTCATTCATTGCTTGCATTCATTCATTCCCTGGGCTGGGAGCAGCGGGGAGGCTTTGCCGTTCGCTCCACAACAGGGCAAGCATTTTTAAATATTTCTGAAAAATATCTTTCTTTTATTCTTAAAAAAATTCAAAAAATATTCTAAAAAAAGAAAAGACCCTTGTGTGCCTGTGTGTGTGAGTTTGTCCCTGTCCTGTGGCTGTGTTCGCTCCACAACAGGGCAAGCATTGTTAATTTTCCATTTTTAAATATTTCTGAAAAATATCTTTCTTTTATTCTTAAAAAAAATCAAAAAATATTCTAAAAAAAGAAAAGACCCTTGTGTGCCTGTGTGTGTGAGTTTGTCCCTGTCCTGTGGCTGTGTTCGCTCCACAACAGGGCAAGCATTGTTAATTTTCCATTTTTAAATATTTCTGAAAAATATCTTTCTTTTATTCTTCAAAAAATTCAAAAAATATTCTAAAAAAAGAAAAGACCCTTGTGTGCCTGTGTGTGTGAGTTTGTCCCTGTCCTGTGGCTGTGTTCGCTCCACAACAGGGCAAGCATTATTAATTTTCCATTTTTAAATATTTCTGAAAAATATCTTTCTTTTATTCTTAAAAAAATTCAAAAAATATTCTAAAAAAAGAAAAGACCCTTGTGTGCCTGTGTGTGTGAGTTTGTCCCTGTCCTGTGGCTGTGTTCGCTCCACAACAGGCAAGCATTGTTAATTTTCCATTTTTAAATATTTCTGATAAATATTTCTTTTTCAACGAATCGATTCGTTGCCACCTTAACGAATCGACCCCCGTTTTCATAACGAAGTTTCAGAGGTGATTTGCGCATGCGTGGGGGGTCCGCCATCTTAATGAATCGATTCGTTAATATTAACGAAATTTCGTAAATACTGAACTTTTTTAAAGGAAAGTTTTGTAATTATTTTAAATATCGAAACGCAAAACCCCCCCAAATACAAATCGATTTTAGAAACAAATTTTTGCGTTGTTACCCAGGCCTAATAAATACTCTAATGCATCTGGACAAGAAGGCGATTAGAGACAAAATCTTTGAGAGGGATGCAGCTGACAACTTGCAGATTAGCAAACTGCAAGGTTTCTCTACCTGGTATCCTCGGCTAAAAAGTGACCAATATCGTCAACAATATCTTCAAGACCTAACGTCAGCGGTCCTGAGGAAAGCATTTACAGCCCTTGCGATTCCAAACAATGCCATCAAACTGGCTAGAGGGAAGATACAGAGGGATCCCCCATGCCAACGACTTTGCATTTGTGGCACAGGGGAAATCGAAGACCTAACACACTATTTGCTAAGTTGCCCCTTGTACAATGATCCTAGGAAAAATTTCCTAGGATCACTCTTGGAAGAAAGGGCATCATGGCAACAATCTGCAGTGATCTGCGACTTACTAGCAGATCATTCTAAAAATATAACCCTAAAGGTTGCCACATTCGCAATCGCAGCCCAAAAGATCAGAGCCAAAGCAGCAAAATCCATACTGGGGGTCAGAAATGGAAACGGTTTGGATTGACACAAAGCAGACACTGTCATTGTCATGTTTCTGCTTTCATAATTTTAAAGAACTTGTTTTAGTTTTAATTCTTGTTACGTTTTAAGGTTTATATTGGAAAGTGTTTATGAAGTTAGTATATTATTGATGTCATGGCCTATGGCTAGTACAATAAACCATTCATTCATTCACTAGCTCACTGGGCAGGAACAAAGGACTGATTTCCTTATTCCCCAAGAATCAACTGACTGTGGCTGTCAATTCTTCCCCTTCACAGTACTTCTTTATGGGCAAAGAAACTTCTTGTATCTTTAGGGTGGGTGAAATACATAGTCTCTATAAAGCTGTTAAAAGAAATGACAGAGATTACCTAAGGAGGAATCTAATAGTCAATGTTATGACAATTGAGGAAGGCGGCTGAAATGGTCTTCTGGGGTTAAGCTGGAAGGGAAGTGCTTCTTTACATCAGCATTCAATGAAAAAGTCCCTTAGGGTTTTTTGCACGTCCACTGTCAAGCCAGGTAACTAACTGCAGAACTTAACCATGCTGATTGTTTTTCTTCTATTGAAATTTTTGGACCAGTTCTCCGCATTGGGGAAACATTACTGTTCCTCCCCCCAATCTCATCCATTGACTATTTCAATCACATCAAAGGAATGCAAAGCAGAATTGTTTTTATTATTATTAGATAATTCAGACCAACTGCTATCCAGCTATAATTAGACAATGCCTTCATTGTTTTCTTTTCTTTTCCTTTTCTCCAATACAAAAAATACTCCCTTTGATCAAAATCAGATAGGATCACCAAGCTGCTCCTTTGTAGTGAAGCTCTGGATCAAGAGGTATGGATTTAATTTGTATTTAAAGAAAATGTGAAACAAATTGTATGCCTCATAAATTTTTCAAGTTAATAATGAACATAAATCAAAGACTGTTAGAAATCTGCATTTAAAGCATTAATATACTTGCGATTACAACAAAGATTGGCTAACTAGGTAAATTCTGGACTTCACTAGTCTCCAGCTTTCAGCATAGTCATAAAAAAGCCAGGCATTTTAATAAGCCCCATGCAAAGGAACCACAACAATGTTCAAAAGAGATGCACATTTTCATGTGCTACTGAAGAATTTTATCAGAAGCTTTTTCCAGGACTATGGAATTTGATCAAATCTGCTCCAGTTTACAGGACTACAGCTCAAAATTTAACAGGATAAGGTGAACATATGATGAAAAAGCAAAGTTTGTTGTCAACAATTGCCAAAAGATATTGCTTTACATACTGAAATTTTTATTTTCTTAGATGTCAACAAGCTGTTTTTGAATTTATGTCCTATGTAGTTCGATCCCCCAGTCTTACGTATTTTATTTGTATATACACAGCTAATGAAGCATGGCATACACAGACAGTACTTAGTCATGCACCTACATATTTATTTATTTGCCACATTTGTCCTTTTCACCTTGAAGGGGACTCAGAGCGGCCCTACAAAGGCAACAATTAGATGCCACACAATTAAAACAATTACAGTAAACAAATACATTAAAATCCAACAATTAAAAAATCAACATTAAAACCATCATTAAAATCTTACATGGCAATTTTTTTGTACAACTGTTAATGAGAATCACAGTGTGCAATACCACACTTAGTCATCTATACATGTGAACAACCCACACTTTGTATCATTAAACAATCTGCACCGGCATAAATCTGATCTTTTTCTGAAAATGTACATGTCAATGTGAAACACCATAATCCTCAAGAAAAATGCAGTTCTCTAGAACCTCCATAAAAACAAAAAGGACTCTTATTTATTTATTTATTTATTTACCATATTATATTCCGCCTTTCTCAACACAGAAGGGGACTCAAGGTCTTCTTACAAAGGAAACAATTCAATGCCGCATATATACATACATCAAAGAATAAACGAAAACATTAAAACCAACCAATTAAAACATAACATTAAAACAACAATTGAAATTACATAATCCAGATCATAGTCCAGGACCAGGCTTGGTTGTCATTAAATTAATTTATAGTCTCTTATTGCACTGCTCCCACTATTCAGATCGCTAATCAATGCTGCCACCAATATATAGAGCGGCCACCAATTGTCAAGGGTTAACCAATTATTAAAAGGCTTATTTACTTTGAAAGTATGCTGCCCCCATTAGTTTCTTCAAAAGTTGCTTTTGTAATCTTCAAACTTTGAGGCACACTTGAGTCAGGTTTTGATGAACAATAATCAACAAAGTTTATTAGTTAGAACGGGTACAAATGCATCAATATCTTGGCTGTTACAGAAAGTTGTGTCTTAAAAGCATGATGGTTACAAGAATGGTTCTATCTTTGTTACTAAAGAGTTTCTTCTCTCCCTCCAAAACAAAACAAGAATCCCAACAGGACTGTGTCTCTGCCAGAGATTCTTCAGTAGCCCAGATAAATCTAGCCTGATTCTATCCTGCTACTACCCAGCTAATCTCCTATTAGCTGTAAGTTTGCTTTAGCTACCTTCCTAGCAAACTCCTGGCAGACTTAGGCCTTTTCTTCTAACCCTAACACCACTCCACTCCTAAACACCCCTTCTCTTCAAACCCCAAACTCCCACTCATCTCTCTATAACTTAAAATGCTCCTTTTTTCCTCTCAGTTTCTCTTAAACTCCGCCCCCTTTTTCTCCCCCAATCCCGGACATTCCCTGCTGTCTAATGCCTAGGACACACCCGCCTGCTCTGAAACTCTCTAAGATGGCATCTCCCTTCACCAAAATGGCCGCTGATGTTTCGCCTTGCCCATAACTAATCCCACTAAGCTTACAGGCTTTTCTAGGCCCTCCATCCTGGCTGCTAAAAGGTAAGGGTTCTTTACAAGCATCATCACTTTGAAAGTGATCCAGTGCTCAATTGGTAACCAAATGCTGCTGTTATGTGGCATCTCATTGGAATTTCCGCAAGAAGCCGAGCAGCTGCATTTTGTACCAACTTGAGCTTCTGGATCACAGACAGAGGAAGGCCAATGTAGAGGGCGTTACAGTAGTCCAGTCTTGAGATGACCGTGGCCTGGATCACCGTAGCTAGGTCGTCCCTGGACAGATAGAGGGCCAGCTGTCTAGCCTGCCGCAGATGAAAAAAGGCAGTTCTGCTAACGGCGAAAACCTGAGCCTCCATCATCAGAAAGGGTCCAAAAGGACTCCCAGACGGGCATAGCGCCTCGCCATCCAGGGTAGGCAGCTGGATATCCCCACTGCCCGGTTGACCCAGCCATAGGATCTCCGTCTTTGCTGGATTCACCCTCAACCTGCTGGCACGCAGCAATCCAGTAACGGCCTCGAGGCACTGATGGAAATAATCGGGTACAGAGTCCGGTCGGCCTTCCATCTTCAGCACAAGCTGAGTGTCATCAGCGTACTGGTAACACTCAAGCCCAAAACCTCGAACCAGCTGAGCAAGTGGTTGCATATAAATCTTAAACAACAGAGGGGACAGAATGGCCCCCAGAGGAACCCCACAAGACAGAGGGGACCTCTCAGAGACCAGGCCTCCCCTCTCCACTCGCTGTCCACGATGGTGAAGAAAGGAGGACAGCTAATTTAAAGCTGTCCCCTGACTCCAACAGCAGCAAGGCGGTGGGTCAAAAGATTGTGGTCGACTGTGTCACATGCTGCTGTGAGATCCAATAACACAAGCAGCGCTGACCCGCCCTGGTCAAGCTGGCATCGAAGGTGATCTGTGATGGAGACCAGCACAGTCTCTGTCCCGTGCCCCGCACGGAAGCCGGACTGGAAGGGATCTAGTCCGGCTGTGTCGTCTAGGAATTGCTGCAACTGCTCCGCTGCTGCCCTCTCAATCACCTTGCCCAGAAACGGAAGATTCAAAACTGGGCGGTAACTGGAGGGAACCAAACAATCTAAATCTGGTTTCTTCAGCAGGGGAGAGACTACCGCCTCTTTTAAACCCTCTGGAAAAACTCCTTTTTCAAGGGAGCTGTTTGTAATCTTCACATAATCCCTCCAAGCAGGATTTCACCAACTAAGAGGGATACGGATCGAGGGAGCAAGTGGTCGGTCTAGCTGCAGCTATGAGCCTATCGACAGCCCCTGCATCCAGCGGGATGAACCAGTCGAGGAAGGGCCCAACAAGTGGCCACGCAGTCTCAAGTTCTCTCACTGTATCAATTGTGGCGGGGAAGTCCCGGCGAAGTAGCGAGATCTTGTCTGCAAAATAGCTCTGAAAAACCTTCGCTGGAGGCTTGGGTCACTTGAATTCCTGTGCTGAAAATCAAATCTAGCGTGTGTCCCGCCCGATGCGTGGGCCCAGTACTACAAAGCGAGAGTCCTAGTGTCTCTATGGTAGACACTAGGTTCATAGCCGCTAATAAACAAGAGTCTGCATCAGCGTGGACGTTGAAATCCCCCAAGACGATAAGTCTGGGGAACCTCAAGGACCACTCCGACACAGTCTCAAGCAGCTGGAATAGGCTGTCTGCTGGTGTGCTAGGCGCATGGTACACCAGCAGAAAGGCTATGCTCTCAAAGGAATCCCACACCAGGCCAACACCTTCAATGTCAGAGATGCTCAGCACAGGAATTGCCCTAAGAGAGAAACTTTCTCAGGAGAGCACAGCCACCCCCCCCCCCACCCCCACCTCCCAGTCCGCATCTGGTGAGTGATTACATAACCCGGAGATGTTATTTACTGGAGTAGGATCTCGTCCCCCTCTTGGATCCAAGTTTCTGTAATACACACTAGGTCAGCTCCCTGATCATTAAGAAAATCCCCGATGGTAGCAGTTTTGTTCCTTATGGACCTAGCATTCGCTAACACCACAGTAGGAGGGGAGGAAACTGGTTGCCTGTCAGGGCTCAATACTGTCTCCCATGTTGTTTAACATATACATGAAGCCACTGGGAGAGATCATCTGGAGTTTCGGGGTACGGTGTCATCTGTACGCAGATGATGTCCAACTCTGTCACTCCTTTCCACCTGCTACTAAGGAGGCTGTCGAAGTCCTGAACCGGTGCCTGGCCGCTGTAACGGTCTGGATGAGGGCGAACAAATTGAAATTGAATCCAGACAAGACAGAGGTACTCCTGGTCAGTCGCAAGGCCGAACAGGGCATAGGGTTACAGCCTGTGCTGGATGGGGTCGCACTCCCCTTGAAGGCACAGGTTCGCAGCTTGGGTGTGATCCTGGACTCGTTGCTGAGCCTGGAGCCCCAGGTCTCGGCGGTGACCAGGGGAGCATTTGCACAGCTAAGCTCGTGCGCCAGCTGCGCCCGTACCTTGGGAAGTCTGACTTGGCCACGGTAGTCCACGCTCTGGTTACATCCCGTTTAGACTACTGCAACACTCTCTATGTGGGGTTGCCTTTGAAGACGGCCCGGAAGCTTCAATTGGTCCAACGTGCGGCAGCCATGATACTAACAGGAGCGGGACGCAGGGAGCATACAACCCCTTGTTGTACCAGCTCCACTGGCTGCCGATTTGCTACCGGGCTCAATTCAAGGTGCTGGCGTTGGCCTATAAAGCCTTAAACGGTTCCGGCCCAAGATACCTATCCGACCGCATCTCGACCTACGAGCCCACCAGGACTTTGAGATCTTCCGGGGAGGCCCTGCTCTCGATCCCGCCTGCTTCACAAGCACGGCTGGCGGGGACGAGAGATAGGGCCTTCTCGGTGGTGGCTCCTCGGCTGTGGAACACCCTTCCCGTGGACATTAGACTGGCTCCTTCCCTGATGATATTCCATAGAAAATTAAAGACTTGGTTGTTCAAGAAGGCGTTCGAACAAGAAGTGCAATGATTGGTAATGACGATAGGAAATGGAACAACGGAAAATGATACTGGATTGTGATTAGGACGATGAGACAACTTTGAATGGTTTCGTAGTAATGACGATGTTTTGTATAATGCTGGACTGTGAATTATATTTTTATACTGTGTTTTGAATTGTGTTTTTTCTATGTTGTACACCGCTGTGAGTTGCCCCCGGGCTGAGAACAGCGGTATAGAAGCAAAGTAAATAAATAAAATAAAATAAATAAATACCTCAAGGTCCGAGGCAGTTGAGTAGTTCGGCAGTGTATCCATGACTGAGCAGCACTTTTTAGGATCCACTCTGCTCACCCAATATGGGGAATAGGCTAGAAAAGGTGCTCTAAACATAGTCTGCCTCTCTTATCCCTGACTAGACTGCTGCGTCCAGTGGGGTCACCACCCTGTGGCCAAAAAAGAAAAATGAACTTTGGAACGTACAGACACTGATGGACACACTGACAGTCAATGTTCCGAATACAGAACTGCTATCATTGCAAGGGAGCTGGGACACTTTAACATCAACATCGCAGCACTTCAGGAGATTCGGAGAGCAGGAGAGGGACAGCTGAAGGAAGAAAAAGGAGGTTGCACCTTCTTCTGGAAGGGTCTGCCTAAAGAAGAATGAAGAATGCACGGAGTTGGCTTTGCTATCAGAAATGATCTGGTGAAGCATCTGACCGAAGCACCCACTGGCATTAATGAACGACTCTCAACCCTCTGAATTAACCTTGCCAAAAACCAGCAGTCTACCATCAGAAGTTCCTATGCACCAACACTAGATGCTGATGAAGACATCAAGGAAAACTTTTACTGTCAGCTGGACACCGTCCTATCAGAGATACCCAAGGAGGACAAAACCATCCTCCTCGGGGACTTTAATGCAAGAGCGGGATGAAGGACCATAGGAAAAGACGGTGTTGGAAATAGCAACTCAGATGGCATCCTGCTTCTCACCAAATGTGCGGAACACAACCTTGTCATCACCAACACGCTCTTCCGCCAGAAAAACAAGCTCAAGACATCATGGAAGTACCCCTGGTGAAAGCATTGGCACCTCTTAGACTACGTAATTACATATGCCATGACGTGTTTCTCACAAGAGCCATGACAGGTGCTGATGGCTGCTGAACAGACCACAGGCTTATCCGATCCACAATGGCTATCAAGATGGCCCCCAAGCGCAGACTCCAAGGAAGAAAGACAAGGAGCAAAATGAACACCCAAGCCCTTCAGGAGCCCTCCAGACAAGCCCTTCTCCAAACAGCATTCAAGGACCATCTACCCATAGACCACCCCAAAAATGTTGAGGAACATTGGAACAAACTGAAGACCTCCATCATCACAGCCTGCGAAGAAACTATTGGATATCAAACCAAGAAACATCAAGATTGGTTTGACGAAAATGACAATGAGATCCAACAGCTAATTGACAAGAAAAGGAAAGCCTTCCAAACATGGCAGAGAGATGTCAACTGTGCTGCTAAGAAAAAGATCTACGCCAGTGTAAAAGCTGAAGTCCAAAGAAGGACAAGAGAACTCAAGAACATCTGGTGGACAAAGAAGGCTGAAGAAATTGAACACCTGGCAGATACACATGATGCTCAGGGATTTTTCAAAGCCACAAAGGCCATCTGTGGACCAAGAAGCCATGGCATACAGCCTCTACACTCATCAGATGGAACCAAACTTCTGAATCAACTGCACTCCGTTGGAAAGAACACTACCAAAGCCTCCTGAATCGCTGAAGAGGTTATCCCACAAATTGCGAAACAACAAACCAGGGATGAGCTTGCAGCACTGCCTAGTTTGGAAGAAGTCAGCAATGCCATCAGCCAACAATAAAAATAACAAAGCCAGCGGACCTCATGGGATCCTTGCTGAAATCTTTAAAGAGGGAGGGCCTGAGCTGACACAACAACTCCACCGGCTCATAGAAAAAGTGAGGATGACCGAGAAAATCCCAGCAGATTTCAAGGATACCACGATCATCACCATCTTCAAAAAAGAGGAAAGAACAGACTGCGGAAACCATCAAAGTATCTCCCTTATAATCTCTTGGGAAAATCCTTGCAAGGATCCTTGCAAACTGCCTTCTAGCTCTCTCAGAAGACACCCTTCCAGAATCCCAGAATGGCTTCTGGCCCTCCAGAGGAACAGTGGACATGATCTTCACTGCACGATAGCTCCAACAAAAATGCAGGGAACAAAATCAACCTCTGTACATGGCATTCATTGACCTTGGAAAGCCATTTGACACAGTGAATCGCACTGCTCTCTGGACCATCCTTTAAAAAATTGGGTGCTTAACAAATTTGTAAACATCCTGCAGCTCCTCCATGATGACATCAGTCTTAGACAGCAATGGCTCCCAAAGTGACCCATTTAAGGTGGAATCATGTGTCAAACTGGGATGTGTTATTGCCCCAACCCTTTTTTCCATCTTCATCGTTATAATACTTCATCTTGTTGATGGGAAGCTTCCCACCGGAGTGGAAATCATCTGTTGGACAGATGGCAAGCTGTTTACCTCAGCAGACTGAAAGCCAAAATCAAGGCTACAACAACATCTGATATAGAACTCCAGTATGCTGATGACAATGTCGTCTGTGCACATTCAGAAGAAGATCTACAAGTCTCTCTAAACACCTTTGCAGAAGCATATGAGAAGCTCGGTCTCTCATTGAACATCAAGAAAAACAAAGTGCTGTTCCAGCAGTCACCACCCAATCCCTCTCCAATGCCAGAAATACAGCTTAATGGTGTAACATTAGAAAATGTTGACCATTTCCGCTACCTTGGCAGCCACCTCTCCACAAAAGTCAACATTGACACTGAAATACAACACCGCCTGATCTCTAGCGATGCATTTTTCTGAATGAAGCATAGAGTGTTTGATGAACGGGCCAGCCACATGGATACCAAAGTGCTTATTTATAAAGCTATTGTCCTCCCAACCCTGCTATATGCCTGCGAAACATGGACTGTCTACAGATGTCACATGCAATTCCTGGAACGATTCCATCAGTGCTGTCTGAAAAATCTTGCAAATCTCTTGGGAAGACAGGTGAACAAATGTCAGCATGCTGGAAGAAGCAAAGACCACTAGCATTGAAGTGATGGTCCTCCGCCGTCAACTCCGCTGGACCGGCCACATTGTCTAAATGCCTGACCACCATCTCCCAAAGCAGTTGCTCTACTCCGAATTCAAGAATGGAAAAGGGAATGTTGGAGGACAGGAAATGAAATTTAAAGATGGGCTCAAAGCTAATCCTAAAAGACACTGAGAACTGGGAAGCCCTGGCCCTTGAGCACTCCAGCTGGAGGTCAGCTGTGACCAGCAGTATTTCGGGACAAGGCAGGGTTTTTGCTTTTAATTTGCTTTTACCTGAGGTGTCGTTTGGACGTCTCAGGTAAAAGTCTGAGACAGCCCATGTTTCTGGCCCTGTGTGGATGGGCTCCCAGGCGCATGAATCTGGGTTTTTACCTTCTTGTCCTTGAGGCCTACAGAACTTAATGGCAAGTCTTCAAGATGTTGGAAGCTATCACATTCCTGTCAAATGTGACCAAATTTACTTGCCTAAATAGCAGGTTTGACACAAAGTTCTCACATTCTTACCAAATGTGAGCAAATAAACCTGTCTAAGCAGCAGCTCTGCCAAAATTAAAGAGATGCTTAAAAACCGAGCAGCCTAAAGGACTTCTAGAACAGAAGGTCAACAGGCCAAAAATGTCTATCTGGCTCCTCCTGTGCTTTAGTCACACACATGAGGCTGCTCTTGAAAAAGATTCAAAAACTATGTTTAGAGAAAACAAGTCAGCCAAACCATTTTGTAACAGCAGCTATAGAAACTCCTTATAAAAATCTCATATTAACCTGTTTGTTGGTTCAAATCATTTTCAGATGTCCTGTTTTAAGTCTGACATTAAAACCCTTCACTCAAGGGAACATGAGCTAATGGGAACCCCTACAATTCATGAAAACGGCTATATTGCTGATCGTGTTTATCTGAGTGGTGAAGAGTTTCATAATGTCACTTAGAATCATAGAGTTGGAAAAGACCATGAAGATCATTTAAGTCCAACCCCCTCACATGCAGGATTATCGAATGAAAGCACCTCTGACAGATGGCCATCCAGCCTCTGTGTAAAAATCTCTAGAGGAGGAGGCTCTGTTATGTTCTGAAGCAGCATATTCCACTCCTGAATAGCTCTTACTGTCAGGGAGTTTTTAGGTAGAGTCTTTTTTTGCTGCAATTTGAATCCATTGTTCTGTGTTCCAGTCTCCAGAGCAGCATAAAATATGCTTGTCCCCTCCTCAATGTGATTTAATTATTATTTTAAATCGCATGGCTGAGCACTTTAAAGTCTCCGTTTTGGTTTTAGTCTAGCATGGTAAGGTTAGAAATCCTGTTGGGGACCTTCATTGGGGGAATTGGAAAATTCTTTTATAAATAAATAAAATCAATTCTGAGCATGAATGTGTGATAGTTTTTACACATTCATTGTTGGTTCACAACAATGCCATTTATTCAGTAAATTGATCTTGCTGAACACATATGTTTAAAATACCATTCAACTTGGTCACACTAAAGGGAGAAGTGAGAAAGTTCACCACTAAATTAGCTTGGGTGGGAACAAAGGTAATCTTGCTGCTCCTTTTTACCTAACTTTCTCTATTGGCAGCTATGTTAGCGGCAGTATCAGAGAGGTGATACCAGATCGCTAAGTAGTGTCAGCCCTGCTTAAGATGTGAGACTGGCGATGAATACCAGTTGCAGAAGGCTAGATTTCTGAGGAAGAAACTGTTATAACCATATTTTCTTAAGCAACTTCCTTGCCTAAGAACATTTTATGACAATCATAGGATTGCCATAAGTCAATTGGTAACCTGAAAGCACATGCAGACAGAAACAGCGGAGAGAAAGGTGGGTCGGGAAGGCACAGTTCACCAAATGGAATCAATTGCCATATCTTTGATCCTCTCCTTGAACTGCTTCAGGTAGAATCATTGTCATTACCCATTATCTAGATGGAAGGTTTTGATACCTCAGTTTGTTTTTTCTCTCACACTATTATTTTCCTTGAATGCCTTTTGATTGCACACCTAAGGGCAGGGTCTGCATCATTTTTAAAACTGTATACAGATTCTAAAAATAATTGTAGGCACTTAGCAAACAAGTAAATACAAAAATACATGTTGTGTAATTATTTTGAAATTTTAAAGTGATTATAATGTCAGGAGCTGTCAAAACTTATATCCTTGTTCCCGACTTAAAAACTCACAATTTGAACAATAAAATATATTCCTGAGAGGGGCACTGATTTTAGATAAGATCTACAAATGTGCAACATTATAAGGTAATGGTTTGCAGCAGAGTAGCTGAACTATTAACTGAAACAAAAACAGCTAGTGAATCAAGCTTCTGTACCTCTCAAGATATAATTTTGGTAGTTCTGGTCTGCCTCTGCTCCCACTTTTATTAAACAAGTGAGGCCCTCTGCCACAACGAACTCATGAACCAAATCCTTGTCATCCTGTAAGGGAAAAATGGAAAGAGAAGAGAGACAAAAAATGAGGTAGTGTTTAACATAGTCAAAATGCAAGAAACACAGATAGCAAATTTCTCATTGGTTCAATGATTTTTTTTCTATTGATTTAGGCAGCTATTGTGTGATAGAAATCATCACCCTTCAGTGAACCTAAAATGCTAAAAAGTAAGTGGGGGGCAGACATAAGAAAGCTAGTTGATTCTGGGGAGAGTGTGTGCACATTCAGCCCTTTTTTCTTTTTTAGAGTTATATACGATTTCTCTCCAAATTTCATTCACAATATATGCTCATATATAAGTTGGCCTCATCTATAAATTGGGACAGATTTTGGGACCCAAACTATGGATTTTCATACGACCCATAGAGAAGCTGAGAGTCACTCTATAAAGAGGGAAAGCACCAATGCTGTTTTGGTTGGCAGCCACCCATGCCCCCCCCCCCCCCCCCCCCCCCCCCCGTCATCTCCCTGCTCAGACATTCAAAAGCCAGAAGCAGATTCATGTATATCTCGAAAAGATGTTAAACACAAATTTCAAAATGACACCACAAATGTGCCTTTTGAACATGCTTGATGAAGAACTAGAAAGGAAATTCGTGAAAAAAATGTTTTACATGACAGGGGCAGCTCAAATAGTATATGCTAAATACTGGAAAACCTCAGAGATACCTCCTTTACAAGAGCAGGAAAAATATATTACAGATTTGCTGATAATGGATAAAGTAACTATTATTAAGAGGAGAACTATTAGACAACTTTGTTAATGAATGGCAACCAATATATTCAACATCTCAATGTAAAATTAAACTAAAATGTATATATTCTATAAGACTGTAGACAAGGAGGAAGCAGATGTTAAGTAAGTGCCTACAAATAAGTGCCTAGCTACGGTGATCCAGGCTACGGTCATCTCAAGACTGGACTACTGTAACTCCCTCTACATTGGCCTTCCTCTGTCGGTGATCCGGAAGCTCAAGTTGGTACAAAATGCAGCTGCTCGGCTTCTTGCGGGAATTCTGATGAGATGCCACATAACACCAATCTTACTACAGCTACATTGGTTCACTTTCAAAGTGATGGTTCTCACCTTTAAGGCCTTGCATGGTCTGGGGCCGATGTACCTGAGGGACCGCCTCACCCCCTACCAACCCCAGAGATCCCTCTGTTCTGAGGACCAAGACCTATTGGAAATTCCCAGTGTCAAGACCTTGCGTCTAACAGCAACCAGACGCAGAGCCTTTACAGCAGTGGCACCATCACTCTAGAATACTCTGCCACCTGAAGTCCGTGCCTTCCGGGACCTATCAGCTTTCCACAGGGCATGTAAGACATATCTGTTTTGACAGGCCTTTGATCTCTGACGTTGTTTTTAAATTGTTTTAAATTGTTTTTAAATTGTGTTAGATTTTAGCCTGTTCTTGTAAGCCGCTCCGAGCCCCAGGGGAGTGGCGGCATATAAGTTTGAATTATAAATAAATAAATAAAATACCCTTATATATACTATCTAAATAGAAGACTGTGACCCCTTAAAGAAAATATATTATCTGAGAAATTATTATGGAACACTAATAGCTGAAAAGTATTGTACAGTATGCAACAAACCCTTACAAATGTATGTTTATTTATTTGAATATTTTTAAAGCCAGAAGCAGTGCCACAGTCATCACTTCTTCTAGGTTCTCCCAGGATGGAGTTAGTTCTTGTCTTTTGCGACTCTACTTAGAGAAGATGATTGCTTTTTTAAAATAACAGTTTTAGTACTCATACTGATCCAGTTGACCCAGATATTTGGGCCGATTTTTAAAACTAATATTTCCAAACTTATAGGGCATTTTAAAACATATGTTGTAATTCCTCAAGGGTTTATGGCAATTCAACCAAGAAAACACCTCTTAAAATAGAACTGTGTCATTACATAGAAGCAAAATGAACAAGAATTTGATTTGGAAAAGATATAACTAAGATACAAACGCCCTAACAAAGGCTACATATAATATACAATTTCTGTATGATTAGTATGTATTACATGACATGTCCAAGTGATATAAAATCAAAGTGAATAACAAGGAATATATGTGTGTGTGTATCTACCTATCTTTCTAAGGCTGATCTGCATGAAAACAGGATATAACAGAAATACTGAGAGCCAGAATGGCATAGTGGTAGGATCTGGACTACAACTCTGTTGACCAGGATCCAGATCCTTGCTCAAAGAAATCCACCAGATGATATTGGACAATGGACACATACTCTCAGATGAAGGCAAACACAAACTTTTCAAGCAAACCTAATTACATGTTTGCTTTAAGGATCGCCATAAGTTGGAAAGAACTTGAAGGCACACAACAACATGTAAACTGATTTATTTTTCATGTCAGAAATAGAGAACATAGTTATAACAAAAAACCACAAACAAAGTTAAAAACTTGGCATTATGCTAGATCTCCTTTGACCAGAAGCTGGCCACTTGGAGTGCCTCTGGTGTGGCTGTAAGCAGGTCCACCATATGGCAGGGCTCAGACTGCACTGTAGTAGATGGTCTGTGGTTTGCCTTCTCCACACTTGCATGTCGTGGACTTCACTTTGTAGCCCCATTTCTTAAGGTGCATCTCATGGTGCCAGAGCACAGTATGTTCAGCGCCTTCTAAGTGGCCCAGTCTTCTGTGTGCTCAAGAGGGAGTTTCTCATCTGGTATCAGCCACTGATTGAGGTTCTAGGTTTTAACTCTTGCTTTCTGAGGTATTCCTGCAAGTATCTCTGTAGATCGTAGGAAGCTGTTTCTTGATTTAATTCACCATACAACCAGTAGCCGAGCATAATGGACGTTCCCAAATTAAGGGACGAGGGAAGGTTTGTGCAATACAACTGTATGAACAAGGGCTGATGGTAAAGTGTGACAGGTAAATAATAAATTAATGCTGAAAGGGCCAAGTCAGATTAATACAGTACAGTTATCATAGGGAAAAAGTGTCTCTACTTAAGCTTTATTACCAGTCCTTGTTTCCACAACAAGCCAGCTTTCAAAATCCAATTATCACAGGGGAAGAGTCAGATGAAATCTTCTGAACAGGGGCACATACTGCAAAATAAACATTACAGGAGTGTTATCATTATCCTTATGCTATCCAAAGCTTATACATACATACATACATACATGTGTGTGTGTGTGTGTGTGTGTGTGTGGATGGCTGGAGTTACACTTAAAAATGTACCTGTTCCAATTTACAGACAAATTCAACTTAAGAACAAACCTACATAACCTATCTTGTTTGTAACTTGGGAACTGCCTGAACTGTGTTTCAGAAAAGTATGCAGCAAAGAAACTACATAAGATTGTCAAATACACACTGCAATTTTTTTTGGGGGGGGGGGGGTGTGTGCATTATTTGGACAAAAAAAAATCTCTTCCCAGAAACTCACTTTTCTTGCACAGGGGTTTTCCTAGAAACATACAGGCTGTTTTACAAAGAAATCATGAATGTGAAAAGCACTAAATTGGTACAAAATCCGACATTGATTTCTGTGAAAATCATTTGCAGTTTTCTTTCCTCAGAAGCACATTTTTGAGCAAAACAACAATGCTTCCTTAACCCCTTATGTTTTCATTTGTGTGCAAAATTAGTTTCTTCACATTAAATAAGTTTAGGGTCTCAGGTTATCATTTATTTATGTATTTATTTACAGTATTTATATTCCGCCCTTCTTACCCCACAGGGGACTCAGGGAGGACTACAATGTACATATACATGGCAAACATTCAATGCCATAGACACACAACACATACAGACAGACAGTCAGAGGCTATTTAACATTCCAACTTTTTCTGGCCACCAGGGGAGCTGTCACTTCACCATCTATCTGCGACACTGATGAATTACTTCCTCATTCCCCGCAGGCTTTTAGGAGATATTTTATGGCCTCGTAAATTAGTTAAATTTGGCGTCATGGTGTAGATTGGAGGAGGGCAAATGTGGTCCCTATCTTTAAGAAGTAGATTGGAGGAGGGAAAATGTGTTGGGTTTCATCCCTGACTGCACAAGTGTCCAGCTCTCAATGAGTAGTTAGGCTACATAGACTGAGGGATTCCTCCCCAATTACCTTTAGCTAGTTTGTTTTAAGAAGGGGTTAAGAAGGGGGGCTGTCTTCCCCATCTTTGCATGGCACTATCTTCCCTTCATTTGAATAAAGATATGTAATCTCTTTAAAGAAACGTAACTTCCTCTTTTAAAGGTATTTTTATTGCCCTGGGCTGGCCATGTGGTCTGTCTCCATTTTCTGGCTTCTCCTTTTGTCTTCTCAAGAGTGAGGAAGCATCTTGCCATTGTCTAAGGCACGATGTAGGAGATATAGTTACTTTTATTATTTTTCCTTTTCCTTAGAAGATAGCTCAGTGAAGCTAGTTAGCTCCAAGAACCTTTCCTATCCAGAATGGATTTCTTTTATCTTTAATAAACATATTATTTTTTGATCCTATGAGTTGTGGATCTGCAATCCTGTTCCATCCTGTTGAATGGAAACCAATCCTTGCTCACTACACATATGTTTCTGCTGCTTATGTACTGTGCATCCTGCACTCTGTTATATTTTTGGTGAAATCACCCCAGAGAGGGTTATTTTTGAGCCTAACAGCTCTTGATTCCCAACAAACCTTCATTAAAATTTACTAAGTTTATGAGGAAATACTATCGATTGTTTCATGGACCATATTTGGCTCAAGCTAATAATTAACCACCTTAACTTAGAAAAATAATTAGAAGAATAAATATCCATACTGATCCTTATTGAAATTTTCTTCAGTCAGATAATTTTCTTACAGAATCTTGTCAATCTCTGCCAATAAAGATAATCCACAACCACAACATCATGGAGAGGATAATGATTCAACTTCTGCTTAAAAACTAGAGTCCCCCACATCACATGTAACAAATCTATTTACATCAATCCTGTACATATGCCTTGGATGTTTTTACTCTACATAAATAGCAACTTTGTGTTTATTTCTATTGAAATTCATTTTGTTAGATTTTGTCCTATTCTCCATTTTGTTAACATCATCTTGGATCCCGTAAAGTACAGTACACTCTTATTTACACAGAATGAAAGCAATTGGAAATCTTAGCAACAGGCAAAAAAAACAAAGGAATAATGCTTGAAATAAAAATTAGAATACATGTGTAACACAGTATAAAACAGGTATTAGTTATGCTTCTGGATTTGGTGTCCTTCTGTAAATATCAATTCAGGTCTACAATTACATCATGTTATTGATAAAGATGTTCAACAACACATGGCATGGCAAATATATATATCTGTAGCAGCCCCGTGTCTATTTCTCTCCAGGTACACAAAGAACAATTCAGTAAGGTACATCAACTTCCTACAAATCCAGAATGGAGGAAACCTGGCACAGTAGAATCTCAGTTAACCGGAACCCATGAGGATTGGTAGATGCCAGACAAGGTCAGGTTGCTTACCTGTAACCATGTTTTTTCAAGTGGTACTCTGTGAATGTGGAGCCACCAATATGGAGTATCGGTGGCTGCGCAGGCGCCAATGGAAAACTTCTAGGTGAATCTTTCAATTTCTGGCGGTAAGCCCACACACTCCTTCCAGGGCATAAAAGGGCTGCGTGCTCCCCAGTTCCTTCGCCGTAAAGGCAGCGAGAAAAGGGGAGGTTTGAAAGAGCGGAAGAATGGGCAGGTTTGTGTGGATTCACAGAGTACCACTCGAAGAAACATAGTTCCAGGTAAGCAACTTAACCTTTCTCTTCATGGACTCTGTGAATGCACACATATGGAGACTAGCAAGCTAAAGTCGAGGCAGGTGGGGCATAGCAAACCCAATACCCGTTAGGTGCAAACATTACCTTTTATTTATAAATAGCAGCAAAACTGTGACTGGCAGAATGTCATAGATAGGTTGGAAAAAATTACAGAATAATGAAGAGAAACCAGTGAGGGACTTCGATCATCACATGTGCATTAAAGGTAAAGTGCCACAGTACCATACATTCGGTAGTAGGTGAAACATGGGACTTTCTACCTGTGAGGTATGTACACCAAACACTGTAATAAGGCAAAACATCTTAGATTGTGGGCCCCAACTGGGGATATACATTTCAGAGAATGAGACAAAACATTGAACAAGTATACAGTGATGCTAAGACACATGTAAGAAAAGGTGCTGCGTCACTCATAGCATCAATGTTACTGTTTCCCAGGCAAATACATGCGGAAAGAGAAGTATCACCCTAAGGGTCAAATATCATCAATGAGCAATCAAGTAGATCATTGAAGAGGAGTACCATTATGGTTTGAACAATAAAATGTGAACAGAAACTGATGCAGAGAGTCCAGTGTCTTATTTCAGTATTCTTTTGCCATCTTTAGTCAAGGTATGCATGGAACAGATCTGTCGAAGACAGTGTCCTGGTAGGCTCTAGAGTCAAGTCAGTGGACAAGCTGGTAGCAAAGTTCCATGGCTGCAGCAATCCAGTGGGACAACCACTGAGAAGAAACCGGATTGCCCAGTTTGTCATCAGCATACAAGGCAAACAGTCTTAGGGACTTTCTGGTTGAGCGAGTCCGGTCTCTGTAGAACAGCAGGGCTCTTCTGACATCTAAGAGGTGTAGCTGTTTTTCCAGTGGTGAGGTAGGGTTTTGGAAGAAGGTGGGAAGAATTATGTCCTGGTTGACATGGAATGCAGACACCACCTTTGGGAGAGGAGGAAGGTGATATTGGTGTGAAGGACAGCTCGGTCCCAATGGAAGAGCAGGTAAGGTTCATCGACTCAAAGTGCTGCCACTTCAAACGGGCGGCGGGCCAAGGTGATTGCCATGAGGAAGGTCACTTTCTAGCACAGGAGGTGGAGGTCTGTTGTGGTAAGAGGCTCGAAGGATGGATTGGAGAGTTGAGAGAGGATGAGCTTGAGACTCCATCCCGGGGTGGGCAGCTGGACAGGTGGATGCAGGTTTGTATATCCCCTCAAAAAGGTTTTGATGAGGTGATCTGCAAAGAAGGAAGGGTGGTCCTATTGTTGCATGGACCAAGAGATTGCTGCCAAGTACGATTTTATGGAGGCAAGGGTGAGGTTGTGCTTCGCTAAGGTAAGTAGAAATTCCATTACCATTGATACCAAAGGGAGAGTTGGAATCCTGGCACAGGACCAAAGAAAGGCTCGAAAGCGAGTTAGCTTGTATGCATATGCCTTCGCCGTTGCTGGTTTGTATGCTGTTCTCAAGATGGACTGTAGGGCAGGCTGGTTTAGATTTTGATTCTCCATGCTGAGAGATGGAGAGAGTGGATGTCTGCGTGGAGTAGCAACCCCTGCTCCCTGGTGAAGAGGTGGGGCACTGAAGGTAGGTGTTTGCCTCGAGATTTATTTATTTATTTATTTATTTATTTATTTGCAGTTTTTATATTCTGCCCTTCTCACCCCGCAGGGGACTCAGGGCAGATTACAGTATACAAATATATGGCAAACATTCAATGCCAGTTTGACAGACAACGAATACAGACAATACACAGAGGCTATTTAACTTTTTTCTGGCCGCCAGGGGAGCTGCTGCTTTCATCATCCATCAGTGACACCGATGAAGTTCTTCCGCATTCCACATTCCCCGGAGTTTTCTTTATGGCCTCATAAATTAGTTAATTTAACCTCCCACACAAGGTGGTACCTTATTTTCCTACTTGACAGATGCAACAGCAGGATTGGTGGAAACAGGTACGCTAACAACCAGTGAAGGAGGAAGGTGTCTTCGAGACACCCCAGGGTTGCATCAGGAGGGAGACGTACTTTGTACCGGGGAAGTTGTGCATTTTGTAGGGAAGCAAACAGATCTATGTCTGGCTAACTCCACTCATTGAAGAGACTGTGGAATTCCCCTGGGTCGAGTTTCTGCTCGTGGGATGTTGCCTTTGTCCTGCCGAGTGTGTCTGCAGGTCTGTTTGGGTCTCCTGGGAGATGTAGTGCCATGATGGTTACTGAGCAGTCAATACACCACTGTCAGAGATGGAGAGATAGTTTCAGGAGTTTTCTTGATCCCGTTCTGCTCTGTTTCTTGATATAGTATTGTTCTGTCTGTGAAGATTTGAACAGTCTTGTGGAAGATGAGGGGAGCAAATGCTCTGAGAGCTTTGAAGATTGCTAGGAGCTCCAAGTAATTGATATGGTGAAGTTTCCTGCCCTTGGATAAGAGATCCTGGATGGTGAGGTCATTGGTGTGAGCTCCCCAAGCAAAGGTTGATGAGTCAGTCATTACTGTGACCGAGGGCTGTTGCGAGTGAAAGGGAATGCCCACAAAACATTGGCCTAAATTGTCAACCAGTTCAGGGATTTGAGGATTGGCCTCAGGATCATCAGGAATCTTGAGTTGTGGTGCCAAGATGGGTTGAAGTGGTCAATAAACCACCTTTGCGACCATCTGAGTATGAGCCTGACAAATGGCATGATGAAGACTGTAGGTGCTTTGTGCCCGAGAAGGATCTTGACTGATCGGGATCAAACCCTGCAATGAGAGTTGCAGCAAGCTATCTCCTAGAGGGCTACGAACCTTTCCCTAGGGAGGGACACTATCTGCGAGATGGAGTTAAAAAGGGCTCCAATGAACTTTATTTTTGTTGTTGGGACTTCTCGACATTGAGTTGGAGGCTGAGGGAGTCAAGGAGCTGGAGGGTGCAACTCACGTGGGTCTTGAAGGTTGCTGGGCAATGGGCCACTATCAACCAGTTGTCCAAATATGGAAACAGAGTGATGCGTTGTTTTCTGAGGTGGGCCACCATGACTGTCATGCACTTGGAGAACACTCTTGGAGTAGTGACGTGGCCAATGGGGAGTACAGTGAATTGGTAAGTCTTTTGTAGGATTCTGAAGGAAAGGAAGTGTCTGTGAGAGACTCTGACGGCTAAATGGAAGTAGACATCCCGGAGGTCAATGGATGTGAGCCAGTCTCCTCAGTGCAGAAGAGGGAAGATTGATGATACCGTGACCATTTTGAACTTTGTCAGTTGTATATAAAAGTTCAGGTTTCTGAGATCGAGGATTGGGCAAAGCCCACCTCTTCTTTTTGGAGGGTATCTCAAGAAGAAGGCTAGTATGTTCAACTCTTAGGGGATAGGCTGAATGGCCCTTTTGAATAAAATGTTGACCTTCTTAAGGATCTCTGGAGAGGGTTTGGTGTCGAGGACATGATCTGTTGGTGGTAGGTCTTTGAATTTTAAGGCATAGCCTTAGTACCCATGCATTGGAGGTGATAGCTTCCCAGGCATGAGCAGAATGGGAGAGGCAGTTGCCGAACTGGGTGCTGCTGGTCAGCGGAGTGGGCAGAAGGGTGTAAAAAGACCGATGATCTGGAGATGATGGTGGAGGTGGGCCTGTAGTTTAATTGGTAGCCTTGGTACCCAAAGGGTTGGTGGCTATAATGATGAAAGCGGTGCTGGTACCAGCGGGTCTTTTGAGTGTGCAATTGCTGTTGCACACCACATGTGGCTACTAGGATCTTAATGTCCTGATTCAGTTTGTCATCGGTACATGTATTGAAGAGGCTGAGAGTGTCAAAATGGTAGGTCCTTGATGATCTGTCTGGATGAAGTAGAGAGGCCAGAGGAATGGAGCCAAACATGGTGCTGGATTGCTATGGTGTGGGTGATCCTTTTGCCCACTGTGTTCTCTGTGTGCTTGACCATCTGTATTTGGTGATGGGCCAGAGAATTTGCTTCTTGCTGAAGCTTTGTGAGGACTGCTCAATCCTTGTTGGAGATCTTGGCACGGAAAGGTTGAACTTTCTCTCAAAGTATCTGCTGGTAGGCACCCATAGCAATTCTGGAGAGTAGGAGGGCTCCAGAGTAGAGCTTTCAGCCCATGGCATCTAAACGTTTGCCTTCTCAGTCTGAATGGGTGTTTGACTGCTTGCCTGAGCACTGGGCAGATTTTATTATGACAGAGTTCAGGTCGGTGGTGTTTAAACCACTCAAGTCCTTCATCATCTGTACGGTACCATGCTTCTACATTTGGAAGTGGGTGGTATGGAGGAAGGAGTCTTCCATGAGGCTTGTATGATGTTGAGAAGATAAGGCAGAAAAAGCAAGAGGGTCGTTGGGGGAGCCTCGGCCTGCACTCTTTTGAAGACTGGATCAGCCACTGGCTTGCACGTCTGCTTAATTTCAAGACCCAAGATGTTTGCCATGCGGACCATCTGGTCAGCGAAAGCCCTGACGTGTTGGTCGTGAGTGAGGGTCAACTTCATTGGCTTCTGAGTTTGATGAGAGGTCTATACCTAGCGACAAGACTGAACTGGAGTGTACTGACTGAGGTAAGCCATTGTTCTGGTCACCCCCTTCAGTCCCTTGAGGGGATTTTATTTATTTATTTATTTTCAGGATTTCTACCCTGTCCTTTTCAACCCCCGAAGGGGGACTCAGGACGGCTTACATTTGGCACAATTTGATGCCATTAAATATAACAAAGCAATGTAACAACAATTAAGACAATAAATAGAACATTAATTAAAACAATAAAAACTAGAGGTGACAAAGATGAAGACAAAAGATAATACGATGGAGGGACAATAGGATGGCGATCAGAAAGGGACAATACAACAGGGACCAGGAAGCTAAGATATACTTGTAGTCTAAACTAAGGGCCATCTAGGAACACACCTATTTTAAAAAATTACATCTTTGCAATATTACTGATATAATCCATTTTAAATCAGAAGTGCAAGGTACTGGCCATTACCTGGAAGACAGTCCCACCCCAAATAATAAACATATCTGCATATGTTTATTTGAAATTTGGCAGGCTTCCTCTGCTCTAGAGGGACTTAAGAAAACAACACAATGATGGGTTTCATAGGCTATCAAGGGAACCTCTACTTGTCTTTCTTCTCACCCGGGGGAGGCATTTCTTAGAAGATAAAGACTGTCATTAACACCTTGTCACTAAATTGTCATTAAAAGACAAGGATGTTGCTGGACTGGACATCAGGCCAATGTCAGTAATGGAAGAATGCTGGGATTTGTAGCACCTTTTGTTAACTTCTGCCTAAAACATTGATGTTACCCAAATGTTTTTGACTAGAGCTAGCACTGAAAAGGAAGTTTTACTCCTATCAGTCTAGAATCTGTTAAGTGGCAGAAAAAAAGTATTTTCACACAATCCAAAACTAGTTGTTAAATAACATCAAGAAGTTATATTTGTATGTTCAGAAAGTATAGCACGCCAGTTCCCCCAGTAATTGCATTTTATTTTTTCCCTTGATATTTTGATGTTGTTTGAAACATATACTTCACAGCTTTGGATAAACTGTCTTGGGAATGAGATTGTAGACATAACTACATAATTAGGATAAACGACTTAAGGTGATCCCATAAATTTCATAGGCAAATTATGCTCAGAGGTGATTTTGCCAATTCCTTCTACTGAAATCTGGCCTTCAGGACCTAGTGTTCATGGGCAGTTTCCCATGCAAAGACTGACTCTGTTTAGCTTCCAATGTCAGCATCTGATGCTTTTGGGCATTTATACTAACTACTTACTTGAAATATTTGTTTCAAGGAGAAGAGAGCACGCCTCAACTCCCGTCCATTGGAGTTGTAAAGTTTTTCTGTAAGGAAAATAAAAATAAACAAACAATAATTAAAAATAAATGGCTACAGATTGGTTATAATGTTCATTTCTCAAATCAATCCTCCAGAGAATTACATTGACTATTAAAGACACAATAAAAAAGAACCAGCAAACATTTTGTAGTGGTGAATTTCCCAGATCAGTAATAAATACAATTCCATATAGATATCTGAAAAAAATGTCAGATAAAAAAAATTAGAGCAAGTATGGAAATGACTGTTCAATATTTATATCTAGTACAGGGGTCCAGATACAACAAAACAGTCCTACAGTGCTCAGTGACAGCTCTCAGTAATTAATCCTGCAGACTCAGGGTTAATGTTCAGAATTCCACTTGAACATTTGGAAGAACTTCCTGACCGTACGAGCTGTTCAACAGTGGAACTCTCTGCCTTGGAGTGTGGTGGAGGCTCCTTCTTTGGAAACTTAAACAGAGGCTAAATGGCCATCTGTCAGGGATACTTTGATTGTGCTTTTCCTGCTTGGCAGGGGGTTGAACTAGATGGCACATGTGGTCTCTTCCAATTATTCCATGATCCTATGATTTTAGGGTGCTGCTAAGTAACAATAAAATCCCATGTATGTCTATTGAGAATTAGATCAAATTAACTTTAATGTGATTTACTTCAGGTAAACATGTACTCAATTGCAGCTTAAGTTTTCTTGTCTTTATTAGAAATTTAGGGTTTTTTAAAAAAATGTTGATTGATTAAAGGTACAAAATTCAATGGCAATTCCTTTTTGAGAGTCTAAAGACCACATTATCTCTTTAAGTTCTACATGGCTTCTATTGATAAAATTATACATTATGGTGGCATGATGATGCTAGGCTTGAGGAAGGCATTACAGTAAATTAAAGCCCTAAACGGTTCCGGCCCAAAATACCTTGCTGACCGCATCTTGGCCTATGAGCCCACGAGGACCTTGAGATCGTCTGGGGAGGCCCTTCTCTCGATCCCGCCTGCATCACAGGCACGGCTGGCGGGGACGAGAGAGAGGGCCTTCTCGGTGGTGGCCCCCCGGCTGTGGAACACTCTCCCGGCACACATTAGACAGGCGCCCTCCCTCATGTCCTTTCGAAAAAGCCTTAAGACCTGGCTGTTCGAGAGGGCATTTAATTAAGTGCTAGCAATGTCATTACGGTAATGAGAATTGGAATGGTATAAGGACGAGGAGACTGGCCTACGATTCTACTAAGAGACGAAGCGGATTTTTATGTAGTTTGTATTGTTGTATTGTGTGTATTGTGGATATTGGCTTTTGTAACTGTCTTTTTACGTGTACTGTACACCGCCATGAGTCGCCCGTAAGGGCTGAGAATGGTGGTTAATAAGTGCATCTAATAAATAAATAAATAAATAAATAAATACAGTACTATAATTCAATAGCATGTGCTCTCTAAAAATCAGAACTATAAAATATTTACAAAAATGTTAAGAGATAGTATATATTCTATTACATTTAACACCTGAGTGAACACTATTTTAAAGTTACATGCAATTTTTTATATTATATCTTATATTAACAATTAAACTTTTGTTTTCTGAAATATAATGATAGTAACTTCAGCTTCACTCAGTCACTGATTGCACATCCTATAGTTTCATTACAGCATAATGATTATCATCACCATATCTGATACAGCACCTTGATGTTCCTAGTGCTTTACATATTAAACTAACAACAAAAACCAGCAAGTTCTGTCAAAAGGATGTAACCTAGTACACACAGAGAGGAAGGAGTAATACAGACATAAAACTCTGCAATGCAGTTGTCAAAAGAATTATTCAGATAGAAATATAAAAGACAAATGGAATACAATATAAAGCAAACTAGTAAATATATGCATTAAGATATACAAGTTTCTGAAACAATATTAAATAATTCCAAAAACTTCGGAAAACATGAGTGTTTTTAATTGAATATAAATGAGGCAACTTATCACTTTTTGTCGTGACTGCTTGTCCTTTGGACTGACTGAGAAGCAAGAGAGTTAGTTAAAAAGAAAAAAATGTAGTGCATTTATTTGATTGTCTAATCATCAGAGTACTAGAGTTTCTTAATATTTGTCTCAGAATAATAGCTAGAATTTATATCTTATATTTAGCTAATCTAATCTAATTTGTGGTATCATAACAGCATTGATAACTATGAACAAAGATAGATGTGTGGGTGTTTGAATGCATATAAGGTATGACCATAGTCTGGAAAAATTCTCCATGGAAAACTATAGCAGAAAATTTTCCATCTCACATCTCTGCTTTTATTACTTAAATCTAAATCCCTGAACCAGTACTGTTGACTAGAAATTTGTGTTGACTGTTTGGTGTGTTGACTGTGCTGTACTGCTACAAGATAAAAGGAATTGTCTATATTTCTTAATCCAATGAGAAAGAGAAAAATAGCCTCATAGTGATAACAAACTGAATTTGTAACTGAGAATAGTTTTTTTAAAAATTGTGATGTGGCACAAAAGGTGACAGTTTGAAGAGGAAATCTGCATATAATATTGGGTGGTACAGCTCCTTTTGTACATCTATGCACTGTAGACACTCTGGATCAGAACTGCTCTCAAGCCAGGTGTCCCCCATTCTGAAGGGGACTCAGGGCGGCTTACAACAAAGGCACAATTTGATGCCTTGAACAAATATAAAAATAAAACAAAATAAAACAACACGTAATTTAAAATCACAATTCTTCCTAGACAAATCAAGCCTGAACCCTTCATAGAATAAAATATAATCAAAGACATATCATAATTTGAACACATCATTACACATGAGAAAAGAGAATTATGGTTGGCAAAGTGGAGACAGTAGAAAAAGAAAAAGAGCATATGAAAAATGTATAGATTAAATCAAGGAAACCATAGCTTGCACGGTCTGGATAGCATTGTTGATTACACTTGCCTTGAAGGCCTCTCATTAATTGTTGTTGTTGTTGTTTACCTTAAAGTCATTTCCAATTTATGGTGATACCAAAGTAACCCTATCATGGCATCCTTTTTGGCAAAATTTCATATCTATATATATACATATATTCATATATAGCATGTCCCCCATATCTGCTTCAATTGAATTTGTAGTGAAAACAAGAAACTAGCTACAGAGGAAATTGCAAATAATAGTAGGATCCTACTGAAATGAATGACTTCCACAGGAAGTTGCCATAGGGTCACCTAGTAGGACCTAGATAATTCCTATAGATTACATGTTTTGTCAGATGCAGGTAGGTACTTGGATACAGGTGTCATACTGTATATCATATTTTTTAAATGAATAAATAAAATGAAATGGCAAGAAGAGCTCCACCCACATTTACACAAGACAGAATACTTTCCCTTAAAGGCAAGTGCCCTCCAGAGAAGATGTGCGTTTAGAGACCTCAATGCTCTTAAGAAATGAATGCTCAGTAACAAATACACAAAAATCTAAAAGAGCAGGTAGGCATATAGGAGGGAAAGACAATCTCTAAGGTACAAAAGTATTGCATCATGTACAGCTTAAAAGTGAAGAATCAGGATTTCTAACTGGGTTCAGGAACTGCTAAAACAGATTCCATCATTCCCATGAGGTGAAGGACCTCTGATGAATCATAGAATCATAAGAGTTGGAAGAGACCTCACAGGCCATCCAGTCCAACCCCCTGCCAAGAAGCAGGAAAATTGCATTCAAAGTATCCCCGACAGATGGCCATCCAGCCTCTGTTTAAAAGCCTCCAAAGAAAGAGCCTCCACCACACTCCAGGGCAGAGAGTTCCACTGCTGAACAGCTCTCACAGTCAGGAAGTTCTTCCTCATGTTCAGATGGAATCTTGTACTCTGAAGCCATTGTTCCGTGTCCTAGTCTCCAGGGCAGCAGAAAACAAGCTTGCTCCCTCCTCTCTATGACTTCCCCTCAGTTATTTATACATGGCTATCATGTCTCCTCTCAGCCTTCTCTTCTTCAGGCTAAACATGCCCAGCTCTTTAAGCCGCTCCTCATAGGGCTTTTTCTCAGACACTTGATCATTTTAGTCGCTCTCCTCTGGAAACATTCCAGCTTGTCAACATCTCCAATTGTGGTGCCCAGAATTGGACACAGTATTCCAGAAGTTTCATTGAAATTCATCTTAGGTTGTGTTCAGAATCCTCTCTGGATGTGGATGACTATAAGTCCCAAATTCTATGGTCAATCCCCCCCAACCCCCAAAAAAAGCCTCCAGTATTTTCTGTTGGCCATGTTGGATAGGTGTGCCAAGTGCTATCCAGATGCTACACAGTGGGTGCGGGTGAACTATAACCCCCAAAATTCAAAGTTTCTCTCAAATCACTCCAGTATGTTCTGTTGATCATGGGGGTTCTGTGTGCCAAGCGTGGTGCAGATCCATCACCTGCGGGATTTAGTGTAGTTTCTTGATGCAAGGTGAACTGTGACCCCCACCATGGTGGGTCAGTCCTCGCAAACCCCTCCAGAATGTTCTGTTGGTCATGTTGTACCTGGTTAGGTCCAGATCTGTTGGGAGTCACAGTGCTCTATGGATGTAGGAGCTGTCTTGGAAATACATTGCCCATAAACAAACTGACTTTTATTATAGACTAGCTTGGGGACCCAGCAATGCCTAGATTATTAGAAAAGGCATTGTTTGGATGCTAGGTATTATCAGTTTGGTGTGGATGAACTACAACTCCCAGAATGTTGGGTCTGTGTGCCAAGTTTGGTCTGGATACGTCATCATCTGCCTGCAGAGCTATCTGGATAATAGTGAACCACAGTTCCCAGATTCCAAGGGCTATCACTCCAAACACCATCTGTATTCACAGTTGGCCATGTTGGTTCTGTGTGCCACGTTTGGTCCAGATCTGTCATCAGTTGGGTTCAGTGCTCTCTACATAAGGGAGAACTACAACTCCCAGATTCCCAGGGCAATCACCCTGAAACCCCACCAGGATTCACAGTTAGCCATGTTGAGTCTGTCTACCAAGTTTTGTCCAGAGCCGTCATTGGCAGGGCTCAGTGCTCTCTGGATGCAAGTGAACTACAACTCCTAGATTCTACGGGCATTCACCCCCAAACCCTGCCAGTATTCACTGTTGGCCATGTTGGGTTTGTGTGCCAAGTCTGGTCCAAGTCTGTCATTTGTAGAGATAGCAGCCGTCTGTGGGAAATGAGTTGGGTGAAAGTACTATGTAGGCCATCATCTGTGGTCTATCCTTCCCCAAACCAGCATGTAAGGTGGGTCATGGTGGGTCTGTGTGCGAAGTATGGTCCAGGTCCGTTATTTATGGGGGTCACAGTGGTCTGTGGGAGCCGAATCGGGTGAAGGTAATGTGTATCCCATCATCCATGGTCCATACTCACTCAAATCATACCAGGCCATAAAGTGAGTTGTGGGGGAGGGGGGGGGACTGTGTGCCAAGTATGGTCCATGTCCATCTTTCGTGGAGTCACAGTGGTCTATGGGAGATAAAACAGTCTAAGGTACTGCAAATTCCATCATCAAGGGCCCATCCTTCTGCAAATCGCACCGGGACGTAAAGTGCATCATGGGGGATCTGTGTGCTAAGTGTGGTCCAGGTCCATCATGCATGTGGGTCACAGTGAATTCTGGAAGTGTGTGAAGGTATTGCAAATCTTATCATTCATCGTCCATTGCTTCCCAAACCACATCAGGACATAAAGTGGGTCAAGTTTGGTCAAGGTTCATTATTTGTGGGGATCACAGTGCCCCGTGGGAGCTGAATTGTGTGAAAGCACTGCAAATCCCATAATCCATGCTCCATCCTCCCCCTATCAGCCCCAGGACGTGAAGTGGTTCATAGTGCGTCTGTCAAATAAGGTCCAGGCATTTCATTTGTGGGGTTCGTAATGGTCTTTTGAAGTCGGACTCAAAGCAGATGAAGGTACTGTGTATCCTAAATCCGTAGTCCGTCCTCCCCAAAGTGCACCAGGATATGAAGTGCACAATGCAGGGGGGGGGGGGTCTTTGTGCCAAGTTTCGTCTAGGTTCATCATGCACAGGGGCTGCAGTGGTTTCTGGAAGTAAGTGAAAGTACTGCCAATCCCATCATCAATTGTTTGTTCTCCCCCAAACCACACCAGGATATAGAGGGGGTCATGGGAGCTCTGTGTGCCAGGTATGGTCTTGATCCATCATTGGTGTGTGTCACAGTGGTCTCAGGAATGATCCATCATCCATGGTCCATCCTCCTCCAAACTGCACCAGGATGTAGAATGAGTCATGGGGGCTCTGTGTGTCAAGTTGGGTCTTGATCTATCACTGGTGGGGGTCACAGAGGTCTTAGGAAGTGAGTGAAGCTACCACAACTCCCATCATCAATTGCCCATCGTCCCCCAAACCACACCAGGACGTAAAGTGGGCAATTGGGGGGGGGGTCTGTGTGACACGATTGGTGCTAATCCGTCATTTATGGGGGTCACAGTGGTCTCCAATGGGGCCAATTGTTCTCTCACAAATCCCACACAAACCAGGGACGAGCTTGCAGCACTGCCTAGTTTGGAAGAAGTCAGCAATGCCATCAGTCAACAAAAAAATAACAAATCCAGCGGACCTCATGGGATCCCTGCTGAAATCTTTAAAGAGGGAGGATCTGAGCTGACACAACAACTCCACCAGCTCATAGAAAAAGTGTGATGTGGGTGACCGAGAAAAACCCAGCAGATTTCAAGGATGCCACCATCATCACCCTTTTTAAAAAAGAAGTAAGAACAGACTGCGGAAACTATCCAGGTATCTCCCTTCTAGAAAGGCACAATCAAAACACTTCCGAAAGATGTCCATCCATTTTTACTTTATAGCAACCCTGGGCTATAATATCTTCAATAATATTATCTATCTATATATCTATCATAATAATATCTATAAGTCTATTATATATATATATATATATATATATGTATATGTATATGTATATGTATATGTATATATATAACAATAATATCTACATGTCTATAATATCTGTATGTCTGCAATAATAATGCCTACATGCCTATAATAATATCTATAGGTCTATAATAATATCCATGTCTATAATAATAATATCTGTCTGTCAGTGATATCTATACATTTATAATAATAATACCTATATGCCTATTGTGTTAAATTGTGTTAGATTTTAGCCATTCTTGTAAGCTGCTCCGAGCCCCAGGGGAGAAGCGGCATATAAGTTCGAATAATAAAAAAAATAAAAAAATAAAATCTATGTCTATAATAATAATAATATCTATATATGTATAATAATATGTATACATCTATAATAATAGCTATATAATATCTATAATAATAATAATAATAATAATAATAATAATACTATCTGCCTATAATAATATCTATAGGTCTGTAATAATATCCATACATCTGTTGCCCGTTTTTGCTCAAAAGATATTTAGCCCTGTGCTCCTATTTTTTCTTAGTTTTATACTAATTTATGCAGTGCTTTTGATACAAAATAAATAAATAACATCTATAATAATAATACTTATATGCCTTTAATAATAATATTTGTGTCTATAATAATAATATCTATATGCCTATAATATCTATACGTCTATAATAATAACAACAACAATAATAACTATATAATATCTTTGAACTGGATTATATGCCAGTGTGAACTCAGGTAACCCAGGGTCCTTCTACACAACCATATAACCCTTTGGCCTCAAGGGGACTGAAATGGGCCTATATTAGGTTGATACTGTGCTACTTCAGTTGTGCATTGATAGCTTAGAAACCAGCTCTTCCTCTTTGCTTTCTTTCCCATTTCTCCACAATGGGCCACAGCAACAACAGCCCTGCTCAAGTCTTGCTAACTCAGGATGTGACTTCCTTAATTTGAACCAATCTACCTGAAATCTGACCCTCCCCTGTTCCAACTGATTTCCATCTTTCCTAGGATTATCATATTTTCCAGGGAATTTTGTCATCTCGTAATCTGTCCAATGTATTTGTAGGCTAAGTTTAGTCCCCCCTGGGCACACAGAAAACTGGGCGACTTGGAAGGCACTGAACAGACTGTGCTCTGACACCATGAGATGTAGAAACAATCTTAAGATTTTGGGTTACCAAGTAGAGTCCATGACGTGCGAGTGTGGAAAAGAGCTAACCACAGACCACCTACTTCAATGCATTCTGAGCCCGGTCACATGCACAATGGAGGACCTTCTTACAGCAATATCATAGGTACTCCAAGTGGCCAGCTTCTGGTCAAAAGAAATGTAGTATAATGCCAAGTTTTTAACTTTGTTTGTGGTTATTTTTAATTATATAACTATATTCTCAATTTGTTTCCAGCATGATAAATAAATAAATAAATTACAGTGTAGATATCAGTCAGACTTCTATTTTTAATGAGTCTCCATATTTTACACATAAAAACACACTGATGACATAAACCATAATGGGGGTGTAGGTACTAATTGTATTGGAAGATGCAAAAGATCTTTTGGCATTTATCAATGCCTTGACAGCATGTCTTGAAGAATATTCTTCTTCAGTGAGAATAAGAAATTTCACAAATATTTTTCATATCTCAACTGTAGATCAACCTTGTGCAGTGGCCTCCAGTTTCTGTCTCATGGACTATGGTTGGATCATAGCCTAGAAACGCAGCTGCATCAGGACACCACTCCAGCACATCAGCATCAAGAATATTAAGGGAATTTCTACTTTGCACAGAATTGCTGAACAAGCACACTGAAATAATTTATTTTCCAGCAATAGACTCCAAGGACTTACTGAGTGTTAACTGACAGTTGCGTGGTTTTCAAGTAGGGTTTGTACCATTCACTTTCCAAAGTATTATGGTAAGTTGCCAAATCTAAAGAGATCTGGGCAAGCATCATATGCTGTGTAATGGCCAGACAATTGAATAAGTGATCTACTGCAGCATTTTCCAATAGGGTGATTATATTCTGTCAGCAATCTTTGTGAACAAATAATGAGGAAAATAATTATTCATTGTGGGAAAATCTTTTCATAAGTGTCCGTTTGCAAATCCTGGGAACTAATTTTATGATATACTTCACAGCCAATTTTACTATCATGTTTCAAGGCTTTGGGAGCCCAGACTGTCTGAACAAAAAAATTACTTCAGTTGCAGTAATGAGTTATTGAAACCTAAAGAGACTGGAGGGACGGAGGAATGTATTCAGTTTTACTTTCAAATAGTCCGTATAGGATTTTGTGGCAGAACCTTCTAACAACTCTGCAGAATGCTTGGCAGGGCAGATATCTCTTTAGAGACCTTCTTGGAGTCTTGAGTGCTCTTGAGTGTCATAGAGGGGCTGGCAAAAGGCCATGGATTCAACCATCCAGCTTTCAAAGCCCTTTTTTAAAGTCAGAAAAACAATGGGGGGGGGGCATTATGGACTACAACTGGCCCTTCGTATCTAAGGAGTCAGCCATCCATGGATTCAACCCTCCACAGCGTGCAAATACTTTAGAAAAGATATTTTTACAAAATGAAAACCTTGATTTTGCCATTATAGATAAAGGACACTATTTTACTATGCCATTGTATATAATAGCAATTGAGCATTCATTGCGTCCTAGACCCTAACCCCAGCAGAAGATACCAAAGTTTGATTGTATTTTGTTTTAGAAGGATGAATAAAATATTTAAGTCCCGTAATCTGTGGTTCATCCTCCTCCAATCTGCAGTAGGATGTAGAGTGGGTCATGGGGGCTCTGTGTGCCAAGTTTGGTCTTTTTCGATCTTTGTTGGGGGCCACAGTGGTCTGTGGGAACCGGAGGATTTCAAAGTACTACAAATCCCATCATCCTTTGTCCACCCTCCCCCAAACCTCACCAGGATGTAAAAGGGGTCGTGGGGATTATGTGTGCCTAGTTTAGTCCAGGTCCGTCACTCATACAAGTCTCTGTGGCCTGTGAAAATGAGAGCCAATCAGAAAGCCACCCTTCCGTCTTCCTCCCTTCCGCCCTTCCATCCTCCATATACATACAAACATTCACTTTTATTATATACTAGCTTGGGGACCCGGCACTGCCCGGGTTATTATAGAAAGTGGGTAATGGCGGTTCTGTATGCCAAGTTTGGTCTTTACTGGTCGTTGGATGATGGTTGCATTGTTTTCAGGAAGTGAGTCAAGGTACTTGAAGTCCCATCATCCATGGTCAACCCTCCTCCAAACAGCAGCAGTATATAGAGAGGGTCATGGGGCCTCTGTGTGCCAAGTTTGGTCTTTATCAGTCACTGGATGAGGGTGGCAGTGGTTTCAGTAAGTGAGTGAAGGTACTGCAAGTCCCATCATCCATGGTCTGTCCTCCTCGAAAGTGCACCAGGATGTAGAGTGGGTCATGGGGACTCTGTATGCCAAGTTTGGCCTTGATCAGTCATTGGCGAGGGTCTCAGTGGTCTTAGGAAGTGAGTGAAGTGACTGCAAGTCCCATCATCCATTTCCAAATTGTTCCAAATTGCACCAGGATGTAGAGTGGGTCATGCGGGCTCTCTGTGCGAATTGTGATCCTGACCCATCACTGTTGGCAGTTGTAATGGTCTCAGCAAGGGAGTGCAGGTATTGCAAGTCCCATCGTCCATGGTGCATCCTCCCCCAAACCGCACCAGGATGTAGAGTGCATCATAGAGACTCAAGTGTGTCAAGTTTGGTCTTTATCGATAATTGGATGAGGGTTGCAGTGGTCTCAGGAATTGAGCAAAGATACTGCAAGTCCCATAATCCATGGTCCATCCCTGGCCAAAACACACCAGGACATAAAGTGGGTCATGAGAGGTCTATGTGCCAAGTTTGGTCCAGATCAGTCATTGGATGAGGTTAACAGCGGACTCAGAATGTGACTGATGGCACTGCAAGTCCCATCATCCATGGTTGCAGTAGGATGTCGAGTGGGTCATGGGGGCTCTGTGTGCCAAGTGTGGTCTGTATTGGTAATTTTCTGACCCAGCCCCCCCCCCGGCCTTTTCCTTTCCTCTTTTTTTCATCTCGGAATCTTGAAATTGAGGCTGGCCAATCAGAGACCATATGCAAATTTCCTTCTCATGTCCCCGTTTCTGTCATGAACTCTTTTCTCCACCAGGGGCTCCTATTGAAGCTGGCCAATCAGAGACCATATGCAAATAGCACCACAGCGGCAGCCAATCAGAACGCTGGCACATAGTCCTCCCGCCGCACTTTTGTCCTCCGCATACAAGTTTTGACTTTTATTATATACTAGCTTGGGGACCCGGCGCTGCCCGGGTTATTAGAGAAAGGAATTGTATATCAAGGTTGGGGTTTATCAGTTATTTATATGGCTCGCAGTGGTCTCAGGAAGTTAGTGAAAGTACTGTGAGTCCCATCGTCTGTGGTCCATCATCCTCCAAACTGCACCAGGATGGAGAGAGGGTCATGGGGGCTCTGTGTGCTAAGTTTGGTCTTGATCAGTCATTGGATGAGGGTCACAGCAGTCTCAGAAAGTGAGTTAAGGTACTGCAAGTCCCATCATCCATAGTCTCCCTCTACATCACCAGAATGTTGAGTTGGCCATGGGGGCTCTCTGTGCCAAGTTTGGTGCTTATTGGTATTTGGATGAATGTCACTGTGGTTTCAGGAAGTGAGTGAAGGTACTGCAAGTCCCATCATCCATTGTCTGTCCTCCTCCAAATAGCACCAGGATGTAGAGTCTCTCATGGGGGCTCTGTGTGCCAAGTTTGGTCTTGATTGGTCATTAGATGAGGGTTGCAGCAGTCTTGGGAAGTGAGTGGAGGTACTTGAAATCCCATCATCCATAGTCTGTTCTCCCCCAAACCTCACCAGAATGTTGAGTTGGCCATGGGGGTTCTGTGTGCCAAGTTTGGTCTTCATCAGTCATTGGATGAGGGTCTCAGTAGTTTCACTAAGTGAGTGAAGGAACTGCAAGTCCCATCGTCCATGGTGCATCATCCTCCAAACCACACCAGGATGTAGAGTGCATCATGGAGACCCGGTGTGCCAAGTTTGGGCCTTATCGGAAATTGGATGATGGTTGCAGTGGTCTCAGGAATTGAGCGAAAAGACTGCAAGTCCCATAATCCATGCTCGATCCACAGTCAACCCACACCATGGCGTAAAGTGGGTCAAGAGAGGTCTATGTGCCAAGTTTCGTGTTGTTCAGTCATTGTTGAGGGGCGCAGCAGTCTCGGAAAGCGAGTAGAGGTACTTCAAGTCCCATCATCCATCGTATGCCCTACTCCAAACCGCAGTAGGATGTAGAGTGGGTCATGGGGGCTCTGTGTGCCAAGTTTGGTTTTGTTCGGACATTAGATGAGGGTTGCAGCAGTCTTGGGAAGAGAGTGGAGGTACTTGAAGTCCTATCATCCATGGTCTGTCCTCCTCGAAAGTACACCAGGATGTAGAGTGGGTCATGGGGACTCATGTGTGCCAAGTTTGGTCTTGATCAGTCATTGGCAAGGGTCTCAGTGGTCTCAAGAAGTGAGTGTAGTGACTGCAAGTCCCATCATCCATTGTCAAATTCTTCCAAACCGCACCAGGATGTAGAGTGGGTTATGCGGGCTCTCTGTGTAAATTGTGGTCCTGATCCATCATTGTTGGCAGTTATAATGGTTTTAGGAAGGGAGTGCAGGTATTGAAAGTCCCATCGTCCATGGTGCAACTTCCTCCAAGCCGCACCAGGATGTAGAGTGGGTCATGGTGACTCAGTGTGCCAAGTGTGGTCTTTATCGGTAATTGGATGAGGGTTGCAGTGGTCTCAAGAATTGAGCAAAGGTACTGCAAGTCCCATAATCCATGGTCCATCCCTGGCCACACCAGGACGTAAAGTGGGTCATGAGAGGTCTATGTGCCAAGTTTGGTCCTGATCAGTCATTGGATGAGGTTAGCAGCGGTCTCAGAATGTGAGTGATAGTACTGCAAGTCCCATCATCCATGGTTCATCCTCCTCCAAACTGCAGTAGGATGTCGAGTGGGTCATGGGGGCTTCATGTGCCAAGTCTGGTCTGTATTGGTAATTGTCTGACTCAGCCCCCTCTGGCCTTTTCCTTTCCTCTCTTTGTCATCTCGGAATCTTGGAATTGAGGCTGGCCAATCAGAGACCATATGCGAATTTCCTTCTCATGTCCCCGTTTCTGCTATGAACTCTTTTCTCCACCAGGGGCGCCTATTGAAGCTGGCCAATCAGAGACCATATGCAAATAGCACCACTGCGGCAGCCAATCCAAATGTTGGAACTTTCAGGCTGGCCAATCAGAATGCTGGCACATACACCGCCACACCGCCGCACTTTTGTCCTCCACATACAAACTTTCACCTTTATTATATACTAGCTGTGCCCTGCCACGCGTTGCTGTGGCCTATAGTAAAACTTATCAAAGTTGAGGTAGATATCTGGACTATTATGAAAGAGAGGTCCCTACCTATTCCTTCCCCCTTTTCCTCCCCTTTCTCTCCTTTCTTCCTTCTCTACCTCTTTCTTTCTTTCCTTCTTTCACTACTTGGTTTCATCCTTCTCTCTTTCCTTCTTTCCCTCCCCCTTTCTTCCTTTGCCTTTCTTCCCTCCCTGTTTGCTTCCTTCTTTCTCTTTTTATTTCCTTTTATTTCACCATCATCATAACAATAACAATAATGCAATGCATTGCCTCTGGGACCTGGGACCTCTCCCATTCCCCCTAAAAGGGTCTCATAGGAATAATAATAGCGTGGGTTGCGTGTGTGTGTGCGGGGGCGGGGGGAGTGATGGAGTGTGGGGTTGCGTGTGTGTGTGCGGCAGCGGGGGAGTGATGGAGCGTGGGGTTGCGTGTGTGTGTGCGGCAGCGGGGGGCGTGATGGAGCGTGGGTTGTGTGTATGTGCGGCAGGGGTGTGTGTGTGTGCGGGAAGCGGCGTGGTGGGGCTTGGAGTGGGCATGGTTTTCGCAGAGGGAACGTTGGCCGGAAGGGCATGTGCGCGTGCCAGGGAACTTGCGGCTGGGCACCAATGCGCATGCTCAGTTGTTTTGCCGTTTTGTGAGTGTGTTGTTGTGTTGTTTTTCATTTTGAGTAGATATGTTTGTACCTTGTGGGTTGTGTTATGGGCATGGGAATTTTGGTTAAGTTTCGTTGGGGTTTTTTTGAGTTTTGTTGTTTTGCCGTTTTGTGAGTGTGTTGTTGTGTTGTTTTTCATTTTGAGTAGATATGTTTGTACCTTGTGGGTTGTGTTATGAGCATGGGAATTTTGGTTAAGTTTCGTTGGGGTTTTTTTGAGTTTTGTTGTTTTGCCGTTTTGTGAGTGTGTTGTTGTGTTGTTTTTCATTTTGAGTAGATATGTTTGTACCTTGTGGGTTGTGTTATGGGCGTGGGAATTTTGGTTAAGTTTCGTTGGGGTTTTTTTGAGTTTTGTTGTTTTGCCGTTTTGTGAGTGTGTTGTTGTGTTGTTTTTCATTTTGAGTAGATATGTTTGTACCTTGTGGGTTGTGTTATGGGCATGGGAATTTTGGTTAAGTTTCGTTGGGGGGTTGTGGAGTTTTGCTGTCCCGTTGAACCAACCTAACAGATTTATATATATAGATATAGATAGACTAGCTTGGGGACCCGGTTATTTGAGAAAGGAATTGTGTATCAAGGTTGGTCTTTATCAGTTATTTATATGGCTCGCAGTGGTCTCAGGAAGTTAGTGAAGGTACTGCGAGTCCCATTATCTGTGGTCCATCCTCCTCAAAACTGCACCAGGATGGAGAGTGGGTCATGGGGGCTCTGTGTGCCAAATTTGGTCTTAATTAGTCATTGGATGAGGGTTGCAGTGGTCTCAGAAAGTGAGTTAAGGTACTGCAAGTCCGATCATCCATCGTCTGTTCTCCCCGAACCTCACCAGAATGTTGAGTTGGCCATGGGGGCTCTCTGTGCCAAGTTTGGTCTTTATTGGTATTGCTGTGACTTCAGGAAGTGAGTGAAGGTACTGCAAGTCCCATCATCCATCGTCCTCCAAACAGCACCAGGATGTAGAGTGGCTCATGGGGGCTGTGTGTGCCAAGTTTGGTCTTGATCGGTCATTAGATGAGGGTTGCAACAGTCTTGGTTAGTGAGTGGAGGTACTTGAAGTCCCATCATCCATGGTCTGTCTTCTTCGAAAGTGCACCAGGATGTAGAGTGGGTCATAGGGGCTCTGTGTGCCAAGTTTGGTCTTGATCAGTCATTGGCGAGGGTCTCCGTGATCTCAGGAAGTGAGTGAAGTGACTGCAAGTCCCATCATCCATCTCCAAATTCTTCCAAACCGCACTAGGATGTAGAACAGTGGTTCTCAACCTGGGGTCCCCAGATGTTTTTGGCCTTCAACTCCCAGAAATCTTAACAGCTGGTAAACTGGCTGGGATTTCTGGGAGTTGTAGGCCAAAAACATCTGGGGACCCCAGGTTGAGAACCACTGATGTAGAAGGATGTATGTGGCAGTTTTCTGATTGGCTGCTACTTTGGTACCATTTGCATATGGTCTCTTGATTGGACAGCCTGAAAACTCCAACGTCCTCAAGTGGCTTAGAAGGGAAAGGAAATTTGCATATGGTTTCTGATTGGCTAGCCTCAACCGGAGCCCCTGGTGGCGAAGAGGGTCAATGAGAGAAGCAGGGACATGAGAGAAGGAAATTTGCATATGGTTTCTGATTGGCCAGCTTCAACAGGAGCTTTCTGATTGGCTGCCACTGTGGTGCTATTTGCATATGGTTTCTGATTGGCCAGCCTCAATTTCAAGATTCCGAGGAAAGGAAAAGCCCAGAGGCTGTGTCAGAAAATTACCAATACAGATCAAACTTGGCACACAGAGCCCCCATCACCCACTCTACATCCTACTGCGGTTTGGAGGAGGATGGACCATGAATGATGGGACTTGCAGTACCATCACTCACTTTCTGAGACCTCTGTGTCCTTCATCCAATGATTGATCAACTTGGCACATAGACCTCTCATGACACACTTTACGCCGGGGATGGACCATGGATTATGGGACTTGCAGTACCTTCGCTCAATTCCTGAGACCACTGCAAACCTCATTCAATTACCGATAAAGACCAAACTTGGCACATTGACTCTCCATGATGCACTCTACATCCTCCTGCGGTTTGGAGGAGGACAATGGGACTTGCAATACATGCACTCCCTTCCTGAGACCATTACAACTGCCAACAATGATGGATCATGACCACAATTCACACAGAGAGCTCGCATGACCCACTCTACATCCTGGTGAGGTTTGGAAGAATTTGGAGATGGATGATGGGACTTGCAGTCACTTCACTCACTTCCTGAGACCGCTGAGACCCTCACCAATGACTGGTCCAACCCCCCCCCCCCGAAATTTTTTCAGGTTATGGCCATGTTCTAGAAGCATTCTCTCCTGACATTTGACCTGCATCTAAGGCAAGCATCCTCAGATTGTGAGGTCTGTTGGAAACTAGGAAAATTGGGTTTATATATCTGTGGAATGTCCAAGGTGGGAGAAAGAACTCTTGTCTGTTGGAGCTAGGTGTGAATGTTTCAATTGGCCACGTTGATTAGCATTTGATGGCCTGGCAGTTTTTTGGCGTGGTTTATTAGTGCTGGGAGGAATCTTTTGTTCAGAAAGTTCTTCCTAATGTTCAGGTGGAATCTCCTTTCCTTTAGTTTGAAGCCGTTGCTCTGTGTCCTAGTCTCCAGGGAAGCGGAAAACAAGCTTGCTCCCTCCTCCCTAGGACTTCCTCTCACATATATATCATGTCTCCTCTCCGTCTTCTCTTCTTCAGGCTAAATATGCTCAGCTCTTTAAGCCGCTCCTCATAGGGTTTGTTCTCCAGACCCTTGATCATTTTAGTCGCCCTCCTCTGGATACCTACCAGCTTATCAATATCTCTCTTTAATTGTGGTGCCCAGAATTGGACACAGTATTTCAGGTGTGGTCTAACCAAGGTAGAATAGAGGGGTAGCATGACTTCCCTGGACTAGACACTATACTCGTATTGATGTCGGCCAAAATCCATTGGCTTTTTTAGCTGCAGCATCAGATTGCTGGCTCATGTTTAACTTGTGGTCCACAAGGACTCCAAGATTTTTTTCACATGTACTGCTGTTGAGCCGGGAGTCTCCCATTCTGTATCTTTGCATTTCATTTTTTTCTGCCTAAGTGTGTATCTTGCATTTGTCCCCATCTCTCTAATCTGTTAAGAATAATCTGCTCTGAATTCTGCTCCTATCTTCTGGAGTATTGGGTATCCCTCCCAATTTGGTGTCATCTGCAAACTCTCAAAGATGATTGCCAGAGATCCTGAGACCTAGTTCCTTCAATACTCTTGGGTGTAGTTGATCCGGCCATAGGGACTTGAATTCGTTTAGATCTAGACACTATGCTCCTATTGATGCAGCAGCTAAAAAGCCAGTGGAATTTTTCCAGAATCTTGACTGGTATCGACATGAGGCTGACCGGACGGTAGTTGTTTGGGTCATCCTTTTTTCCCTTTTTGAAGACTGGGACCACATTGGCCCTCCTCCAATCTGCTGGAACTTCTCCCGTTCTCCAAGAACTCTCAAAGATGATTGCCAATGGTTCTGAAATGACTTCCGCTAGTTCCTTCAATACTCTTGGGTGTAGTTGATCTGGCCCTGGGGACTTGAATTCATTTAGAGCGGCCAGGTATTCTTGGATGTCTTGTTTCCCAATTTGGGTTGGATGTCCTCTAATCCCACATCCACTCCATCTTGCTGAGGTTGAAGATGACTTTCTTTTTGTGAGAAGACCGAGGCAAAGAAGGCATTAAATAGTTCTGCCTTTTCCCTACCCCCTGTCAGCATTGCCCCATCTTCTCCTCGAAGAGGCCCTATCGCCTCCTTGTTTTTCCTTTTTCTACTGACATAAGAAAAGAATGCCTTTTTATTGTTTTTAATGTCCCTGGCAAGCCTGAGCTCGTTTTGTGCTTTAGCCTTCCGGACCTTTTCCCTACAAGTGTTGGCTATTTGTTTGAATTCTTCTTTGGTGATTTCTCCCTTTTTCCACTTCTTGTGCATGTCTCTTTTGTGTCTTAGCACAGTTAGAAGTTCTTTGGACTTCCATTCTGGCTTGTTTGCACTTGTCATATTTTTTCTCTTTGTTGGCACGGTTTGCAATTGTGCCTTGAGTATTTCACTCTTGAGAAATTCCCATTCATCCGTAACTCCCTTGTCTTTTAGTATCTGTGTCCACGGAATGCTCCTCAGTGTTTCTTTCATTTTTCTTTTAGTATCTGTGTCCACGGAAATCAGCTCTCCTAAAGTCCAAAATGTGGGTTTGACTGTCTTAGTTTTGGCCTTCCTTTGTACCTCAAATTGCAGGAGCACGTGGTCACTTGCCCCTAAGGATCCTACGACTTCAACCGCATCGATCAGGTCCTCCGCATTTGTTAGGATGAGATCAAGAGTAGCCAACCCCCTTGTTGCCTCTTCTACCTTCTGGACCATGAAATTGTCTGCAAGGCAAGCGAGGAATTTGTTGGACCTTGTACCATTCTTGGCCGAGTTTGTTTTCCACCAAATATTGGGATAGTTGAAATCGCCCATGACTACTATATCTCTTCTTTGTGCCTGTTTGGTCAACTGTTGGCAGATGGCTTCATCAAGTTCTTCATTCTGGCTTGGAGGTCTGTAGCAGATGCCTACAATAAGATCGTTTTGAGTCCCATTTCCCTTTATTCTTATCCAGATGTTTTCAAGCTGGTTTCCTGGATTGCACTCTTGCATCTCTTCTGCAGTGTAACAGTTTTTGACATATAAGGCTACTCCCCCTCCTCTCCCCTTTGTTCTGTTTCTGTGAAAGAAGTTATAGCCCTCAATGTCAACATTCCAGCGATAGGAGTCATCCCACCAAGTTTCAGTGATGTGTGGCGTATTGTAAGTATGGTGTTGTGCTAAAAGTTGGAGTTTGTCTTGTTTATTTCCCATGCTCTGTGTATTAGTGTAAAGACATGTAAGCCCCTGGGACCTTCCCCTGAGCTCTTTATTTATTACTGTGCTCTCGCTACTTGGTGCTTCTTGTGTTTGTGCAGCCCTCCGTTTAGCCTTTTGGCAGTTCCCTGTAGTTGTGGATAAAGTACTGTTCACAAGGCTGTTGTCTCCCTCCCCCGGTGGACCTAATTTAAAGTATGCCTGATGTGGCTTGTGAGCAAAAAGGTGTTTTCCTACTTGTGTGAGATGCACTCCATTCCTTGCCAGTAGGCCATCCTCCTGGAAAAGCAGGCCATGATCAAGGAAGCCAAAGCATTCCCTCTGACACAATTTTCTGAGCCAGTTATTGACCTGTACTATTTTTCTGGCCATAGTAGGGCCACGTTTTACAATGGGGATGAGAAGTACATTATACTGTTTTAGCTTTGTTGCGAGAAATCAAAAATAATTTGTGATCTTTTAAAAGGTATGCCTAGCAGTATCATTGGTTCTTGGTTAGAAATTCAAAATAATAGTTTTTACAGAAAACGATTCTAAATTTAGTCCTCTCGCTCACAGGATAATTTTCAGAGTTTTCTTGTGACACTCCATTTGCCTCCATGTTCTGCCATCCAGAAACTGATTTATCACTTTGGAGCTACGTGTGTTAGCTGATCAGAACCATTTTTCTTTAGGTCACACATTATAAAGATGGTTCATTTCATACAGTGATATTGGAGGTTTGAATACTTTCCTGCTAAACACAATATTTAAGTATTTCTAAATCAGGGTCTACGTGGACAACAATAAGAAGGTTTCACAAAGTCTTTCTGGCAACAAACAATTGCTAGAAATGTTTAATTAAAGGAATAAAGATCATATAGTATAGAGATGGGAAGTTATTTCTGCACAATGGAACTGGCAAGGCAGATGTTCAATACTGACTTGTTTGGCCCTTGGGTTATTTTCCATCTGACAAAAAAATCCTATCAATTCTTTAATCAAGGCTCAGATACTAAAAGTTTATATAGAGTTATAAAAATAGCAATTCAAACAAATAACACATTTCTTTCTCCTTATTATATCAGTGATGTTTTGTCAACAACAGTGCTGCTGAACACTACCCACATTCCTTGTTTTCCTTTCTCTATGTGGGATAGGGATAATGGCAAGCACAAAATGACGTTCACACTAAAATAAGTTTGCCTCTTGGGCTGCAAAACAGCTGACCTAATTATCCTAAAAGAATCAGATCCCATCTGATCTTGGAAGCTAAGCAGGGTCTGCCATGGTTAACACTGGAATGGGAAACTGCCAAAGAATACCAAATGTCAGGGAAAGGAACTGCCAAAACTGTAATTGGGGGAGGAAGGGTAAGGTGAGTGGCATGATCCTTACAGGTTGAAGTTTTCGGGCCATCTGGGGTGAAGGGATCATTCACTTGTAATATCTTAGATTTGTGGATTTCAACCCATTAATCAAAAAATGTAGACCTTTTTCTCTGTCTTTTAGATAGCATCATTTTATAATTTAATTGCAATCTACTTTCCATCTTAATCAAACAATAGACACAGTGCTCTCAACGATAAGAACAGGTTGCTTCAAGCGATTATTGTGCCCCCACACAAACAGGGATCTTGTGTCTGAGCACATAGATCTACATGTGTGTGTATGTCAAAAGTTACTCCCTCCTGTTCGGATATCCATCATCAGTTGACTGAATCCGTCTAAAAGAGAGGAAAAATGTAGCTTTGTATGAGAGAACAGATGACTATTTGAAGAACTACAGTTACAAGTAAGGAACTTTTGAAGTGCTGTGCCTCATACAAATGGAAAATTAGCTAGCTTACCAATGGAGGTCACCTGAGGATAAGCGACAATACTGCTTTCCAAATGCCACATAAGCCCTTGCCTTGCAGTCAATCTGGTAGTACTGAATGAAGGTAAATCACTGAGCTCAAGTGGTCACTCTGCACATCAGTAGAAGAACTCTGCAATTCTCGAACCATGTGTGGGAATTAGAGACTGCGTAGGTAGAAGATGCTGCTTTCCAGTGATGAAATATTTTCTACTGCCAACCTTCATTATTTGGGGATATTATCAAGTTGTTTAGATAAGATTTCTTGGAGGAGATGGCAGAGTGTGGGCCACAGCAGATAAAGGCACAGGAGGCACATAAGGAGAAATAATAATAATATAATAATAATAAAAAACTAAACATCTTAGTTTGCAGTCAGTCTTGATAATAATGCTAAGCGGCTGGATTTGGTGGGATCAAGACAACCATAGCTATATAGCAGACCATAACTGGTATCAATGTTGTGGAGGAAGTGAGATATCTGTGGCAGTGATCTATGTTGGCACTCCCATGATTGGGATTGATATTTTTATCCAATTGCTGACTGGTAGTCAGTGGTTCCCAACCTTTCTCTTTGACAATCTGCTGTAACCAATAAGCGTTTGCACCTCTCATAACACCCGAGAAGCATTCTTGTTCCATTTTACATAAATCTGTTTCATTTACCTCACCACAGTGTGTGTGTATTTCTGGGCACTAGCATAATAAAGAAGCCTGTTACATCGGAGTTTTCCCTCCTTTTTTTTTAAGTCTGAGGACTAGCTCTGGTGATTGATCAAACTGACAGGTGTAGATAGGTGGCAACAATACCCAGTGGATGTTCGGAGGTTCTGGCCAACCCTGTTACACCCTGCATGCTACGTTCTTTCCTCCAGGTGGCAAGCAGAGGCCTCACCCACCCCATCTTCTCACCCATCAGGAACATCGGCTGCAGCCTGCCTGCCTCCTTCTCCCAGGGCCCAGTGGGGAAGCCCCTCTGCCTAGACAGGGAAGCGGAGGTGACTTGGGGAAGAAGCACCAGCAGCCTCCCAAAACCGGCCTAGACTAGCAGTCGCTGAGGAGGTTGTGACGCAAACACACATGTTCCCCGTTCAGTACTCACAGAAGATTGACAGGCAAGTACCCACCAATAACAAGCCCCGCCGGGGGTCATTTGCCCACCCCCTTTCCCTCGCGCAGGCGCATTTTTCGCAGAGGGCCACACTTTCGTCCTCCCCTTGATAATTCCCTTTGCTCCTTCTCTCTCTGGTCACCCTTCCACAAACTCCCCAAATGCTACATCCCGCTGTTCTCACCTCATATCACCATTGACATAGGCACGGGTGGTTTCGCCTTTCTGTTCTTCTCGTTCTTTCCCTTCCTCCTACTCCTGCTTTCACCATAAAGTTTTAAAAAATGTTTTGGGAGCCATTTTTTTGGTCTTGAGGACCACTGGAGATCCACAGACCAATGGTTTGGAACCACTAGTCTAGGCAAATGGTACTAATGCTCCCTTAAATGGGAGACTCTAGAAGTAAGCTCTCTGTTAGGGAACATCATCCTTTGAAATGTTTCAGAATGCAGAAAAGTGTCTTATTTTTCACTAATCAGGGCACAATACTTTGTCATTTTAAAGATAATCTTTTGAACTGATTAACAGGAAAAATAGATGATTATAACTCTGGGGTTTCTCCCATGTGGATATATAGCTGCCTTCCTGACACGATAGATAGATAGATAGATAGATAGATAGATAGATAGATAGATAGATAGATAGATAGATAGCTGCGTTGGTTCCATGGCCTCTCTCTATGTTTGCTGGACTTTGATGAGCTCTGAAAGTCAATTTGAACCTATTTATTACTTCAACAAAATCAGAAACTTTGAAAGATTCAGCTGATTCATAGAGAATAGTTCAACTTGCAGCTTTACGACGTTAACATTTACACTAATGGCACTGGACTTCTAAACTCTCCAAATAGCTTCTTATACATGGAGGTCATGGAACCCAAGGGGGAACCATCACCCTCGGAACTTATGGTTGTAAGTACTGAAATATTCAGAAGAGCCAGCATAAAAACATTCATTGATACAACTCTTGCCTTAAAATGCACACCAAAGAAATCAAGGCCATTTTCACCCCATAACTCCACCTGAAGCAAAATCAAAATGATCTAGGTAATCTGTCTAACATACAAGTCCTTGAATCAAGACCCAACCGTGCATGCTCAAGTATCTTAAGAAAAAATGAGTACCATATTGTAAGGAAGCGTAATCCCACCTAAATGGGATTACCAAAATTACGTAAATATGTATGTTAATCCACCTAATTTCAGCATAAATTATAAGGAAGTCCCAAAACTGCTTGATTACACCGCCACCATTATATATATAGAGACGTTGGAATTGAAGTCTCTGTTTATCCCTATCTGCGTTGTGAGGCAACTTTGGTAGAGTGGATTGCACCAAATGTAAAATCAATGGAGGAGGCAGATTTATAACACAGAGAGAACAAGTTTATTGTTAACAGAGCGTAATTGTTGCAATACTAAGATGTTGAACTTGGCACAAGCTTGATGGTTACAATATGGCTTGGTAGAGATACATTCAGGCTTCTGATGTTACAATCCTTTAAACTCCTTCTTCAGTGAAGTACTTTATTATTTCAGTGTTCCCTGTTGTGAATATTCACTCTGTTTGTCCTATACCGGATCAAACCACCGATCTCCAGTCTTTCACTACTGGGATCCCTAAAACCCCCTTTGTTAGATTCTTTTTTGTGGCCCGTTTTCCACCGTTTGGGCCTGCGGTGCTGCTGCCCCTCCTCTTCGCCGCCGCCCTTGCCGCGGCGGGCGGTCGTTGCTCCCAGTGGGGGGTCGCGGCTTGTTGCTGTTGCCGGTTGAGGGTCTTCGGCCGCCTGGCTTCTCCGTCGTGTCTGCCTGCCCGCGCCCTGTCTCTTCTGTTGGCGTCCCCTGTGCCCGCCTGCGTCTTCTGCGCTTTCCAGCGCTAGGCGGCTGGGCTGTCAGGGTCGAGCGGCAGGCGTCTTCCCCGCCTCTCCATCTGGCGGATGCGTTGTGGAGAGAGCGTGTCACCACTTCGTCTGGCTTTCCATCGGGTGGAGACCTGGATGCGCATGACGCGTTGGTGGCTGGAGCGGCGTCCAGAGACGGCAACTGCTTACCCGTCCACTATCCATCGGTGGCGGAGGCTTCGGTGGAGGAGCGGGGCACTCCTCAGCGGAGGGAACATCAAGGCCGCAGGACCTGTGAGGCCGCAGGCGGTTGGGCCTTACACGTTAGCCGGCTCAACGTAGCCAGGATTTGTGCTGGTAACTAGTTTAAACGTGTGCTGGTTTTTAGTCTTCACTACTTGGACTGCCATCTTCCCGTGAATTGGGTCATCTTTTCAGAGGACGACGAGGAAGAAGAACCAGGGACTGGGCCAAAGGGCGCCGGTTTGTTCTTCACGGGTCCAGGGAGCTGGGTCCCTTGGTCTTTGAAATTATCGTCCTGACTGACTATTAATATCGGACTCAAGTCAGAAGGCACCAATTTTGCACCTTAAGATTACCATTAGCACTAAGCCACTTTAAATCTGGTTAGTTGGGAGTGTTTAACCCCTTTGGATAACAAACAGTATACTTAGCCGCGGGCAACTGACCATCTTGCCTAGAAGTGGGTAACCTCCCGCCATCATACGAGATTGCCATCATATGAGTTGTCACCTCTCATTTGCTAATTATTAATTCCGGAAAGACTGTATTGACCATCTTTGGGCCCGATTATTGTAGTATTGTGCCGGTTCCCATTTTTGATAGAACTTTGTCAGATTGTGTTGTCCATTTCCTGAATCCTTCTGTGTTATCCCTTCGATTGTGTAACCTGCCACAGAGTAGGCTGATTATTCTGCTGTGTCGATCTCTTCTGATTCTGCTAACTGTGCTGACCATTCTCATTACTCTAATAAGAACATCTATATTAGTGACCGGAGAAGATCTTAAGAACTAATAGTGCTACTGTTGACGAGTACTTTAGCCCCGACCTGTTAGCACTTTAATTGTAGTTTTATTACCATTATTATCATCTCTGTGGTAACTGAACTAACAACCTGTGAGTTTCAGCACTTTAATCTGGTTTAACGCACCATTTAGCATCGAATTCGGGGCCCTCCATGACGCACTTTATTCCAGCACTTTAGAGTGGATTGAGGAAACAATTGCACTTCAATTACTTACTCCTTCTTGTATGACCCATTCGTATTAAAAACTTTAGGAATACTCACCCGATAGGCCCTAATACCTACCATCCATGTCATCACCCTTCCCCCGGTACTTGTTAACCTTGCTGTTGATTGTTTACGCTGGAGAGAGGGAACGGAGTAGGCTAACGGGATTTGAGCATTGTAAAGCGGGAGTAGGAAACGGATGGAAGACAGGTTTATGGCACTCTGTAACCACAATATGTCAAACAGCTAATAATGCATTGTTTGTTGACACACTGGCTGCTCACTGCGTCATGGAGGAGGGAGGGGGTTCCGTTAACCGGGGAGCCCCCATAGAAGTCGTGGTGGGGAGGGGGAGATACGGGAAAGGGAGACCTTTAATTCGACCTAGGGAACGGGGAACAACTTTAGTAATCCCAAATCGGTCTCCTGATAGGATAAGTCGGTGTAACCAGGATGGCGGTCCCTCCGGATTGAAAGTGGTGCTGTTGAACGCCAGATCTGTCAACGGTAAAACAACTTTCATCCAAGATTTAATCCTGGATGAACGGGCAGATCTGGCGTGCATCACAGAGACCTGGTTGGACGAAGCGGGAGGTGTAAATTTAACCCAGCTTTGCCCACCAGGTTTCTCTGTGCAGCACCAACCGAGATCCGGAGGGCGGGGAGGCGGAGTTGCAGTGGTCTATAGAGATACCATTCTTCTGACCAGGGCCCCCATCCCGCAGTCAACAAAATTTGAATGCGTCCACCTGAGGGTGGGTGACCGGGACAGATTAGGGATTCTGTTAGTGTACCGTCCACCTCACTGCACTACAGACTCCCTGACTGAGCTAGCGGGGGTGGTCTCGGACCTGGCGTTGGAGTCCCAACGGCTGCTTGTGCTGGGGGACTTCAATATCCACGCCGAGACGAGTCCGCATCATCGGGAGCGGCTCAGGACTTCATGTCTACCATGGCAACCATGGGGCTGTCCCAACAAGTATCTGGCCCCACCCACAGTGCTGGACATACATTGGACTTGGTTTTCTGCCAGGGATGGGAGGAAGGTGGCGGTGTTGAGGAGTTATCCATCTCTCCGTTGCCATGGACCGACCACCACCTGGTCAGCTTTAGACTTACTGCCCCCCTAACCTCCGCAGAGGTGGAGGACCCATTAAATTGGTCCGCCCCAGGAGGCTTATGGATCCGGATGGATTCCTGATGGCTCTTGGGGATTTTCCCGCCACCGCGGTTGGTGATCCTGTTGATGCCCTGGTCGCTCTCTGGAATGGGGAGATGACCAGGGCAATAGACACGATCGCTCCAGAACGTCCCCTCTCAAGTAGCCGAGCCAAACCAGCTCCTTGGTTTACTGAGGAGCTGGCGGCGTTGAAGCGAAAGAAGAGGGAACTAGAGAGCGTGTGGCGTTCGGATCCGAGCGAGCCAAACCGAACACGGTTTGTGTCCTTTTTAAGGGCATATGCCGCGGCAATAAAGGCCGCAAAGAAAATTTTCTTCGCGGCCACTATTGCGTCTGTGAAGAACCGTCCGGCTGAACTGTTCCGAGTTGTCAGAGGCTTATTAAAACCCACCACTCAGGACGGGTGCCCTGATGACTCGGCGGCTCGCTGCGAAGCTTTTGCTCGGTTCTTCGCAGACAAAGTCGCTTTGATCCGCTCTGGACTGGATACCATATTAACGGCAGTATCTGAGGATGTAACCCGAGCACCTGCTTGTCCGATTTTGATGGATTCTTTTCAATTGGTTCAATCCGAGGATGTGGACAAGGTGCTTGGAGGAATGAGAGCTACCACATGCATCCTAGACCCCTGCCCATCCTGGCTTCTAAAGGAGGCCAGAGGGGGTTTGGCCGAGTGGGTGAAGGTGGTGGTGAATGCCTCCCTTCGGGAAGGCAAAATTCCAGCCAGCTTAAAGCAAGCTGTAATAAAACCGCTGTTGAAGAAGCCATCATTGGACCCCACTCAATTCGTCAACTATCGGCCTGTTTCCAATCTCCCCTTCTTGGGCAAAGTCATGGAACGTGTGGTGGCCTCACAACTCCAGGCATTCTTGGTAGACACGGATTATCTAGACCCGGCACAGTCTGGCTTTAGGCCGGGGCATGGTACCGAGACAGCCTTGGTCGCCTTAGTGGATGATCTGCGTCGGGAGCTCGACAGGGGGAGTGTGTCCCTGTTGGTGCTGCTCGACCTCTCAGCGGCCTTCGATACCGTCGACCACGGTATCCTTCTGGGACGCCTCGCGGGGATGGGACTTGGAGGTACTGTTTTGCAGTGGCTCCGCTCATTCCTCGAGGGTCGGTCTCAGATGGTGTTATTGGGAGACTCCTGTTCAACCCCACAACCTTTGTCTTGTGGGGTTCCTCAGGGTTCAATACTGTCTCCCATGTTGTTTAACATCTACATGAAGCCGCTGGGCGAGATCATCCGGAGTTTCGGAGTGCGATGTCATTTGTACGCAGATGATGTCCAACTCTGTCACTCCTTTTCACCTGCTACTAAGGAGGCTGTCGAGGTCCTGAACCGGTGCTTGGCCGCTGTGACGGTCTGGATGGGGGCGAACAAATTGAAATTGAATCCAGACAAGACAGAGGTACTCCTGGTTAGTCGTAAGGCCGAACAGGGTATAGGTTTACAGCCTGTGTTAGACGGGGTCGCACTCCCCCTGAAGACACAGGTTCGCAGTTTGGGGGTGATCCTGGATTCATCGCTGAGCCTGGAACCCCAGGTTTCGGCGGTGACCAGGGGAGCCTTCGCACAGTTAAAACTTGTGCGCCAACTGCGACCGTACCTTGGGAAGTCTGACTTAGCCACGGTAGTCCACGCTCTGGTTACATCCCGCCTTGATTACTGCAACGCTCTCTACGTGGGGTTGCCTTTGAAGACAGTCCGGAAGCTCCAGTTAGTCCAACGGGCGGCAGCCATGATTCTAACAGGAGCGGGGCGCAGGGAGCATACAACTCCCTTGCTGAACCAGCTCCACTGGCTGCCGATATGCTACCGGGCTCAATTCAAAGTGCTGGCGTTGGCCTTTAAAGCCCTAAACGGTTCTGGCCCAACTTATCTATCCGAACGTATCTCAGCCTATCAGCCCACCAGGACCCTAAGATCTTCCGGAGAGTCCCTTCTCTCTATCCCTCCAGCTTCAGAAGTGCGGCTGGCGGGAACGAGAGATAGGGCCTTCTCTGTGGTGGCCCCCCGGCTTTGGAACACCCTCCCTATAGAGGTACGATCAGCCTCTTCGCTGATGGTGTTTAGGAAGAGACTCAAAACATGGCTGTTCAAACAAGCATTCGGCTAATCTGTGGCAATTCGAATATTGATGACTAAGGACAGGAAACATGGACAACGAATTCTGGATTGCGATTTCAACTCGAGATATATGGGATTATTATTGGTGGCCCAATAATTTGTTATTGAATTTGTTATTATATGTGTATATGTTTTTAAATTGTAGATTGTTTAACTGCTGTAAACCGCAATGAGTCGCCGTTCTAGGCTGAGATATTAGCGGTATACAAGTGTATCAAATAAATAAATAAATAAATAATTATAATAAACACTTCTCTACACATATATACTCAAGTATAAGCCAACCAAAATATAAGCTGAGACACCTAATTTTACCACAAAAAAACTGGGAAAATGTACTGACTTGAGAATAAGCCGAGAGTGGGAAATGCAGCACTACCAGTAAATTTCAAAATAAAAATAGATACCAATAAAATTACATTAATCGAGGCATCAGTAGGTTAAATGTTTTTGAATATTCACATAAAACCCCAATTTAAGATAAGACTGTCCAACTCTGATTAAATCATTATTCTAACGATAATTTTTATTATTATTATTAAACTTTATTTGTACCCCGCTAGCATCTCCTGCAGGACTCGATGCGGCTTACAAAGGCACAACAACAGCAAAACAATAACAATACAATTTAAAGCAAATTAAAATATAAGCAATAACAAAACATTACATCATTACGCAATAAAAACCAGGACCGGGCCAGTGATGGGTACAGGTTAAAAAGTGCTGGGTGTGGCAGGAGGTATGTTGGATATCCGGGCAAGTGCAATGTGCAGAGAGTCTTAAACTCTAATAAAGTGCTTCTGGGACGTAGTGCTGGAGATTATCCTATTCTGGAAAGGCACATCAGAATAGCCAGGTCTTCAGATTCTTCCTGAAGACTGCCAATGTGGGTGCTAGTCTAATGTCTTTGGGGAGGGTGTTCCAGAGTCAGGGGGGGCAACCACAGAGAAGGCCCCGTCCCTCATCCCCACCAAACGCGCCTGTGACGCAGGTGGGATCGCAAGCAGGGCCTCTCCGGATGAACAAAGGGAGTGCATGGGTTCATACACGGAGATGCGATCACGCAGGTAGGCAGGTCCCAAACCGTTTAGGGCTTTGTAGGTAAGCACCTGCACCTTGAATTGGGTTCGGCAGGTAAACAGCAGCCAGTGGAGCTCCTTGAACAGAAGGGTTGACCTCTCTCTGTAAGGAGCGCCAGTTAACATCCTGGCCGCCGCCCGTTGAACCAATTGGAATTTCCGAGCCGTTTTCAAGGGCAGCCCCACGTAGAGCGCATTACAGTAATCCAATCTGGAGGTGACCAAGGCATGGACTACCCTGGCCAAATCAACCTTTGCGAGGTACGGTCGCAGCTGGCGCACAAGTCTTAGCTGTGCAAAAGCCCTCCCGGATACCGCCGACGCCTGAACCTCAAGCGTAAGTGATGAATCCAGGAGAATTCCCAAACTGCGGACCTGTGACTTCAGGGGGAGTGTAACCCCGTCCAGCACAGGTTGCCACCCTATACCCCGATCCGGTTTACGATTGACCAGGAGGACCTCTGTCTTGTCGGGATTGATCTTCAGCTTGTTCTTCCTCATCCAGATAGCCACAGCGGCCAGGCACTCATCCAGCACTCGAGGGGCCTCCTTGGAATTAGGTGGAAATGAGTAGTAGAGTTGTGTGTCATCTGCGTAGAGATGGCACCTAACTCCAAAACTCCGGATGACCTCTCCCAGCGGTTTCATGTAGATGTTAAAAAGCATGGGAGACAGAATAGCCTTGCGGGACCCCACAGGTCAAAGGCCAGGGGTCCGAGCAGGAGTCTCCCAGCTTCACCATCTGGGATCGACCCTCCAGGAAGGACTCTTTAATTATACAAAACCGTGCCCTCGAGACCCATCCCAGGGACTCGTCCCAGAAGGATACCATGATCGATGGTATCGAAAGCCGCTGAGATGTCCAAGAGAACCAACAGAGTCACACCCTCCCCCCCTGTCCAGCTCTCTACGGAGGTCATCCACCAAGGCGACCAAGGCCATCTCGGTGCCGTGGCCAGGCCTGAAGCCAGACTGTGACTCATCTAGGTAGTTGTTGTCGTCTAGAAAACCCTGGAGCTGGAAGACGACCACCCGCTCCAGCACCTTGCCCAAGAAAGGGAGTTTGGAGATCGGCCTTAAGTTGTTCAGCACCATGGAGTCAAGGGAAACCTTTTTAAGGAGTGGACAAACCACCGCTTGTTTCAGTTGAGATGGAAAAAAACCCTGCTCCAGAGATGCATTAATGATCAACACAAACCAATCTACCAACCCCTCCCTGGCTGATTTAATTAGCCAAGACGGGCAAGGGTCTAGAGCTGACGTGGTCGCCCTCACAGCACCAAGGACCTCCTCCACGGTCTCAGGAAGAACAAGCCTAAAAGAATCCCACGAAATTGGACAAGCAGATGCCTCAATCACCTCCTCTGGAACTGTGGTGAAATTGGAGTCCAGCTCAAGACGTATCTGAGCAACTTTGTCTGCAAAATGGTGTGCGAACTCCCGACACCGAGTTGCTGGGTCATTGAAGGTCTCCTCAACCACCGGTGGGTGAAGGAGTTCCCCGACAACCTGAAACAACTCCAACGATCTATTTGCTGCAAACGCTATACGGGTAGTCGTGAAAGATTCCCTGGCTACCTGTATAACCACGGTATACGCCTTAAGAGAGGCTTTAGCCCGTGCTTGATCAGACATGTCTCGAGATTTCCTCCATTTGCGCTCTAGCCCCCTTCTCGTGTTTCATCACGGTCAACTCCTCATCAATGTAAATGTGCTTACGTATCCTTCCAATAATAAGAGTAAAATAATACATGTAATAAATAATAATAATAACAATAGAGTAAAATAATGGAAATGTAATAATGTAATATGTAATAATAACAGTAATAATAGAGTAAAATAATAAATACAATAATAATATAGTAAAATAATAATGTAATAATAATAATAATAATAATAATAATAATAAGTGTGTTAAAAAACAAAGTATGGATTGTCGATGTTGCAATCCCAGGTGACAGAAGGATTGAAGAGAAACAACTGGAAAAGCTGACATGATATGAAGATCTAAAGACTGAACTACAAAGACTCTGGCACAAATCAGTAAAGGTGGTCCCAGTGGTGATCGGAACACTGGGTGCAGTACCTAAAGACCTTGGCCTGCACTTAAACACAATCAGTGCTGACAAAATTACCATCTGCCAGCTGCAAAAGGCCACCCTAGGGGGATGTGCATGCATTATTCACCGATACATCACACAATCCTAGACGCTTGGGAAGTGTCATCGATGTGTGATCCAATACAACAGCCAGCATAGTGACCTTGTTTGCTGTGTACTAATCTTGTTGTGTTTCAAATAATAAATAGTGTAAAATAACAAATGTAATAATAATAGAGTAAATAATATAAATGTAATAATAATAATAATAATAAATTTAAAATAACAAATGTAGTAATAATAGAGTAAAATAATAAGAGCAATAAAATAATAAAGGAGTAAAATAATGTAAATGTAATAACAGAGTAAAATAATAAATGTAATAAAAATAATAATAAATAACTTTGACTCAAGTATAAGCCAAGGGGGGCTTTTTCAGCCTAAAAACGGGTGAAAAACAGTTATAATCGAGTATATATGGTATTTAATACTGACTTGCAATTACCTAAAATGGTGGGGTACCAGGAGCACTTTTCAATAACCGCCTTTCTGAACGCATGCTGGACCACTGCCTTAATGTAAAGGCATTATTCACCTCCTCTAGTAACTCAGCCACTTCTTTGGTCCATTTTATGAGTCAGGAAAACACTTTTTTCTCTAGAAGAAATCTTTTAGTATGCCAGATGGCAAAGCACTATTAAACAGATAGTGAATATCAAAGGGCAAACTAGCAAAATAATCAATTCATCATGAATTCCTCTTAAGGCCTAGGATACATTATAGCAACAGCAGGTATCATTACCAGGCCTGTAGCCATAAACAAACAAAAAAAGAGGGGGGGGGATTTATATTTTTTTAGCAAATCATTAAGAGTAGGTACATAACACAAAATACCGTATATTCCGGCATATAAGACGACTAGGCGTATAAGACGACCCCCAACTTTTCCAGTTAAAATATAGAGTTAAGATGACTCCCATGCATAAGACTACACCTGCATATAAGACGACCCCTGACTTTTGAGAAGATTTTCTTGGGTTAAAAAGTAGTCTTATACGCCAGAATATACTGTAATTTAAATTCTATGACTCATTCTATATTTGTCAGGGGTGTACACAACGCCAAAAAAGGTACCGTTTTCAGCTCCCTCTCCCCACACCCTTCAATTTGCCTGAAATTGGTAAGATTTGGTCCGGTGGCACCAATGGCGCCAACATTTATGACTACAAGCCTGCCAAGTTTCAGAATGTTTTACCAATCCACTTACTTTTGGGATTTTTTAAAAGTTTTTACCATAACTTTTTGGGGGGGGAAAAAATCAAAAATAGAGGGTTCTGGGAATTGATGTCCTACCCAGTGCACGCAAGAGGGAAAGGAGAATGGACACATTCAACCAGGCCTCTGATTGGTTGAGAAAGAAATGTAAGAAAGTGTGAGAGAGAAACCTCAACTCCCATCATGCTCCAGGAGGGAGCGCAGAGGCTTCTTCGATTGCCGCACGAGGTGCTGCTGGGAAAGTGAGTTCCCAGCAGGGCCCTCTCTGGAGGAGAGGCCCTAGGGGAGCTTTTCCTGCCTATTTTTCTTTTAGGCCTTATATGCCAGAAGCGGGCACTCCGCCGGGGGGGGGGGGTTGGGTCCCTCAGGAAGGGATGGAGGAGGCTGCCCACACAACAGCCTTTCAGGTAGAATGCCACTCAACTCCATCAGCCCCATTAGCTGAAAGAACCAAGCTGCCCGTGATCTGTTCTGGTGAAGACTTCGGCTGGGTCCTGCCCGGTCTGTCTTTGGCAATCCACCTGTTGGATCGCCGAATCTTCAAAAATCCCAAATTGCCCAATATTTCCATACCCCTAATATTTCTATATAGACTTAATTGAATCAAATTTCTATTTTATCTATAAAGGTTCAAGTATAAAAAAAAACCCTGAAAATGATTTTATTGGTACTTTATTGGTTAAAAAAGAATACAACAATGCCTGTTGGAAACACTTGAAAACAGTGTCAATCCACTTCAATAGAAATCAGGCTCCATTGATATTTCCCCTTGGGTACCATGACTTCCATGTATAAGTCCAGGTAGTCTTTCTTATCCCAATGTGCTTCTTATGTATGTTTTTAAACATTTCAGAGTTGAAAATGACCAGTGTAGACACTGGCAATGTTGCAGAAATCTGAAGAAGTTTCTTCACATACAGAAAAAACTGTCTGTCACAGGTAAGATATTCTTCCAGTGTATTTGCTGGTTTTTTTCCTGCAGGTGCAATCTTATTCAGTTTTCTAAATCATAGGCCAAACTCTTCCATCAGTGTGTCAGTATCCTGAAGTTATTCATTGTAAAGTTCTGTGCACTTGCTCAAGTTGGATTTTAAATGGCCACAATTAATAGAGAGGGACACTTGCAGTTTCTGAACTACTTCCCCATGCCTTGTAAACCTTTCTTTGAAACTGACTGTAGAAACAGTCCAGAAATGGGATGTACACATTTAGCCTACAATATTCCATTAATATTGATGAAGTTGCCTGGCTGTTGCTTTTACAACTCTGCCTTGAACAGATGCGAGGAAACCCAATGTCTCCATCCAGAGACTTCACCACTGATCTTGCTGTGACAAAGATCTCCTGAAATTCTTTCACAGATTGTGTGTGCATTTCCCTGGTTTTTTTTTAAAGAGATGAAAGAAAGCATTCATATCTCCTTTTTGTAATGTTTTGCTAAGATGAAAGGATGATTTATATCTTTAGTGTATCAGAAGCAAATAGAGAATACAATTATAATGTATAAAAAACCCCACAAAGTTAAACTTGTCATTATGCTAAATTTCCTTTAGAATCATAGAGTTGGAGGAGACTTCATGGGCCATCCAGTCCAACTCCCTGCCAAGAAGCAGGAAAATTGCATTTAAAGCACCTCTACCAGAAGCTGGCCACTTCAAGTGCCTCTGGTGTCACTGTAAGAAGGTCCTCTACTGTGCATGTGGCAGGACTCACACTGCATTTTAGTGAATGGTCTGTGGTTTGCTCTTCTCAACACTCACATTTTATAGACTCCACTTTGTTGCCCCATTTCTTAAGATGGGCTCTGCATTTCATGGTGCCAGAGTGCAGTCTGTTTGGCGCCTTCCAAGTTGCCCAGTTTTCTGTGTGCACAGGAGGGAGTTTCTCATCCAATATTAGCCACTGACTATGGTTCCGGGTTTTTACCTGCCACTTTTGGACTCTCACTTGTTGAGGTGTTCCTGCAATTATCTCTGTAGATCTTAAGAGCTGTCTCTTGATTTAAGTTGTTGGCATGCTGGCTGATATCCAAACAGAGGATGGGCCGAAGATGTCACTGCATTGGTCCTTTCATTGCTGGCTGCTACTTCCCAACAGATATCAGGTGGTGCAATACCGCCTAAACAATATAATTTCTCCAGTGGTGTTGGGCGTAGACATCCGGTGATAATGCGGCATGACTCATTAAGAGCCACATCCACTGTTTTAACATGGTGAAATATATTGGGCATGCGTAGTCAGCAGCAGAGTAGCAAAGTGCACGGGCATATGTCTTCACTGTATCTGATTGTTGATCCCCAGGTTGTGCCAATTAGCTTTCGTATGATATTATTTCTAGCATCCACTTTTTGCTTGATAGTCAAGCAGTGCTTCTTGTAAGTCAGAGAATGGTTCAGAGTGATTCCCAGGTATTAGGATGTGCTGCAATGCTCCAGTGGGATTCCTTCCCAGGTAATCCTCGGAGATCGAGATGTTTGCCCATTCTTAAGATGAAAGCAAATGTCTGCCTTTTAGATGGATTAGGAATTGGCTGGTTTGCCCTGTAACAGGCAGTAAGAACACCTAAAGCTTCAGAGAGCTTCTGTTCAACTGTTTCAAAGCTCACTGCTTGAATGGTGATGGCACGATCATCATCATAGATGAAACTCTTTGTCCCTTCTGGCAGTGGCTGATCAATTGTGTAAATGTTAAACACTGATGGAGCAAGCATGCTCTCCTGAGGTAAGCCATTGTTCTGTTTTTGCCATCTGCTTATCTGACCCTGGAACTCAACAAAAAAAGCTCATGTTTTGTAGCAGATTTCCTATGAAGCGGGAGATGTGGTAATCCTTTGTGATATTATACATTTTTCTCAGGAAGAGGTGATAATTTACAGTATCATAAGCTATTGACAGGTCTATGATGACAGTTCCTGTAACCTGCTGTCTTTCAAAACCATCTTCTATGTGCTGAGTCAGGTTCAGCACTTGTGATGTGCAGCTTTTCCATTTCCTGAAACCAGCTTGCTGTGGGATCATAAAACGGGTCTGTGTTTTTCCATAATTCTGTGCAGATAAGTCTCTCCAGAACTTTATAAAGAAGGGCAGATGACAGAAGCTTTCTTATGATGTGTATGATTACTACAAATTCAGAATTCAAAACAGCTAAAAGAAGGTATTCATATTGGGAAGAAGTCTCAATGTTGTATAGAGGACTCTCTTTCAGTTCTTCAAGTGTTCTCCCCACCACGCTGTCCAGTTGAAGAAAATGTAAAACTGCATCATGCCACTCAACCCAATGGGTTTCACAAAGCAGCAATAGGTTGTTTGCTCTTGATTCAAGGAAACAGTTTCAATTTTACTTCAACAGTTCCAGTCTGATGTAAGATGCTCTGAAGAAATTATACACAGATGATGCTGTTCCTTAGCAGTTTCTGATGGAAGGAATGCTGCAGAAGTCTTTGCTAAGGCTAGATTTAGTGAGTGAGTACTGCAGTGGGTGTAGGCAGCCACTGGTAGATTATTTAGATTGAGTAATGAGATGCTCCACCACTGCACTCAGCTCAGGGACAGTTAAAATTGGCTAGAGATGGCATATTCTTGGGTATGGCATCAAAACTTTGGAACGCTTTGCCAGAAGTGGTAAGAGCAACCCCCGCTCTCTTGGCCTTTAGGAAAAACTTGAAAACTTTCTTGTGTGGAATAGCTTTTAACTAATGGTCATAGAAGCCTGGGACCTGCACTTTATAATCACATTTCACCTCCCTGGATATTTTAGGCTGTGTAATTAATTTTGAAAATTTTACGTCCAATATGGACCGACTTGGGATTACTTTAATGGGTTATTTTATATTGTTATGTTTTAACTATGGTTGTAAAGAGCCTCTACAACTTCTCCAAATACCACACAGTACTTACGGAGTGCACTTTATACATGAAATGAGTAGGCTAACCAGGGAAATCTGTTGAATCATTTGGGTTGAAACCTTAGATGTCTCTTCTTATCCACAGGAAATACTTATCGGCAATGGAGTTGATTGGATTTTGCACTAACTGAGCTTTCACTTGGTCATCAGAAATAGTCTTGTTCATATAAATTCCAAAGTCTAACAATGACTCAGCTTCTTGTCTTTGCTCCTGTTCCATGGTTTCTTGGGCAGAGTTTGGATTAGATGAAACAGTGGTAGACACCCATTTCCAGATTCCTCATGCAATCCAGATATACATGTTCTCGGGTCTTCGTCAGTACCAGCTACTTCAATGATTTTCAACTTGCTGACTTCTTGGTCTTCAATATTTGGTTTTTTCTTTTTTTGCCATGAACTCAAAACATTCAGTTGGTTTTATAGATGTTTAGGTATCTTCTGGAATCAGGTGGATGAAGGAAAACACTAACAGCAACTAAAAGGGTTAAGTCTCAGAACAGAGACTCAAGCTAGCAGACAATTGAGGGTGCCTCACTCTATGATTGTTACCATTCGTTAATCAAATAAATGATTCAATTCTATGATTTAATGATTCTATGCACAGTAAGATAGCAGTGTTTGGAACGACCCACAGCTGCTTTCATGCCTTCCTTTTATACCCCAGTGGGAAGAGCAAGAGGATGGATGTAAGTGAGAGCTCTGAAAGGGGGAAGAGCAAGAGAATAGTGTTGAGACTATTTCATGTGTTTTTAAAATAATATTTCAAAAACTATTAAAGATAATTACATGGGGTAAAAACAAATGAAATATATAATAAAATTATAATTGTGCTCAAATTTCATAAAAAATGTTGATTAGAGTCAGAGATACAGCATTTTGAAAGATCTCTTATACATATATTTTCAGTTTGAATGAAAATATAAATATCATTATCTAAATATATCTAAATACCACAATCTATGACCCACACATATTACGTTTTTAGAAACTAGATAAAAATACCTTTAATCTGGTATCTATTTATTCAAAAATACTTCATAGTTTAGGAGAAATTTATATAAGTTGTTAAAACAAGTACAAATCATCATAGTTGTTCTATATATATAGATTTAGCTTAATAGAGGCACAGCCTTTTTTTCTACAAAAGAGGAGAGTCAGACTATAACAAAACTCCTTTCAGAAGTATAAATATTCACTATGTCACACATTAGGTGATCTGCCATTAAAAGTATCTGTATAATTCTTTCTTGAAATATTTTTTTAATCTCTTAGTAATATCAAGTAATACTGTAACAATTCTCAATATATTCAGACATTGGCATTTAATGGAGAATCGTTACACATTGTAAATTGTATTTAAACTTTTTCTTATGGAGCTTAATCCAGAGAGTCAGATTCTGATGTCAGTTTCAGTGGATTACATCATATCCATGTCAAAAATGTTGATTAAACATCTGCATCATCAAAAATTGGCCACTTCCACTATATTGGCTATTGCTGCTATTGCAATGTAAATTGGCAGAAAGGTAAGTAATGATAGTGTGAATAACTTATCAAAATTTGGTTGAGATAGCGTTTGCAGTTCTACTTCTCATAGAATTAGCATGGGATTTCATTAACCAGTTAAAATCAATGAGTAAGCTAGGTCTTTTTTAAAACCTGAAAAATGTCAGGCGACGGTAGGTTTTAACCTGTAACCTCCCCAAATTTGGCTAAGGGCTTGATTGTTACCATTCGTTAATCAAATAAATGACTGTCCTAGATTTTTTTCATATAAGAAGGCATTCACTCTTTTCACTCACATATTTAGAGTTTTTATCAGTAACACTGGGTGGCTTATCCTTTATGATTGAGGATATCTAATTATTTGCACCTTCACTCATATTGTAATTTAGTAAACTGACGTTTCAGTTAAATAAGATTCCCACATATTTCTTCTAAGTACAGAGTCTTAAGTGGGAGAGGCTGCAGAGTTACAGTAACCCAGGAATGTGGTCTGTGATGACCACAGATTTCAAATGAAGTGAAGCCATGGAAGGTATTTAAAAGCAAAAACAGAATGCCTCATAGACACAAAAGAATTCTGTCTCAGAGAGTGTCTCATAAGATGGGAACACAGAAACTCTGGCTACATAATAGCAAGACTAGTACAGAGAGATCCACAGGCATAGGACCATCAAAGCTGGAAAAAAATCTAAAAAAAAAAAAAAAAGCAAAAGAATATACAAAAATGTACCAAAAGCCATAAATACAGTGTTCCCAGCTGCTACTGGCAATGGCATTTTTTTCTTTCAGAAAGTAACAGTATTTGTCCCATTTCCCAGCATTTTTGCTATCTCAAAAACCTTGCCAGAAAAATACTCTAATACTTTTAAATGGACACAGTCTCACAGGATGGGCAGAAACATATCCAAAAAAGTGGGGAGTCACTTCAGTTAAAATCTTTAGAGCCATGTATAAATATGTGAGAGGAAGTCATAGGGAGGAGGGAGCAAGCTTGTTTTCTGCTGCCCTGGAGACTAGGACGCGGAACAATGGCTTCAAATGACAAGAAAGGAGATTCCATCTGAACATTAGGAAGAATTTCCTGACTGTGAGAGCCGTTCAGCAGTGGAACTCTCTGCCCCGGAGTGTGGTGGAGGCTCCTTCTTTGGAAGCTTTTAAACAGAGGCTTGATAGCCATTTGTCAGGGGTGCTTTGCATGCAATATTCCTGCTTCTTGGCAGGGCGTTGAACTGGATGGCCCATGAGGTCTCTTCCAACTCTATGATTCTATTATTAGTAATCTCTTAAATCTTGTGAGATTATATTCATAGAATAAAGGAATCACAGAATCATAGAGTTGGAAGGGATTACATGGTCATCTAGTTCAACCCTCTGCCATACAGGAAAAGCACAAAGTATCTCTGACAGATGGCAATCCAGCCTCTGTTTAAAGCGCTTTCATCACACTCTGGGGCAGAGAGTTCCACTGTTGAACAGTTAGTAGTCAGGAAGTTTTTCCTAATATTCAGGTAGAATCTCCTTTCCTGTAATTTGAATCCATTGCTCCTTGTCCTAGTTTCAAGGGCAGCAGAAAACTAGTCTGCTCCCTCTTCCTTATGAAACCCTTTCACATATCATGTGAAAGCTATCATGTAGCTTTCTCTTCTGCAGGCTAAACATACCCAGTTCTTTAAGGCGCTCTTCATAGGGCATGGTCTGCAGACCTTTGATCATTTCAGTTGCCTTCCCCTGGACACATTCCAGCTTGTCAATGTCTCTGTTGAACTGTGATGCTCAGAATTGCACAGTATTCCAGGTAAGTCTAACCAAAGTAAAATAGAGAGACACCATGACTTCCCCAATCTAGACACTATACTTCTTTTGATGCAGCCCAAAATTCCACTGGCTTTTTAGCTGCTGCATCAATAGGAGCATAGTGTCTAGATCTAGAGAAGTAATGCTACCACTCTATTCTGTTTTGGTTAGACCACATCTGGAATATTGTGTCCAATTCTGGGCACCACAATTGAAGAGAGATATTGACAAGCTGGAATGTGTCCAGAGGAGAGCAACTAAAATGATAAAGGGTCTGGAGAACAAGCCCTATGAGGAGCGGCTTAAGGAGCTGGGCATGTTTAGCCTGAAGAAGAGAAGGCTGAGAGGGATATGATAGCCATGTATAAATATGTGAGAGGAAGCCACAGGGAGGAGGGAGCAAGCTGGTTTTCTGCTTCCCTGGAGACTAGGACGCGGAACAATGGCTTCAAACTACAAGAGAGGAGATTCCATCTGAACATGAGGAAGAACTTCCTGACTGTGAGAGCTGTTCAGCAGTGGAACTCTCTGCCCCGGAGTGTGGTGGAGGTTCCTTCTTTGGAAGCTTTTAAACAGAGGCTGGATGGCCATCTGTCAGGGGTGATTTGAATGCAATATTCCTGCTTCTTGGCAGGGGGTTGGACTGGATGGCCCATGAGGTCTCTTCCAACTCTTTGATTCTATGATTCTATGATTACACTGTTGGCTCATGTTCAAGTTGTTATCCATGAAGACTCCAAGATCTTTCTCACATGGGCTGTTGTCAAGCCAGGCATTCCCCATCCTATATCTTCGCATTTCATTTTTTTCTACCTGAGTGTACTATCTTACATTTGTCCTTGTTAAAATTCATTTTGTTAGTTTTGGCCTATCTCTCTAATCTGTTAAGGTTATTTTGAATTCTGATCCTGTCCTCTGGAGTATTAGCTATCTCTCCGAATTTGGTGTCATCTGCAAACTTGATAAACACACTCTAAACTTTCATCGAAGTTATAATAATAATAATGATAATAATAATAATAATAATAATTTATTTGATCAGTCATATGACCATTTCAAAATAGAACACGAGTAAAAAACAAGGCAACAAGGTGAAGACAGCAGCCAACCTTCTATTTATAGTCAGAACTTTCATCAAAGTTATTAATAAAGATGTTTAACAGAACTGGGCCCAGGACCACACCCTGTGACACTCCACTAGTCACTTCTTTCCAGGATGAAGAGGAACCATTAGTGAGCACCCTTTGGGTTTGGTCGCTTAACCAATTAGAGATCCATGTAATAGTAGTATTCCCTAGCCCACATTTGACTAGTTTACTTGCAAGAAAGTCAAGGGGGACTTTGTCAAAGGCCTTACTGAAATCAAGATATGCAACATTCACAGCATTCCCTGCATCAATCAAGCTTGTAACTATAACAAAGAAAGAGATAACATCAGTCTGGCATGACTTGTTTTTGATGAATTCATGATGATTTTTAGTAATCACAACATTCTTTCCAAGTGATTGCAGGCTGTCTTCTAGTGATCTGCTCCAGAATCTTTCCTGGTATTGATGCCAGGCTGACTGGATGGTAATTGTTTGGGTCCTCTTTTTTCCCTTCTTGTGGACAGGGACATTTGCCCTCCTCCAATCTGCTGGGACTTTTACTCAAAGAATTCTCAAAGATTATTGCCAGTGGTTCTGAAATGACTTCTGCTAGTTCCTTTAATACTCTTGGATGTAGTTCATCTGGCCCTGGAGATTTCAATTCATTTAGAGTTGCCACATTTTCCTGGACTACTTCTTTACTTATTTTGGACTGAATTTACCATATTACCTCGTCCGCTCCGTACTGCTCAGGTTGAACCCCAATCTCCTTTTGGGAGAAGACTGAGGCAAAAAAGGTGTTGAGCAGCTCTGCCTTTTCCCTATCTTTTCCATGCAGAGGCCCACCACCTTTTCCATGCAGAGGCCTACCATTTGCTTTTTCATCCTTTTCCTCATTTTTATTGGTTTAATATCTCTGGCAAGCCTGAGTTCATTTTGTGCCTTAGCTTTGTGAACCTTTTCCCTACATATGTTGGTTATTTGTTTGAATTCCTCTTTGGTGATTTCCCCCCTTTTCCATTTCTTGTGCATGTCTCTTTTAAATCTTAGCTCAGTTAAAATTCTTTGGACATCCGTTCTGGTGGTTTTACACTTTTCCTTTTTTCTCTCCGTGCTGGCACTTTTTTCAATGCCTCCGGTATCTCACTTTTAAGAAACTCCCATTCTTCATTTACGTCCTTCTCTTTTAGTATTTCTGTGCATGGACTCACACTCAGTATTTCCTTAAATTTCCTGAAGTTGGTCTAGAATGCATATTTGACTTTTCTTAGTTTCACCTTTCCATTGTATCACAAACCCTAGGAGCACATGGTCACTCCCACCTAAGGATCCCACCACTTCCACTCCATTGAATCCCCTTTGGGGTGAGAAAAGCGGGGTATAAATATAGTAACTAAATCAACTGACCAGATCCTCAGTGTTGGTTAGGATCAGATCCAAAATAGCTGATACTTTTGTTGCCTCTTCTACCTTCTGGACAATAAAATTGTCTGAAAGGCAAGTGATGAATTTGTTGGACTTTGTACTCTTGGCAAAGTTTGTTTTCCAACAAATATCAGAGTAGTTTAAGTCCCCCATTATTGCTATGTCTTTTCTTTCTGCATTTTTGGTCATCTAGTCAAGGAAGGCTTCATCCAGTTCTTCCGTCTGGCTTGGAAGTCTGTTGTAGACTTCCACAATGACATCTTTTACAGTCCTTGTTCCCTTAATTCTTACTCAGATGCTTTAAACCTGGTTTCCAGGATTGCGGTCTTGCATCTCTGTTTGGTCTATTTCTCTGAAATGGGTTATACTCCTCCATTGCTACATTCCAATCATAGGACCCATCCCACCAGGTTTCAGTTATGCCTATTACATCATAACTATTTTGTTGTGCTAGTTGTTCAGCTTATCTTGTTTATTTGCCATTCTCTGGGCATTAGTGTAAAGACATCTAAACCCATGGCACATCCCCTTATTTGAGATTATTGTCCCCTCACTGCTTGGTACTTGTGTTTGTACAACCCTCTCTTTAGCCTTTTGTCTGTTCACTCCAGGTCTTGATAAACTGCTGCTCCCAAGGATAATGTCACCCTCCCCCACACAACCTAGTTTAAAGTCCACCTGATCAGGATTGCCAGTCTCTGAGCAAAAACATCCCTTTCTACTTCTGTGAGGTGCAGCCCATCCCATGCCAGTAGGGTATCTTCCTGGAAGAGAACACCATGGTCTAGGAAGCCATGTTGTTCTTCCTGACACCATCTGCGGAGCAGGTTATTCACCTCGACTATTTTTCTTGCTCTTCCTGAGCCATGTCATACAACGGGGAGGAGAAATGAAAAGACTACCCGAACATTAAGCTCTTTTAGCTTTCTTCCAAGAACTTCAAAATCCTTTCTGATCTTTTTTTTTTTTTGGATAATTTTTATTGTAATTTTCAAATGGGCAAGTTTACATAAAATAGAGATAGAACAATTAAGCAGAAGTATAAGAAAAAGGTAGGGAAAGAGGGGAAAGGGGTGGTTAGGGAGTGATAGAAGGTGAAGGGAGGAAGGGAGGACAGAACTAAAAAGCTTTGAATGTGGTAGGGAAGGGAAGGGGAAAGGGTAGGATAATGGGGTTGGGAAAGGGAATTTGTACTTCCATTCTTCTCTATAGTGGTACTATAAAATTTGTTATAGTCCTTTTTGCAACTGCTTTCTGCTTTCCTAGCAATGGTATCTTCTATCTTCCATTCTCTTTTTAAATTAATTATTTTATTTTATTTTCCTTCAGCCATTCTATAAAAGGAGTCCAGTCTGCTGTGATTTGGAAACTAGTGATGCTAGTTTGTCCATGCTCATGATCTCTAGCATTTCTCTATCCAGTCTTCTCTTGATTGTAGATCTTTTTGTCTCCATACACCAATCTTGTTGCTGTAGTTGCATATGTAAAAAGTTTGTCTTTGTTTATATTTCAGTCCATATTTGTCATCCCTAATAAAAATATTTGGGGTGCAAAAGGGATATTTTCTTTCAACCTTTTTGGCATAATTCATGAATTTCTTTCCAGAAACTTCTTGCTTTCTTGCACGTCCACCACATATGATGAAAAGTTTCTTCCTGTTTCTCACACTTCCAGTAATTATGATTGTAATCTTTAGTAAATTTTGCGATTTTCTTTGGGGCCATGTACCATAAAAATCTTTTCTGATATTTTGAAGACTATGCTTGCAGTATTGTTGGTTCCTACATGAACCAACATGAAAGGGGGAGGGGGATCAGTGGGCTTGATGAGCCTTGTCAGTCGCTGAGTTATATGGTGGATCTTTGCCCCAGGGAGGCAACAGATTTCTCTAGACATCCTATCAGGTTTGCAAATAATTGCTTCTGTTCCTTTCAGGAAGGAGCCATCTATGACCAACACCCATCTTCTTTGAAGTTTGATAGGTTCCTTTCCTGTAAGGTATTTTGCAGATATCCTGAAAACTAACCCTGCTGCTCAATCAGAGACATGGCCCTGCATTCATCAATGATAATCTAATCAAGTGTCCAAGGCTCCCTCATTCTCCCTACTGTGTTCTTGTTCTGCCTCATCTATGATTGGGGAAAGAGCCTCGGCTTCATTCTGTGTCTGCAAATTCCATTTTTGTGAACTGTCCTCCCCCCCCCCCCGGGAGACATCCCCCATGTATTGATCAAGGACGGTCCACTCAGTTGTATCTAATAACCTCTCATCCTCTGTGGGGTCTTGTATGTTCTCATTATCTGCTATTGGTGAGAGAACTCGAAATTGATTGTGTAACTCCACATTAATAGAAGGATTAACAGAACAATGCGTAGTCCTCTTTTTCTTTCCAAATGTCACATTTTTCCAAGCATCAGTGTTTTCCACATTTGAAGTAAGCTTCCCATAGTCTTGCCCAACTGACATGGGTTGTGTATCTGCAATAGTCAGTTGGGCTTTGTCTAAGAAATACTTGAGTTCCTTAATGTGCTTAAGTGACTTGATCCGGGCCTTGAGTTGCTCGATCTTGTCTTCAATTAAAGTGAGCTGTTTGCATTTGCTACAGATGTAGCTCACTAGATGTTTTGTCAAGAAAATGAACATCCAACAGCTGTTGAATGTGATGGAAACATCTTGCCCCCACTCCATATCCAGGTGACTCAGGTTACCAAAAAAGTGCTTTTACTGAACTCTGGTCCTCATTCTCAAAATCCCCCAGTTCTCCTGTTTACTATGTTTTGACAAGATTAGTGCATGTACCACTAGGTGCTGGCTCCACCCATAGAAAGGACAGTTGACCTAGCTGAAGCTCTATCCCTTGAACACACAATGGAAGCTCCTCCTCTCAAGCACAGAGCCAAAGTTCTACCCCCCCCTTAAGCACATGGTCAAACTCACAGCCACAAACAAAAGGTTTCAAGCAGAAGGATCCCTTTCCTTAGACAACAGAATAACCACAAAGCCTTAACAACATACCCACCACCTTATAAACAAGTACCCTATGTAAGTTTTAGATGTGTTGGTTCATGTCAGTTGATGGGTGGCTTGTGCTAGACCATTGCCATAGTGATGTAACTCCCAAGGTGAAGGAGAAAGGGGAGGAGCCAACTGTCACTGAAAAAAAGAATGTTGGTTTAAAAAGGTTGAATGAACCAGAGGGTGAACCAGAGGATGGTTGATCCTAATTATGTGGAGTTAGTCCAAGTTGTTTAGGCCTCTGACCAGGTAGTCAGAAGAAAAAGGAGGCTCCAGGTAGTGGGCCAAGTGTTTAGTATTTAACATGGTGTTTTTAAAGAAAAAAAATGTATTTAACTCTATAATATAATTTGGCCTGAATGCCAGAAGAAAGAAGTTCCCAATCAATTTATGTGTGAAACAAGCCTGAAACAAGGAAATAGGGACTGTGGAAAGAAACTAAGTTAAAAAGAAAGGAATAGAGTGAATGAAATTTATAATGAAATGTTGTTTTGAAACCATTACATTTTTTTAACACAAATGCTACAAATAAACAGAGTTATACTGTTTCATCTAAAAGCAAAGCCTCTCTCTCTCTCTCTCTCTCAATCAGTTTCTGTACTATTTCTTTACAGCCTTTAAACAACAAGAGACAAATACTACACTTTAAGCATCAAAGAGAATGTTGAGCTAAGATGGCTCCCTGCTTTCTTCTTCTTTGGCTGCTGGAGCTCAACTTCCTTATTAGTGAGATTTTCCATTATACATTTCAAACAGATTCAACAAATCCTCTTGGTGATATAAATGTATTTATTTATTTACCTCATTTATATCCCACCCTTCTCACCTAGAATCATAGTATCATAGAATCAAAGAGTTGGAAGAGACCTCATGGGCCATCCAGTCCAACCCCCTGCCAAGAAGCAGGAATATTGCATTCAAATCACCCCTGACAGATGGCCATCCATCCTCTGTTTAAAAGCTTCCAAAGAAGGAGCCTCCACCACACTCCGGGGCAGAGAGTTCCACTGCTGAACGGCTCTCACAGTCAGGAAGTTCTTCCTCATGTTCAGATGGAATCTCCTCTCTTGTAGTTTGCAGCCATTGTTCCGCGTCCTAGTCTCCAGGAAGCAGAAAACAAGCTTGCTCCCTCCTCCCTGTGGCTTCCTCTCACATATTTATACATGGCTATCATATCTCCTCTCAGCCTTCTCTTCTTCAGGCTAAACATGCCCAGCTCCTTAAGCCGCTCCTCATAGGGCTTGTTCTCCAGCCCCTTGATCATTTTAGTCACCCTCCTCTGGACACATTCCAGCTTGTCAATATCTCTCTTGAATTGTGCTGCCCAGAATTGGACACAATATTCCAGGTGTGGTCTAACCAAAGCGGAGGTAAGCTGTGACCACCGACATGCATTTCGTGAAAGTTCTTGGGGCCATCACAGGGACAAAGGGGAGGACATTGAAATGCTAAATCTGTTGGTTGACCTGGAATGACAGGAAGCGTCTGTGGGCCAGGCGAATCACCAAGTGGAAGTATGCGTCTCAAAAGTCAACGGACACAAAGAGACCTCCATAGTGAAGAAGCAGTAGGACGGACGATACCATCACCATTCTGAACTTTCTGGATCAGATGTAGGAGTTTAGGGCTCTGAGGTCGAGGATCGGATGGAGGGAGCCAACCAGCTTTGCCATGGTGAAGTACCTGGAGAAGAAGGCTTGGCTGCTCAACTCTGAAGGGGAGGGTTGAATCGCCTCTTTTGAGAGTAAGGTGTCCACCTCATTTAGAATTGCAGAGGAGGGTTCGGTGTTGACAATGAAGCCAGATGGTGGGAGTTCTTCGAACTCTAGCGCATAGCCTTCTTCGACAACTTTGAGAACCTACACATCTGAGGTGATGGATCGCCACGCGTAGATGAAGTACGCCAGGCGGTCTTCAAATGGGGTTATGATGATCGGAGAAGTTTTTGAAGAGGAAGAATAGTGGAGGCAACATCTGTATTGTAGATGGAGACGGTATCATTGAGGGAAGCATCAAACACGATGGCGGGATTGGTTGTTGGACGTGTTGTGATGATTGAGATCTCTGGGGTTGTTGAGAGCGATGCTGCTGGTGCTGCGGCTGCGAATTTGGGAGGGGACAGAGTCCGTCAATAAGCCTGATGACAGTAGGATTGATTACCGTATCTATAGTGAGTGTGCTGATACCACCTGGTTCTTTGGGCCTGGTACTGGTTTTCAATCCCACACTAAGAGTTTAAAGTCCTGGTTCAACTTTAGCTTATCATCAGTATCGGCGTTAAAAAGTCCAAGAATGTCAAGTGGCAGATCTTCGATCACTTGCTTCGAAGATGTAGAAAGGCCAGAACAGACCCATGCATGCCAGCGAATAGCGATGGGGTACGCTATCATCTCTCCCGCCGTATCACCAGTGTGTTTAGCCATCTGGATTTGGTGATGGGCCAAAGAGTTCGCCTTCTGAAAGAGGGTCGAGAGGATTGCACAGTCTTCTTCCGACAGCTTAGCATGAAAAGGTTGAGCCTTTTCCCACAGAATTTGTTGGTAAGCCCCCATGCAGGCACCATAGTTCACCAAAAGAAGTGCACCAGAATACAGCTTTCTTCCAACTGCATCAAACTGTTTCCCTTCTTGGTCTGATGGGGTATAGGATTGTCTGCCTGAAGTCTGGGGCAACTTCACTACGACAGAATTCAATTCGCGGTGGTGCTTCAGCCACTCAAGACCTTCATCATTGGTACGATACCAGGCTTCAATACACTTGGAAGTGGGTGGTATCGAGGATGGAGTCTTCCAGGATGCCTGAATAACATTCAGGAGATTCGGCAAAAAACGGGAGAAGAGGAGCTGGAGGAGCTTCCGATTGGACCCTTTTAAAGACCGGGTCAGTCACCACCTTGGAAGTCTGTTTAATCTCAAGTCCTAAAGAATCAGCCATTCTAACTGTCTGGTCAGTGAAGGCTCTTACATTATCTGTATCTACAGATAATGTAAGAGGGTCCAACTCATAAGCATCATGGATCAGGGAATGGTCGAGACCTAAAGATAGGACTGAACCTGAATATAGATTCTGCAATGTCCTTGTCATGATTTTCATTCTCTGATTGATGAGGGGAAGAAGAAGGGACTGGTGTGGCAGCGGGCGAGGGACTTGAGGCAGTGAAGTTGGAGGTGGAGGCTGCTTCGACGCTAAGGCCTGAGCTGCTCTAGCTAGGTGAGTGGTCTGTCGGCCTTTCTCCGGTATTAAGTTTGGTGGAAAGAGCTGTTGTCTTGCTGAAGGCTGAGACAGTGGAGGTTGTTGCACAACTTGGACAACCATTTCCTCCGATTGGACTGGAGATTCTGAAAGCTCCAGGTCCGAGGGATTCTGGGCAGGAGATTCTTGAGAGGGCCTAGTCGGCTGTGCTGGAGGAAGAGGCCAAGAATGGACCGACGAGGTGGCCGAGGAGGTTGTAGCAGTCTTTTTTTGAGGAGGAAGAGAAGGAAGAGCATGGTGGAGCCCTTTTCTTTGCTGGTGGTTGGGTATTACCTGGTAAACAAACAAACAAACAATGCACAAGTATCTATAATGACATAGAACAGAAATATATGTATGTAAATCTAAAT
>NW_026847660.1:56708945-56780629 GCF_025583915.1 Anolis sagrei ordinatus | reverse complement strand
GGAGAAGGAAAGATGGGAGGGAAGGAAGGAGGGAAAGAAGGAGAGAAAGAGGGAAGGTTGGCCACAGCAACGTGTGGCGGGTAAAGATTGTTATTTCTATTATTATTATGCTATTATTCCTATTAGACCCTGGGGGAATGGGAGAGGTGTCAGGTCCCAGAGGCAATGCATTGCATTATTGTTATTGTTATGATGGTGGTGAAATAAAAAGAAATAAAAAGTGAAAGAAGGAAGCAAACAAGGAGGGAAGAAGGGCAAAGGAAGAAAGGGGGAGGGAATGAAGGAAAGAGAGAAGGATGAAACCAAGTAGTGAAAGAAGGAAAGAAAGAAAGAAAGAAAGAAAGAAAGAAAGAAAGAAAGAGGTAGAGAAGGAAGAAAGGAGAGAAAGGGGGAGGAAAAGGGGGAAGGAATAGGTAGGTACCTCTCTTTCATAATAGTCCAGATATCTACCTCAACTTTGATAAGTTTTACTATAGGCCACAGCAACGCATGGCAGGGCACAGCTAGTGATTCTATAAATCTATGACATGCAAAGTAAACTGGCATATGTTAGGTATGTTACAGATTAGATTAAAACCAGGCATTAAAAATGGTTCAAAACTACTTACAAAATTGGGTGGCCCTAATTTTTGTTTCTAAAATGTCAGCCTTCTGTCCTGGGGGAGGGCATTCCAGAAGCAGGGGGGGGCACTACTGAGAAGGCTCTCTCCCTCGTCCCTACCAACCAGGCTGAGACAGTGGTAGGAGCGAGAGGAGGGCCTCCCCAGTGGATCTTAGTGTCCGTGTCAGTTCATAGAGGGAGATGCGATCATGGAGATAGGTGGGGCCTGAACAGTTTAGGGCTTTATAGGTCATCACCTGCATCTTGAATTTGGATCAGCAACTTATCGGCAGCCAGTGGAGCTGTTTCAATAGGGGCGTTGTGCACTCCCTATAGTTAGCTCCGGTTAGGTGTCTGGCTGCCGCCCATTGTACTTGTTGGAATTTCTGGGCCGTCTTCGGGGGCAGCCCCACGTACAGCGCATTGCAGTAGTCCAATCTGGATGTAACCAAGGCGTGGACCACCCTGGCCAAGTCAGACTTCACGAGGTATGGTAGCAGCTGGTACACAAGTTTTAATTGTGCAAAGGCCATCCCGGCCACCGCCGACACCTGAGCATCAAATGATAGTGTTCAGTCCAGGAGGACCCCCAAGCTATGGACCTGTGTCTTCAAGGGGAATGTAACTCCATCAAGCACAGGTTGCCACCCAATACCACGATTGGCCCCTAACTGACCAGAAGGACCTCTGTCTTGTCTGGGTTGAGTTTCAACTTGTTAGCCCTCATCCAATCCATCACAGCAGCCAGACACTGGTTTAGAGCACAGGAGGCTTCCTTGGAATTAGGAGGAAAGGAGTAGTAGAGTTGGGCATCATCTGTGTACAGATGGCACCGAACTCCAGAACTCCGGATGACCTCACCCAATGGTTTCATGTAGATATTGAAGAACATGGGAGATAAGTTGGAACTTTGCGGGACCCCACAGGACAAAGGCCACCAACTGGGAAGATAGATGATTTTGAACTGTGGTGTTGGAGGAAAATTCTGAGAGTGCCTTGGACCGCAAGAAGATCCAACTAGTCCATACTTCAGGAAATAAAGCCCGACTGCTCATTGGAGGGAAGGATATTAGAGGCAAAGATGAAGTACTTTGGCCACATCATGAGAAGACAGGAAAGCTTAGAGAAGACAGTGATGCTGGAAGGAAAAGGGAATTATAAGTTGCTTACCTGTAACTGTAGTTTCCTGAGTAGTCACCTGTGAATCGTACAAGTGGTATCTCTGCGCCTGCGCAGTGCAGCTTACGGAACCTTCTAGAAAGTAAAAGTAACATTTAGCTCTCAGCTAGCCCCCCCCCCCCGAGTATATATAGCCCGTGGGCGGGACTAGCCGACAGTTCTCTTCAGCCGCAAAGCAACTAGAAGGCGTGGCATGATACTCGAGGGGAGGAAGGACGGGTATGTACGAATTCACAGGTGACTACTCAGGAAACTACAGTTACAGGTAAGCAACTTATAATTTCCTGTCGTAGTCACTGTGAATCGTACAAGTGGTAGATTAGCGAGTAACCAACTCCGGCTGGCGGGAATCATGCCACTGCCGAAGAAAGCACCGCTCTACCAAACTCCATATCTCTAACAGCAACCGCATCAACCTTATAATGGGATACAAATGTCAACGGAGTTGACCAAACTGCTGCCTGACAGATGGCCTCAAGGGGTACTCCCCTCAGAAAGGCCGTAGACGTAGATACCGCCCTAGTGGAATGGCCCCTAATCTGGGGAGGCAGGTCCTTGCCTACCAATCGATAGCACAAACGGATAACAGAAACAATCCAAGAAGAGAACCGTTGAGACGACAACGGAAGACCTAACGAATCCTTACGATATTTTATGAATAACCTAGGCGTCTTCCTAACATGTGCCGTCCTATCAACGTAAAAAGCAAGCGCCCTACACACGTCTAGTAAATGCAAGGAACGCTCCATAGATGTAGCTGGGTTCTGAAAAAAACCTGGTAATATCAACTCCTGAGACATATGAAAATGTGTCGACACCTTCGGTAAGAAGGCCACGTCAGTCCGTAAGACCGCCCTATCCTTATGGAACTTGAGGTACGGTGGATCTACCCTCAAAGCACATAGCTCACTTGACCGTCTCGCAGTCGTTATTGCCACAAGGAAGGCAGTCTTCCAAGACAAAAACAAGATATCAATACTAGATATAGGTTCAAATGGAGGTTTAGCAAGACAGGACAGCACAACCTCCAAGCTCCACGCTGGGGCTATTGGAGCTACTGCCGGTCTAATATTGGCAAAACCTCTCAAAAAAGTCTTGACCAGCTGGTCAGCGAAGCATGATGGCAGACCTGACTTACGTCTGAACCATGAAATAGCAGATAAATAGCATTTCAGGGAGGAATGGGATAAACCTGCGTCCACCAAGGACACCAGAAAATCTAGAACAATTGAAATTGGAACTGTAACAGGGTCGAGACCCTTTGAACGGGCAAAAGAACTAAACTTAGACCATTTATATACATAAGAACGTCTAGTCGAGGCTCTGTGCGCAGCCTCAATAATAGTCAGTACAGGTGCAGACAGTGTGTCTAGTTGAACTAAGGAACTGTCCCAATTCTCCACGCCGTGAGCTTCAGCTTGTGGACTTCTGGGTACAGGACCTGGCCGCCCTGTGACGTCAGAAGATCCACTCTGTCCGGGAATCGAAAGAACACCCCCTTGGCCATCTGATGCAATGGGGAAAACCACGGCTGACGAGGCCACCAAGGGGTTACCAAAATGCACCGCGCACTCTCCCGTTGGATTTTGGCCACCACCCGCAGGAGAAGGGGAAACGGTGGGAACGCATAGGATGGGAGAGTCGACCAGTCCAAGAGGAAGGCGTCTCCCAGACAACCTGTCTCGGTCAAAGCGTGAGTCCATGCACAAAATAGGGCGCACTTCGAGTTGGTCTGGGTCGCGAACAGGTCCACCTCCGGGGTGCCCCATGCTCTGAAGTCTCCAAATCTCCCACTGGTTTAGCGACCACTCGTGGTGCATCAGCGGGCTCCTGCTGAGTGAATCTGCTAACAGGTTCTGTTCTCCAGGAAGGTGCGTTACTAGGAGATGTATGTTCCTTTCCAGGCACCGGTCCCAGATCTGAATGGTCAGCTCTAGCAGGGGCCGAGAGTGAGTACCTCCCTGCTTGTTGAGGTAGTACATCACCGTGGTGTTGTCGGTGAGTACTTGCACCATGTGACCGCTTACGACCCTCTCGAATGACATCAACGCTCTTTGTACTGCGAGCAGTTCTAATACGTTTATGTGATAGGTGTTTTCTTCTCCTACCCAAACGCCTTGGACGATGAGGCCCTGAGAATGTGCCCCCCAACCCATAAGGGAAGAATCCGTAGTGATAATACGGGTAGGTAGGGGCGAGTGGAAGGGAAGTCCCACACACACCCAAAGGGCCTCCTGCCAACAGTGGAGAGAGTTGCAGACAGTGGCAGGAGGTGTGAGCCGCATAGACGGATTGTCTGTGATAGGGTTGAATGCCGAGACAAACCATGATTGGAGGGATCGCATGCGTAGCCTGGCATACGGTGTGACAGCGGTGGTGGAGGCCATGTGCCCCAGCAGGACCTGCATCTGCTTGGCCGTCACAAAGGGGGCATGCATGGTGTGACGTACAAGCTCCCTCAGGTTGGCAAAGCGATCTGCTGGGAGGAAGGCTCTCTGAACTCTTGAATCCAGCGTGGCCCCGATGAAGTCGATCCGCTGGGATGGTGATAGGGACGACTTGTTGAGGTTGACGATGAGACCGAGAAACTGGAGAAGGGACAGAACAGAAGAGATCTGAGTTTGGAGCTGGTCCCGTGACCTCGAGACAACTAACCAATCGTCAATGTAAGGGTACACCGTAATCCCCCTAGTGCGCAAGTAGGCGGCCACCACCGACATGCACTTGGTAAAAACGCGGGGGGCTGTGGATAACCCGAATGGAAGGACGTTAAAACAGTATGCCTGAGTGCCCACCATGAAAGCAAGGAACCTGCGATGATGGTGGGCAACTGACAAATGAAAATATGCGTCTCTTAAATCAATAGTGGCGAACCAAGCATTCTCAAACAGTAAAGGTAAAATGGAAGTAAGAGTAACCATTCTGAATTTCTTTGGTCTAATATGTTTATTCAGATGTCTAAGGTCAAGGATGGGGCGCAGCCCACCTCCACGTTTGTTGACCAAAAAAGCACCAAAAAAGAAAAAACAGTAGGGAAACATAGAGGGATCTAAGGGAGAAATTGCTCCTTTCCCAAGTAACATCTTAACTTCCTCTAACAGGGGGCTCGACGATAGCGTACGCTTCACAAGGCCCACTCTTGGTTGATCAAGAAACTCAATCGAATACCCCTCGGCAATGATAGAGAGCACCCATCTGTCTGTGGTGATGCTCGCCCACGCCTGGCGAAAAGCAGATAACCTGTCTCCAAACTGGGGAAAACTTACAGGCGTACAGGCCTGGGCAACAGAGCCCGAAACATTTTCAACAGGTAAAACAATGTCATGCGGTTCACATGAGGTGTTGAGGCAAATGCGTCAAAGACGCTTCTTGGCGCCCGCCTGAGTCTTGGCCTTGTTTCCAAAGACTTGGTTGCGAGGCCTTGGGATGTAGGGGCCCCTTCTACCGCCTTGGAACCTTGAGGAGTTGTTATTCCTGTTCCTAAATGGGCCTCCGTAGGAGTTCCCATAGCTCCTACGGAAGGAAGGGGAGGGTAGATTCCATCTTTGGCGTTGCTGGGGGTACGGCTGCCAAGCATAGCCAAATTTACCCGCTGCCTGCCTTACGTCTTGCTTTTCTTTTAGCCTTACATCCGTCTGCGGATTGAAGATGCCATCCTCGTGAAAAGGAAGGTCCTCTGCGAGGGCCTTCCCTTCCTCAGATAGGTTGGAAGCACGCAGCCACGTGTGCCTTCTTATCGAGGTTGCGGTGGCAAACAGATTTCCTGCTGCCTCAGCGAGGTGTTTCGCAAAATCTTTTTGCATCTTTGCTAGCATGAGGGCCTCCGACTGGAGTGCCTTAGGGAACCGCTGTTGGTCTGCAGGTAGTAGGTCTATATAAGGCAGAATCTTTCCCCACAGGAAGGTTTGGTAGCCGCTGGCATATGTGGCATAATGTGCCATCCTAGTGAACAAGCCCGCGGAGAAATGGGCCTTTTTCCCCAGCGTATCTATCTTCTTGCTCTCCCTATCTGGTGGGGCAGTAAGTGAGCCTTTGGGGCGTTTGGTTTTCGCCACTTCGGCCACCACTGTGTTTGGCTTAGGTGGGGCCGTGACCCACTTCACAGATGACGCATCGATCTTATAAAGTGAATCCAACCGCCGAGGGACAGCTGGCACCATGGCAGGTGACATGTCTGATATTTTTGCCAATTTCAAGAGGTAAGGGAGCACGGGCAGAGGAGAGGCGGGAGTTACAACCTGCTCCTCGGAAGGAAACATGGGGTCCTCCACGTGCTCGGGAGGCTTGGGGGCAGGGATATTTAAGGCCTTAATCATCCTGTCAATTAAGGCTGCAAACCTATTAACGTCAGCTGGATGAATAAAAGACACACCATCGCCCTCCCCTTGTTGAGTAGCATCAGGCTGCTCATGCTCAGAGTCAGAGCTGTCCATCTCAATAGCCCCTTGTGTTGAATTCTCATGCAGAGAAACCCCAGAAGGCCCCAGGGGGGTAGAGTCACCTTGTGATTGAGTCTGTGATGTAGCCAGCACGGCAGAAGTGTCCCCCAACAGAGTGTCCTGGGTGCAGACAGGCACCACGGAACGGGGCTGGGGTGCGGTCGGCACAAAGGTAGAATTACACAGGTTCAAGTCATTAGTGTCCAACACAATAGGAGGTCTACACAGAGCAGCCCTTCCTGAGGCAATTTGAGAGGAGGTAGAAGGTCTCTCGTCGACAGCCGAAGAGCAGGCCCCTTGAGCAGCCTAGCCTTTAATAGCTTGTCCTTACTCCTGCTTCTAACTTGCTTCCAAAGGCTTGCTGATGTCAGATCAAGCAGGTAATTTTCTGTCATCTCTCACCATAAATTTTGTTTCTGAGACAGAAATCTTCATTAAATTGATGGAGACTCAACCAAGGAAAATGTGCCATAGAGCGAAGTCCCCTGAGTAGACAAAGTTTTTGCAATGTAATAAACTTTTGTCATGTTTTTATGACAGAACTAATTAGGAACTACCATTTGTAACCCAAGAACAGAAATCTATCCCATACCAAGGGACATCTAGACTGACCCTCTTCTTCCAGGCAGAAAGGAACCATCCAAACTCTCCTGTCATCCAATGAATATGCTTCCCTTATTGAGTTGGAGGGGACCCCCAGGACATCTCCATGTAGGTAATTTTTTTTCCAGCCCAGCACAGAGATTGGATTACTTATTAGAGAGAGTCACAGTCCTCCTCTTTGCAGATTCTGTGGCTGGTTTTAGGGAGGGACAGACTCTCTCTCTCCACTATCCTGATTGGTGCCTTCTGATACTGATGGAGTCTGGGAAATGTAGTTTAGAGCAGGCATTTGGCTCCTCGCTTCCCAAACCATATTTGTGCATGCACATTTATGCAATACTTACTATTATTGGGGAAACTTCAGGAGCTCCTATCTTCCTCATTTTTAAAACTATTGGGGTGAAACTTGCCAAAATGATAAAACCCATTTAACACTCTTTGCCCGTCAAGTTTCATAATGTTTCACTTATCCACAAATTTTTGGGGAATTTGCAAAGATTTATAAAACAACATTTTAAAAAACTACAAGAGCTAGTTCCCCCAACTTTCAGAAATACTCATACATCTACTGATTTTAGGGATTTTTTTTTTAAAAAAAGCTTTGATAAAAATGGAATGTTTAGAAGGAAGGACAAGTTCCTCTCTCCTCTCCTGATTGGTGCATTCTCATTCTGATGCATACTGGGAAATGTAGTTTACAGCAGAGCCTTTTGGATTCTTTGGCATAGGACTGCTCCCCTTCCCAAACTACATTTCCCAAGTTCTGTGCTGTTCCCAAAATGCAACGCTCCCTGCTTTCACACCGAGAAGCAAGTCATCATTGAGTCTTCAAGAGGAGAAGCCATTAATTTACAGGGAGAGGAATTGCAAAGGAGACAGGTATGGTAGCTTTTGCTTTTCTAATGCTTTCTTTCAACTAGTAGCAGCTTGCTTTCTTGTCTTACACTGAATCAAACTGACTGAGTCTTCCTGAGCTTTACAAAACAGTAACAAAACATATGGGTGTCAGCTTCGATTCTTATGTTTTTGGAGTGGGCCACACTAATGATTCGGAAAGGCTTCCAACTTACAAAACTTACAATTTCTTCTGATTTCTGATTCTTTGCGATTCATTTGCCCACCTCTAACTAAAACTCTTGACCTGAGTACTTAGTTGTTTCTTGTGGTCCTCAACCTCTTTTAAATAAAACATGTGTGGAAACTTTGTGTAGCCTTACCCATACTGCTCAACTATGACTCCTATTAGCCCTATGCAGCATTGGCAGTGCTAGGAGCTATGGTCCAAAAATACATAGCGAACTAGGCAATCCTCACAAGGGGTTTAAACATTACAACTGTTTCTATAGTTGCTTCTCATCCACCCACTCCCTACAAACTTTGTGGCAAAAGCCTTGCCTTTAATAGCTTGTCCTTACTCCTGCTTCTAACTTGCTTCCAAAGGCTTGCTGATGTCAGATCAAGCAGGTAAATTTCTGTCATCTCTCACCATAAATATCATTTGGCCATAAAATCACACACAATCCTCCCTTATCCACGTGGACCTTCAACCAGTGGCTACTTATTATAAAGTAGTATGATGATGGTCAGGCTCTGAAATAAATTTCACTCATGCTTCCAAAATACTTCCTAGTCTACAAAAACCAAAGTTTTATTAAGCTAGTAAGCTGAAAGGATGTGGGAAAGGAAGGTTGCCAAAAATGTGACCCTTCTACAGCAGGATGGGAAACAAAACTTCCATCTAATTTAAAAGTTCTCTGAGAAGTTTCAGCATTTGTTATAGAGCTTGCTATTTTGTGTATGTTTGCCCTGTCTGTACAAAAATAGGAATCGAATGAACATTATAAATGTAATAAAATCAACTATCTTCCAACTGACATAATAACATATAACTTTAAAGAGGGAGTATAATGTTTAACTTACTCTGTTGGAGATTATCGCTAAGGATGGCTGAAATTAGTAGTTTTGAAGGGCTCCACTATCACAAGATAGAGGAAATCTGGTTGCTGACTTACAGACAACTGGGGTTTTTTTTTTTAGCAAGCAAATGTGAACATTGAACAAATTAAGATTATGCTGTGTGTATGCCTGTCAAATATCTAGAATTGCAATCTCTCTGAAAAAAGCCACAGAGGAAGCCACTTCCTTGGCTTTTATTTCCTAGAAGCACCAGCAGCACCCCAGCTCCTAACTCAAGGAAATGGTATTAGAGACTTACTTTCCAAATGTCTGACTAGAAACTATTAACCCGGACTTGGGCAAACTTTGGCCTTCTAGGTTGTACAGGATGTGCGAACCAATTATACAGGTGTGGATGATTATGGAGGAAATTAATCTCAGGCCTCAATTGTGTATATGAATATATTATAGAGGAGGCCAATTATTATTTGTAAATTAAGGTAACTGCCACCAACGTAAGGTATTTGAGGTACCACCGATGAGATCTGGCTCTACAGACGCAGATTAATTGAGATGAGACAGTCTTCAACAAAAGATAACAAGTTTATTGTGTACAAAGCATATGGTTGCAGGCTGTTAAATAAGTTATAGAACTTTGAATGTCACTTGGTTTGTAATACAGTCCACTCTTCCAGACACAGCTCGTGGCTAACTTTTACTGAGGTGAAGCTCTTTAGTAAACAATGTTTCCTACTATCAATTCCAACTTGCTCTTTCCTTGATCAAATCTCTGATCTCTAGTCCTTCCTTGACTAGGGATCTTAACAAGCTTCCTTTAGTCTTCTTTGACTAAAGAAACTGGCCAGGTTTCCCTCTTCAGCCCTCCTAGACTGAAAAACCTCCAGCTGCCCACACACACCTCTCTCCCAGGCTTTTCAAGCCTCCACTCACTGCCCCTTTTCCAAAGATGCAGATAACTTTTCCTGCTTGGCTCCGCCCACTTCTCACTCTCCTGAGCTAGCCTGCCTGGTCTCCTTGGCAATGCTCACTGTGGAGTCAAACCAGATAATTCTAGTTTTAGCTACTGTTACAAACACAAATATATAGTCTAACAGTTAAACACATACATAGTATCAATGACTTCTGCACACAGGTGTTTTGAACTTACAACTCACAAAATATCTGTCAGCTTACTGGCTGTTAAGAATTGTAGGAGCTGAAGTCTGCACATGCCTGTAATATCCCATACCTTCATAGCAAGAAAAGAGACTTGATAGAGATAGAAATGTAAAGAACACAAAATGCAGCTACAGCAGACATGGGAAAGGTCTAGAGCAGCGGTTCTCAACCTGGGGTTCGCGACCCCCCGAAGGGTCGATTGGCAATTTCGGAGGGTTTGCGGCTCTGCCACATTCAGCCCCGCCTCCTTTCTCTCCCCAGAATGGCTGCCGGGCAACTTCTCAGGGCACGCAGGGGGTGGCTTGCCTGCTGTCCCACACGTGAAGTAGGTGCACCACGAAGACCAGGTGGGGTTGGGAGGGCCCCCTCCCCCTTGCCCTTTCCCCATTGGGAGCGTTTGTCAGTCCCACCAAGAAGGCACCCCTTCTTCTTTTTTCTCCCTGGTGAGGCTGGCGGGCAACTGTTTCGTGCAGGTGCTGCTCACCAGGCCTCACCTTTCCTTGCCTGGGTACCAGCTGGAAGGGAGCTTTTCAGCCCTCAGACTTGCTCAGCCCAGCGCAGTATGGGCAGGAAGCGCTTTTCCTGTCGCAGCAGCGGGCCACCTTCCCACTTGTTTGGTGGGTGGGCATGCAGGTGGATCGCGTAAAAGATGTTTGTTAATTAAAAGTGCCTTTCACATCTGTACGATCACCAACCAACAGACGGGAAGGCACCCCATGGCCGCGGCAGAAAAAGAAGGGGCCAGTGCTGGATGAGCAAAGTTCGCCTTGAAAAGCGCCTTCTGCCTGCCCCACACCGGGCCCAGCAAGGCTGAGGGCTACAAGACTCCCTTCCCCTGGTGCCCAGGCTAGAGAAGATAAGGCCTAGCGAGCGGCCTATCCTTTGCCTGGAGGGGTGGGGGTGGGCCTTGATGCCTCCAGCCCAGTTGGGCCCAGTGTTGTGCGGGGGGGGGGGGTGCCTCCAATGGTGGCCTCTCACTTGGCACCAGCGCTTTCTCTCATCAGCTGGGATCAGTTCTCTTTGGATGCGGGTGAACTACAACTCACATGTGCAAAGGTCAATCACCCCCAAACCCCACCTGTATTCACAGTTGTCCATGTTGGTTCTGTGTGCCCAAGTTGGTTCAGAGCCATCGTCATTTGGGTTCACAGTGCTCGATAGATGTAGGTAAACTTCTATTATTATTATTATTATTATTATTATTATTATTATTATTATTATTATTATGGAGAGTCTGAATGACCATCTGATAGGAGTGCTGTGATTGTGCTTTTCCCTTATGGCAGAAGGAGGTTGGCCTGGATGGCCCTTGGCCTGGATGGCCCTTGGAGGTCTCTTGCAACTCTAGGATCCTATTACTGTGAATTCTTCCCAATGCCCTCCAGTATTTTCTGTTGGTCATGGAGGTTCTGTGTGCCAGGTTTGGTCTTAGTGGTTTGTGGAAGTCAGAGCTGAATCAGTTGAAGGAACTGCAAATCCCATCATTCGTTGTTCATACTGCATATCAGATATTTACATTATGATTCATAACAGTAGCAAAACTATAGTTATGAAGTATCAACAAAAATAATTTTATGGTCGGGAGTCACCACAACATGAAGGGGTCATGATATTTAAAAGGTTGAGAACCACTGCTCTAGAGGTTTAGATCTCCTAGGAGCTACAATCGGTTTTCCCAAAACACAAAGCTACAAGAGCTCATAAATCTACTTCCATTTTGGAAGGGACTTTTGCTGAGGAGGGAGATAAGGCGCAGACATTACTGTACAGTGGGTTTGGGGGGTGGTCATTATTTGAACCTACAATAGGTTTAAAGTGGTATGGTCAGATTTCTGACTCAGGTTGGTAGCAGGGAACGTAATTCTTCTGCTGAAACAACTTCACTGACCACTGAGTCATTTCTAGAACAATTAGTTATCATTCTTGAACTATTTTAAATGTTTTAATATGGTTGATTTATTTTTCATTATTGCATTATTCATTGTTATGACTGCATTTTGTTTTAATATAAATTGTGAGCTGCATTGAGTCCCGTATGTGGAGAAAGGTGGGATATAAATTAAATACCAAGAGCTTAACATTTTTCCCTCCAACATTTTTTTTGTGAGAACAGGTCGGTTTTTTGTGTCCTCATCAGCAGAAAAGGGAAAAGATTTAAATGTCGATTTTGTTTGTGCAACCATGACATAAATTGAGGGGATCTTTCCTCCTTCTACACTCAGTTCTGTGCCAGTTCTGATAAGAGAAACACTACTTCTAATCTGGACATCCAACCAGAAACATGTTTGTGCTATATGTTGTTCTTTTTTGGAGTGATGGAAGACTCCTTATATTGCAAGCCTAGACTTTTGACAGCATACTGAATGGGGAAAACTATAGTGTACAGGCAGTCCTCAAGTTACAGAAATTCAAATGACATGTGACTCATAGTTAAGAATGGGAATGAAACAACAGGAAGTGAGAGGAAATCTACCCCAAGGAAGATAAATTCACTCCTGGAAAAGTTATCATAGAGAAAGGGTATCTCCACTGAAGCTTTCTATCAACGCTTGTTTCCACAATAAAAAATATACCTGTTCCAACTTACATACCAATTCAATTTAAGAACAACCTGTAATGTGTGGACTGCCTATATTAACAAAAAAAAAACCCATCTATTTCACTGTCTTCAATCTATTTACCGTCAGAACAATCTCACTAATGGAGATTCCTTTTCTCATGCTTCCATCCCCGTTTTCAATTTCAATTTTCCATTGTCCCTTCCTAGTCTCCACTGAGAAGTATATTTCATTACAGACTCTTTCCTGACATCCTCTCTCATACGGAGCTGCTGTCTACAAACCATGGCACAAGGCTAGCCTATATACTTTGTTTGATCACTCACAAATATTGTTTCTACTGACTTGGATTTCTGGTAGCAAGCACACTCACACATTCTTATGCATATATGTGCTTAGTAACAAAATTATTTAAGGATCTATGACCTCTAAAAGCAAAACGTGGGATAAATACAGAGATGATTTCCAAAGACATGTACCAGCAAATAGAGGTGTTCTTGATAAATAGTCAGAATATATGCTGCCACAACTTTACCCTGGGAGTCCTGCTTCAAAGATCACATTCTTTTTTTTTTACAGTATTTTCAAAAGATTACAGTGAAAGTGGGGGAACAATGTGCTCGTTATAGAAAAGCAGGAAAGGAAAGTCAAAGGCAGGGGGAAATGAAAAGGAAGAGAGAGAGAGAGAAAAAGGGAGGGGGAGGGAGGATTGTTGACTTCCGGTTCGGGTCACAGGGATGAAAACCATTGTATCCAGTTTCTTTTTCATTTGTATCATTAGATACTTTTCCCTATTATAATTAGTATGTCCTTCATCCTTATAGTTGGATTTGCATTTCTTCCTGCATGAACCTATTCAAAGGTTCCCAATTTGTCTGTTTATTCTTGAATTTATTATCCCTGTATTGTGATAAATTATCCATGCTCGTGTTTATCCAGTCCTCGATTTGTGGAGGATTTTTCTCTTTCCATTTTTGGGCAATTGTTGTTCTTGCCGCAGCTGTTATGTAGAAGGAAATCCTCTCTTCATTTTCACTTAGGTTCAAGTTTGTTATGTTCAGAAGATAAAATTCCGGTTTCATCTCAAATTTCACACTGATAACTTTTTGGGTATATTTATGTATTGTTAACCAGTATTTGTTGATTATTTTGCACCCCCACCACATGTGGAAGTGGGTGCCTAACTCTTTTTCGCATCTCCAGCATCTATTACTGTAGTTTTTGTTGAATTTGGATATTTGTAAAGGTGTCCAGTATCGTCGAAAATAAATCTTATACCAGCCTTCAATTATATTTGTAGCTTTCGTGAATTTCTTCATACGATTTCCCAGTCTTTTAACAGTATTGAGTGGCCTATGTCAAAGGCCCATTTCGTCATATTTTCTTTTATTCTCTCCTTTTCCAAATCCCATTCTAGCAGGCTTTGGTAGAGCAGTTTAATTAGTTTTTGATCCTTTTTCATTACCTTATCCCAACTTGATTCCTTGGTATTGAATCCTACTTTTCGATCTTCTTTAAAGCATTCCTTAGTTTGCCAGTAGAGAAACCAGCTCATTTTTACTGTCGAAGTCCCTTATTTCTTCTAGATGTTTCAACTCCCAAACATTATTACATTTTTTAAAGTAATTTTGAATAGGGGTGCCAATTCTCATGGGGAATTTCCCTGTTGTGAAACGCTTCGGCGGGTGACACCCACATGGGGGTTTCTCCATAGAAAAAAAGCCTATATTTCTCCCATACTTTCAAAAGGGGTCCTCTATTGTAATGGTTCTTAAAGTTACTCTCAACTTTGGCTTTGCCATACCATATGTAGGCATGCCATCCTCTTCTAAGGTCCCACCCTTCCAAAGTTAACACCTTTCCATTTTGTAAGGTCGCCCAGTCCTTGAACCACGACAGAGCACACGCCTCAAAATAAAGTTGTAACTTAGGTAAAGCTAGGCCTCCCCTAATCTTTGCGTCTGTCATTACTTTGAATTTTGTCCTAGGTTTTCTACAGTTCCAAATAATTTTTTTAAGTCTTTGTTCCAGTTATTAAAGTGTTTCCCTGATCTTAATATAGGAATTGTTTGGAACATAAATATCATTTTTGGGAGGACGGACATTTTAATTGCCGCAATTCTACCTAAAAGAGACAGCTTAAGATGGTTCAAGTTGTCTAGTTTTTTCTTAATATTTTTTCAAACATTATCGTAGTTATCTTTAATTAAATGTGAGCTGGAATTTGAGATGGTTAAACCCAGGTATTTGAATTTTTTAACAATTTCGTATGTAGTTGTATGTTGTAATTTTGCAATTCTTTCTTTGGGGATATTTTTTGTTATTATTTTGGTTATATCCTTGTTGATCTTAAAACCTGCTAATGCCCCAAATCTTTCTACTTTCTGAATCCATTTATGAATGTAATCTAGGGGGTTTTTTTAGAATGCAAACAACGTTGTCCGCATATGCTCTGACTTTGAATTCCTCTGATCTTATCCTTGTCCCAATTAATTATTTATCTTTCCTGATGTAATTCAATAGCAACTCCAGAATCATTAACAATAATAAGGGGGAGAGTGGGCATCCCTGCCTAACTCCCTTTAGTATCTTTATGTTGTCTGTTTCCGATCCGTTTATCAAGATTTTTGATGTTTGTTTGCTGTATATAGCTTTAACTGCACAAAGAAAATTATGGCCGATATCAATCTCTTTTTAAATGTCTGTCATAAATTCCCAGCTGATATTGTCAAAGGCTTTCTCTGCGTCTAGAGAGAGGAACACAACCTCCTTCTGCAGATTTTTTTCGTAATATTCTATTAAGTTCAGTATTATTCTAATATTGTCCTTTATTTGTCTTTTAGGGAGAAAGCCACATTGATCTTCCTTTATTCTTTCCCCTAACAGATTTTTCAATCTCTCTGCTAGAATGCTAGTGAAGCCCTCTCTCTCCCTTACTGTTTATATTAGTATTAGAAATACTATAGGAGGATCTGAGAACGGACAAAGAATTAAAAGGCCTGAAGATAAGATCGGAAGGTTTCAAGGTGTTAGCATTTGCAGACGACATGGTTTGCATAATGGAGAACCCAGCCCAAAATATCCAGAAATGGATATCAAAAATAGAAAACTACGGAAGATTTGCAGGTCTTAAGATAAATAGGAAAAAAACAAAAATGCTAAGTAAAAATGTTAAAACGGAAGGGAAAGATAAAATCTATAAGGACTCAGGGATAGAAGTAGTTAAAAAAGTCAAATACCTGGGCAACATAATTTCCACCTCAAATAGACATCTGTTCAAAGACAACTATGAAAAAATATGGGATACTCTGCAAAAAAAAACCTCAAAAATTGGAAATACCTAAATTTATCCATATTAGGAAAAATCTCAGTTATCAAAATGAATATATTACCTAAAATGACATTCCTATTCCAAATGATCCCGATTATAAAGACAGGAGTGTGCTTTAAGAAATGGAACAAAAACATCCTGAATTTCATCTGGGATAGAAAAAAAACCCAGGATTAAATTCAAAAATCTTATAGAATCTAAAAACAGGGGAGGATTGGCGCTACCTGACATGCAGACATACGACGAGGCAAGCGTGTTAACCTGGGTAAAAGCGTGGGCGACTTTAGAACAAAAAAAATTAACCCTGGAGGGATACGATATTAGAAGGGGATGGCACGCCTACTTATGGCACAGAAAAGTGGGAATAGAAAGGAACTTCACTAATCACTATATTAGAGCACCCTTATTAAAAATCTGGAATAAATCATAGAATCATAGAGTTGGAAGAGACCTCATGGGCCATCCAGTCCAACCCCCTGCCAAGAAGCAGGAATATTGCATTCAAATCACCCCTGACAGATGGCCATCCAGCCTCTCTTAAAAGCTTCCAAAGAAGGAGCCTCCACCACACTCCGGGGCAGAGAGTTCCACTGCTGAACGGCTCTCACAGTCAGGAAGTTCTTCCTCATGTTCAGATGGAATCTCCTCTCTTGTAGTTTGAAGCCATTGTTCCGCGTCCTAGTCTCCAGGGAAGCAGAAAACAAGCTTGCTCCCTCCTCCTTGTGGCTTCCTCTCACATATTTATACATGGCTATCATATCCCCTCTCAGCCTTCTCTTCTTCAGGATAAACATGCCCAGCTCCTTAAGCCGCTCCTCATAGGGCTTGTTCTCCAGACCTTTTATCATTTTAGTCGCTCTCCTCTGGACACATTCCAGCTTGTCAATATCTCTCTTGAATTGTGGTGCCCAGAACTGGACACAATATTCCAGATGTGGTCTAACCAAAACAGAATAGAGGGGTAGCATTACTTTCCTAGATCTAGACACTATGCTCCTATTGATGCAGGCCAAAATCCCATTGGCTTTTTTTGCCGCCACATCACATTGTTGGCTCATGTTTAACTTGTTGTCCACGAGGACTCCAAGATCTTTTTCACACGTACTGCTCTCGAGCCAGGCATCCCCCATTCTGTATCTTTTGAATTTATTTCTTTTTCCAGTTTTACCTGAATCTCATGCCTTTTCTTATTCCTGATGGACCCTTGTTGTATAAAGTGGCTTCTCAAGACCGCTTTGCTGGCATCCCAAACCATTCCTAAGTCTGTACCTTTATTCTTGTTCAATTCAAAATATCTTTCTGTTCGTAGAATTCATTGTCCCACTGAAAATAGCTGGTGGTGAGGCAATGGTGAAACAGCGCCGTGATGTCTTCTGGGAACCACTGGTTGATGAGTGCCATGGTGTCTGCAACTGGGACGATGGTAAATAGAGACACCACATCGAAGCTGATCAGTTTGTCATTTGTATTTAGCTTGAGATTGCTGATTTTTTCAATGAAGTGGGCTGAGTCCTTGATGTAGTGTGTTGTGAGCCCAATGTGGCTTTGTAACTGTGCAGCAAGAAATTTGGCTAAGTCATATGTGGGGGATCCAATGGCACTCATGATGGGTCCGAGTGGGGTGGTGTCCAGAAAGATGGAGTAGCTATGGGGAGCCCTCTCAGCCCAGTCATAGCTAACTTCTACATGGAACACTTTGAAAAACAAGCTCTTGAAACAGCAACCAAAAAGCCCACTATATGGTTCAGATATGTGGATGACACTTTCACCATTTGGAGCCATGGAGAAGAAGAACTCAACAGGTTCCTGGAACATCTTAACAACATCCACCCAAACATCCAGTTCACTATGGAAAAAGAAAAGGAAGGAAGACTGCCTTTTCTAGATGTCCTAGTCATCCGTAAACCAGATCAACAATTGGGTCACACCGTTTACAGAAAACCCACACACACAGATAGATATCTACATAAAAACTCCAACCATCACCCAAGTCAAAAAAGAAGCACCATTAAAGCCTTGGCAGACCGTGCAAAAAGAATCTGTGAACACCACCTCCTCCAAGATGAACTGAACCACCTCAACTGGGCTCTACAGGCCAATGGATATTCCACCTCAGACATCAGAAGAGCTGCAAGACCAAGAACAAGCCACGAGAGTCAAGATGAAGATCCACCCAGAGGAAAAGTGTTCCTGCCATACATCAAGGGAACCACTGACCGTAGGGAAGCTGATGAGGAAACACAACATACAAACAATCTACAACCCACCAAGAAAATCCAACAAATGCTACGTTCAGCAAAGGACAAGAGGGATCCTCTCACCTCTGCAGGAGTCTACCGTATACCATGCAGCTGTGGACAAGTCTACATAGGGTCCACCAAACGCAGCGCCCAAACACGCATCAAGGAACATGAAAGGCACTGCAGACTACTTCAACCAGAGAAGTCAGCCATAGCAGAGCACCTGATGAACCAACCTGGACACAGCATTTTATTTGAGAACACAAAAATGCTGGACCACTCTCACAACCACCATGTCAGACTACACAGAGAAACCATTGAAATCCACAAAGCATGTGGACAATTTCAACAGAAAGGAAGAAACCATGAAAATGAACAAAATCTGGCTACCAGTATTAAAAAATTCTAAAATTGCAACAGCAAAAACAGCAGAGAGGAAACAGGCAGGGACATCTAATTACCTTTCAAGAAGAGTTTGCTCCAGGCACAGTCAGCCCATTGTATGCTAATCAAGGTGGTCAGTTGAAAGATTCACACCTAGCCCAACTTACAAAAGCCCTTTGTCTCACCCTGGTCATTCCACAGATATATAAACCCCCTTTTTCCCCAGTTCCAGCAGACCTCACCTCTGAGGATGCTTGCCATAGATGCAGGCGAAACGTCAGGAGAAATGCCTCCAGAACATGGCCATATAGCCCGAAAAAACCCACAAGAACTGAGAAATAATATGCTCCTTATAACCAGCACAAATGATCAGTCTAACTGCAACATTTCACTTGTGCCTGGCGCTGTCTTCAATTTCTTAACCTTAAAAAGCTAATCTGTTACTATGATGAGACAAATCCAGTTAATACCTTCTGGAGCTGGCTATGATACATACTATAATATGTACCTCTCTTGCTCATTAAATACAACATGATCAAAGATCAACTGGAACACAAAACGAAATATGTGCCTATATATCAAGTATCCCAAATTAGATTAATACTAAGTGTAGAGAGGGAGCTGACAGATATCATGTGGGTTGGTATCTGTACCCAAGTATTCTAAACTGAAAATACGAGGTATTTTGAATGTAGAGTACAAAATATAGTATATGTCCAGGATAGTTTTGGGGGCCAAATGTAGGAATGTTGTTTTGATCTGTAAATAAGTTGAGATTAGGAGCAGTAATTAAAAAAGGAGAGGTAAATAAAACAAAACCTCTCCTTTTAAAAATGCTCTACTTGGGTAGAGCTAAAGAGAAAGAAAGGATCTGTTTATATGAGGGATTACAACAGAGGGGGTGCAGATTCCATTACTGATCTTAAAATGCCTGTATCTATACAATACTGATAAAGGAATATAAATGAGGAAGACTAATGAGAATACAACCTGACAAATTGATGCGTGGGGGGGGGGGGGGGCAAAGAAAGCCTTTTTTAGGGACCAGAGCAAAGGCACTGATAAGAGATAGATGCGAAAAATTCTCTATTATCCCCCCTTTCCCCAATCCCGAGAAAGAAAAGCAGCCCTCCGTCTTCCTCACCTTCTTTTTCAGCCATTTTGGATGCTTGAAGTAGATCAAAGTAGTGGCTCCCATTTCTATTAAGAGTTTTTACAGTTTAGGCAAGGACCACAAGCTTATAGCTGTGTGATTTTAGCATTAATGTGGCTGATACTGTGAGGTGTGGAGAAGAAGCCATAAAAATGTTCATCCACAGTCTCCTCTTTTACTGCAACAAGAGAAATGGAGAGACTGTATTAGAGGCAGTACAATATCTGCCTGAGGGCTTGCCATTGAAAGGTACCATTATTTCAAAAAAGGCATTTTTGAAAAAGTTTTATGGGACGAGGAACCAAAATCTCTGAGCTGAGATAAGGACATATCAGGTGTTATGTCCTCAAAGTTTTTCAGATTTGTAAAACACTGTATTTAGAGTGATTGAATTTCAAAGCACCGTTCTTCATAGAAGTACCTATATGCTCGAGTATAAGCCGACCTGAATATAAGCCAAGGCATCTAATTTTACCACAAGAAACTGGGAAACTTATTGACCCGAGTATAAGTCTACGGTGGGAAATGCAGAAGGTATTGGCAAATTTCCAAAATAACAGGAGGAGGGGAATAGAGGAGGAGGAGGAGGAGAGAAAGGAAAAGGAAGAGGAGACGGAAAGGAAGAAAAAGAAACAGTAGGAGGAGGAATAAAGTGAATACAAGACCCAGAAGAAGAAAGTTCCGCTATTTTCCTTTCTAAAAGAACTGCTGAACAGTTCTCACAGGAAGTTCTTCCTAATGTTCAGGTGGAATCTCCTTTCCTGTAGTTTGAAGCCATTGTTCCATGTCCTAGTTCAGTGGTTCTCAACCTGGGGTCCCCAGATGTTTTTGGCCTTCAACTCCCAGAAATCCTAACAGCTGGTAAAGTGGCTGAGATTTCTGGGAGTTGTAGGCCAAAAACATCTGGGGACCCCAGGTTGAGAACCACTGTGACCTAGTTAGTCTCCAGGGCAGCAGAAAACAAGCTTGTTCCCTCCTCCCTATGACTTCCCCTCACATATTTATACATGGCCCTCATCATGTCTCCTCTCAACCGTCTCTTCTTCAGGCTAAACATGCTCAACTCTTTAAGCTGCTCCTCAAAGGACACATTCCAGCTTGTCAACATCTCCCTTCAATTGCAGTGCCCAGAATTGGATTCCAGGTGTGATCTGACGGAGGCAGAATAGAGAAGTAGCATGACTTCCCAGGATCTAGACACTCAACTCCTATTTATGCAGGCCAAAATCCCACTGGCTTTTTTTAGCTGCAGCATCACATTGTTGGGTCATGTTTAATTTGTTGTCCACAAGGACTCCCAAGATATTTTTCACACATACTGCTGTAGAGCTAGGTGTCCCCCATTTTGTATCTTTGCATTTCATTTTTTCTGCCTAAGTGGAGTATCTTGCATTGGTCACTATTGAACTTCGTTTTGTTGGTTTTGGTCCATCTCTCTAATCTGTTGAGATCCTTTTGAATTCTACTCCTGTTTTCTAGAGAGTTTGATATCTCTACGAATTTGGCGTCATCTGAAAACTTGATGATCATGCCTTCAACCCTTCATCTAAGTCATTAATAAAGGTGTTGAACAGGACGGGACCCAGGACAGAACCTTGCGGCACTCCACTTGTCACTTCTTTCCAGGATGAAAAGGAAGCATTGGTGAGCACCCTTTGGATTGGTTCTGTTAACCAAGTACAAATCCACCTAATCGTAGTTTTTCCTAGCCCACATTGGACTAGTTTGTTTGCCAGAAGGTTATGGGGCACCTTACTGAAATCCAGACGCACTACATCCACGGTGTTCTCTGCATCTACCCGGCTTCTAACTCTATAGAAAAAAGAGATCAGATTACTCTGGAATGACCTGTTTTTGATAAATCCATGTTGACTATTAGCAATGACCACAATCCTTTCTAAGTGTTTGAAGACCACTTTCTTAACAATCTTTTCCAGAATCTTGCTTGGTATCAACTTGAGGCTGAACGGACAGTAATTGTTTGGGTCATCCTTTTTCTTCTTCTTGAAGATAAGGACCACATTTGCCCTCCTCCAGTCTGCTGGGATTTCTCCTGTTCTCCAAGAACTCTCAAAGATGATTGCCAGTGTTGCTGAAATTACTTCCACTAGTTCCTTCAATACACTTGGATGTAGTTGATCTGGCCTAGGAGATTTGAATTCGTTTAGAGCGGCCATGTATTCCTGGATAACTTGTTTCCCTATTTGGGGTTGGATTTCCCCTAATCTTTCATCCACTCCATGTTGCTGAAGTTGAGAATGACTTTCTTTTTGTGAGAAGATCGAGGCAAAGAAGGCATTAAGTAGTTCTGCCTTTTTTCCTATCCCTTGTCAGAATTACCCCATCTTCTCCTTGCAGAGGCCCTAACAGTTCCTTGTTTTTCCTTATTTTTTTACAGACATAAGCAAATAAACCCATTTAATTGTTTTTAATTTCCCTAGGAAACCTGAGCTCATTTTACACTTTAGCCTTGTGAATCTTTTTTCTACAGGAGTTAGTTATTTATCTTTGATGATTTCTCCCCTTTCCCACTTCTTTTTTTAAAAAAGAATTTTTATTAAGATATTTTCCCAATTGTGTTTGTGTGTGTGTGTGTGTGTGTGTGTGTGTGTGTATGAATAGGGAAAAAGGGGAAGTAGGGGGGAAAGGGAGGAAATAGAGGGAGAAAGGGAAAGGAATTTGAACTGAGGGTAAGGGTATAAAGTTTCCCTTACCCTCTTTCCAGGATGAAAAGTTGAGTAAGGGGGGAGGGGAATTGGCTGGCTTCCAATCTTCGTTGTGATTATAAGTCTCTTACTTGCATTAACGTCTTCCTTTTTCTCATCCTCTTTCTTTTTAAATTCTAAGACGTATATACAGTTCTTGATAATTATCCACAGTAGTATCCTCATTTTTTCTTGTTTCATATAATTAGCTAATAATGTCTAATCCATAAACTTTTTGTAGTTGCCTTTCCAATCTGCTAATATGTGTTATTTTATCCATGCTCATAACTTCCACCATTTTTGTCAGTCATTCTTTGGTGAAGGGATTTCATTTGCTCTCCAATGTCTCGCAAACATTATTCTGGCCATTGAAACCAAATAGTTAAATAAGATGTATTTATTTCTTTCCAATTTTATATCTACCATACCCAACGGAAAACATTCTGATTTCATCTGTAATTTTATTTGTAGAATCTCCTGAATTGCTGTGTGTATTTCTGTCCAAAAGTTCTTTGCTTTCTTACAGCTCCACCACATATGAAAAAAGGTACCTCTCTTCACATTTACAGCATTTTGTGTTCATGTTTTCATAGTATTTTGCTAATTTGTCTGGGGTAATATACTATTGGTGCACAATTTTATACCAATTTTCTTTCATATTGTAAGGATATGTGTATTTCAATTTAATGTTCCAGATAATGTTTTCGATAGAGTTACAAGCTGGATAGAGGCAGGGAATGCCGTGGATGTGGCGTACTTGGATTTCAATAAGGCCTTCAACAAGGTCCCCCATGACCTTCTGGCAAACAAACTAGTCCAATGTGGGCTAGGCAAAACTACGGTGAGGTGGATCTGTAATTCGTTAAATGGACGAACCCAGAGGGTGCTCACCAATGCTTCCTCTTCATCCTGGAAAGAAGTGACAAGTGGAGTGCCGCAGGGTTCCATCCTGGGCCCGGTCCTGTTCAACATCTTTATTAATGACTTAGATGAAGGGTTAGAAGGCATGATCATCAAGTTTGCAGATGACACCAAATTGGGAGGGATAGCCAATACTCCAGAGGACAGGAGCAGGATTCAAAACGATCTTGACAGATTAGAGAGATGGACCAAAACTAACAAAATGAAGTTCAACAGTGACAAATGCAAGATACTCCACTTTGGCAGGAAAAACGAAATGCAAAGATACAAAATGGGGGACGCCTGGCTCGAGAGCAGTACGTGTGAAAAAGATCTTGGAGTCCTCATGGACAAGTTAAGCGAGCCAACAATGTGATGTGGCGGCAAAAAAAGCCAATGGGATTTTGGCCTGCATCAATAGGAGCATAGTGTCTAGATCTAGGGAAGTCATGCTACCCCTCTATTCCGCTTTGGTTAGACCACACCTGGAATATTGTGTCCAATTCTGGGCACCACAATTGAAGAGAGATATTGACAAGCTGGAATGTGTCCAGAGGAGGGCGACTAAAATGATCAAGGGTCTGGAGAACAAGCCCTATGAGGAGCGGCTTAAGGAGCTGGGCATGTTTAGCCTGAAGAGAAGGCTGAGAGGAGATAAGAGCCATGTATAAATATGTGAGAGGAAGCCACAGGGAGGAGGGAGCAAGCTTGTGTTTTCTGCTTCCCTGGAGACTAGGACGCGGAACAATGGCTTCAAACTACAAGAAAGAAGATTCCATCTGAACATTAGGAAGAACTTCCTGACTGTGAGAGCCGTTCAGCAGTGGAACTCTCTGCCCCTGAGTGTGGTGGAGGCTCCCCTTTGGAAGCTTTTAAACAGAGGCTGGATGGCCATCTGTCAGGGGTGATTTGAATGCAATATTCCTGCTTCTTGGCAGGGGGTTGGACTGGATGGCCCATGAGGTCTCTTCCACCTCTTTGATTCTATGAAATCCATAGAGGGTTTTTAAAAATTTGTCTTTATGTCTCTTCCACATTTCGATTAAAGCTGAACTCCAAAAATTGTTACAGCTTCTTTTCATTTTTCCTTTTATCCTACCATAAATAGGAATGCCACCCTTGTCTTAAATTGAATCCTTCCAATGTCAAGATTTTCATTTTTAAAGTAGTCCAATCTCATGATATAATTTCAAATCTAGAAGCCCAAAGCCTCTTTCAGATTGACGAATTTTATCCTCACTTTTTATCCGAATAAAAGGAATTTTATCAAATCTTTATTCCAATTGTTAAAGATCTGCATATTTCTTAAAATGGGTATTGTTTGGAATAAATACAGAATTTTTGGAAGGATGTTCATTTCAATTGTGGCTATTCTTCCAAAAAGTGATAAATTTAGGTGTCTCCAATTTTCACTGTTTTTTTTCTTTCCGCTTTATAGTTATTTTTCAGAAGCTGTGAATTGGTTATATTTATTCCTAGATATTTGATCTTACTGGATATCTGTATTCCTGAAATTTCTTTCAGTAGTTCCTCTCTTGGTTTAGTCATTTTTTGTTAGTATCATTGTTTTTTTCTTATTCATGTTGAGTCCTGGTACTCTTCCACATTCCTCTATTTTATCTAGTCAATTTTTAATATTTCCCAGCGGATCTTCAACTATACATATTAAGTCATCAATAAAAGCTCAAATCTTAAAATACTCTTTTTTTTTTTGCCCCTACCATGTTTTTGTCTTCTCGAAACATTTTTAATAGAATTTCCATTGATAAAATGAACAGTAAGAAAGGGTGATAGTGGGCAGCCTTGACATGTTCCTTTATCTTTATTTTTTAGCTGATTGCCATTTATTATTATTTTGGCATCTTATTTGTTGTAAATTGATTTTATTGCATTTGTAGTTTGGCGCCCCATATCCAATTCTGGTATTAACAATATTTTAACAAATCCCAATTTAGTCTATAAAAGGCCTTTTTGGCATCCAGTGCAATCAGCCAGTTCCTTTTGATTATTTTTCTCATGATTTTTCATTATGTTTATAATTGTTCTGATTTTTTATGGCATCTTTGTGACAAGAATCCTGTATGATCTTCATGTATTCAATCTTTTAAAATATTTTAAATGTTCTGCTAGGATGTTTGTAAAGATCTTATAATCAATATTCAGGAAGGTTATCTGTCTGTAAAATTTGACATTGGTTGGGTCTGAATTTTCCTTGGTTATCATAGTAATGTTTCCAATTACCAGGAATCTGGGATATTTTGAAAGGTTAGTGCCTGATTCATTATTTCTTTTAAACATGTTATCAGTTCTTCTTCCATTTCTGTATGGTAAATTGCTATAGAGTCATCTGGTCCTGGGGCCTTACTGTTGTCAAACTTCTTAATGGATCTCTTGATCTCTTCTTTTGTTATTTCTTCCTTTAATATTTCTCTTTGTTGTTCTGATATGTTTTGCAGGTTTTGTCTTTCCAGGTATTTCATTTTATTTTTGCCAATTGCTCTGTTTCTAGAAAATCCCTGTTTCATCAGGAGCTCTAACTCCTGTTTTACTTCTATATTCTATGGATTTTTTGAAAATTTCTCCTCTGTTTCTGTTATGGTTTTCTGTACTTGGTTAAATTTTTCATTGTACAATTTATTTTTGAATGCCTTTTGTTGTATTAGATAGCCTCTCATTACTCTTTTCCACTTCTTGTGCATGTCTCTTATGAGTCTTAGCCCAGTTAGAAGTTCTTTGGATATCCATTCTGTTTTCTTTGTACTTGTAATGTTTTTTCTCTTTGTTGGCACTCTTTGCAATTGCGCCTTGAGTATTTCACTCTTGAAAAACTCCCATCCATTCTGAACTCCCTTATCTTTTAGTATTGGCATCCATTGAATGCTGCTCAGTAGTTCCTTCAATTTTTGGAAGTCCAGAATGCAGGTTTGAATTGTCTTAGTTTCAGCCTTCCTTAGTATTGCAAACTGCAGGAGCACATGGTCACTTGCCCCAAAAGATTTGACCACTTCAACTACATTGATCAGGTCCTCCGCATTTGATAGGATGAGATTGAGAGTAGCTTCTTCTACCTTCTGGATCATAAAGTTGTCCACAAGTCAAGCGAGGAATTTGTTGGACTTTGTACTTTTGGCCGAGTTTGTTTTCCAGCCAATATCGGGATAGTTGAAATTACCCATGACTACTATCTTCTTTGTGCCTGTTTAGTAAACTGTTGACAGAAGGCTTTGTCGAGTTCTTCATCCTCGCTCAGAGGTCTATAGTAGCTGCCCACAATGAGATCTTTTTGAGTTTCGGTTCCCTTGATTCTTCTCCAGATGCTTTCAAGCTGATGTCCCGGATTGCAGTCTTCAATCTCTTCTGCGGTGTAACTATTTTTATATATGAGGTTACTTCCTCTTCTATTTCCCTTGTTCTGTTTCTGTGAAAGAGGTTATAGCCCTTGATGGCTACATTCCAGTAATAGGAGTCATCTTACCAGGTTTCAGTGATGCCTATGTGATTGTAAGTGTTACGTTGTGCTAAAAGTTGGAATTTGTCTTATTTCCCATGCTCTGTGCATTAGTGTAAAGACATGTACGCTCCTGGAACCTTTCCCAGAGCTGTGTATTTGGAATTATTATGCTCTTGGGACTTGGTCCTGGCTGTGTTTGTGCCTTTTGGTAGTTCCTGGCGGCCGTGGGTAAAGTACTGTTCGTAAGGCTGTTGTCCCCCTCCCCTTGTGGACCTAATTTAAAATGCGCCTGATGTGGTTTGCGTGTTTGTGAGCAAAATGGTGTTTTCCTACTTTTGTGAGATGCACCCCATCCCTTGCCAATAGGCCATCCTCCTGGCAAAGCATGCCATGGTCGAGGAAGACAAAGTGTTCCTCCTGACATCTTTTTCTAAGCCAGTTATTGGCCTGTACTATTTTTTGGCCCTTAGAGGACTACATCTTGCAACAGGGAGGAGGGGCGGGGGAAGAAAAGATCACATGTTCATTACACTGTTTTGTCTTTGTTCTGAGAGCTTGAAAATAATTTGTGATCTTTTGAAAAGTATGCCTAGCAGTATCATTGGTTCCTACATGAATCAGTATGAGGGAGGGTGTGATGTAGTTTGAGAAGCCTGGTGAGCCTCTGAGTGATGTGTTGTATTTTTGCCCCGGGAGGCAGCATACCCATCCAGTCTGGAAATTATGGCTTCCGTTCCTCTAATGAGAGAGTCACTTACTACCAAGACCTGTTTTCTTTGAGAAATGCTGCTTTAGTAGATGATCTGCGTAGGGAACTTGACAGGTGGAGTGTGTCCCTGTTGGTTCTCCTGGACTTCTCAGCAGCCTTCTATACTGTAGACCATGGTAACCTTCTGGAATGGGGCTTGGGGCCACTGTTTTCCATTGGCTCCAGTCTTTCCTGGAGGATCATTCCCAGATGGTGTTGTAGGGGGACTCCTATTCAACCCTGTATCCATTACTCTATGGGATCCTGCAGGATTCAATATTGTTCCCCATGTTGTTTAACATCTACATGAAACCACAGGGAGAAATCATCCAGAGTTTTGGAGTTCAATGTCATCTGTACCAGTACTTGGCAGTCTGGATGAGGGCGAACAAATTGAAATTGAATCCAGGCAAGACAGAGGTCAGTCAAAAGGCTGAACAGGGTACAGGGTTGCAGCCTGCGTTAGATGGGGTTACACTCCCTCTTGGACTCATAGCTGAGCCTGAAACTTGCGGTTTCGATGGTTGCCAGGGGAGCTTTTGCACTGTTAAAACTTGTGCATCAGCTGCATCCGTACCTTGGGAAGTCAGACTTGGCCATGGTACTCCATGCTCTGGTTACATCCCAAACTGACTATTGCAAGGCACTCTACATGAAAACTGTTCAGAAGCTTCAAATGGTCCAACCTTGAAGATTGTTCAGAAGGTTCAAATGGTCCAACAGGTGGCAGCCACAGAGTTCACCAGAGCAGCATAGAGAGAGAGGACAGCCCTCCTCTTGTGTCAACTCCACTGGCTGCCAGTTTGCTACCAAGCACAATTCAAAGTTCTGGTTTTAGCCTATAAAGTCCTAAACAGTTTCGGCCCAGCTTATCTCCCACTATGATCCATCTTGGAGGTTAAGATTGTCAGGAGAGGCCCTGCTCTTGATCCCACCCCCCTTGCAAACATGACTGTTGTGCACGGGAAACAGGGCCTTCTCAGTGAAGGCCCCTTGTCTGTAGAGCCCCCTTCCCAGTGACATTAGACTGCCCCCCTCCCTCCTAGGCTTCAGAAAAAAACTAAAAACTTCATTCTGGGATCAGACTTTTGGTCATTAATGGGAGCAAGGCAATAAGCGATTACAAATTAATTTTAATGACAACCTGAACTGGCTCTGGTATATGATCTGGACTATATGATTTTAATTGTTGTTTTAATGCTATGTTTTAATTGGATGGTTTCAATGTTTTTGTTTATTAATTGATATATGTATAAATGTGGCATTGAATTGTTGCCTTTGTAAGACGGCTTGAGTTCCCTTCGGGGTTGAGAAAGGCGGGATACAAGTATGGTAAACAAACAAACAAATTTTGCTCTGTTGCACCATTGCAATTGTTTGCCCCAAACTTTTATCTTTTTGGTAGGTTAACTGCTTTTTAACCTCTTGAAGTTTTGAAGATTTAGATACGTCTGTTTTAACTGTTGTAAGCCACTTGCTTGTGTTGGTAGATGTTCCATATGTGCATCTTCTTTAGGTCAAAAATAAATACATAGATAGGAACATAGGGGGATTTTAAACTTTTTTTAATGTTGCCATGAACAGTCTAAAAAGAAAATTGGAAAAGAACAGAGAGGAAAAGTATGTAGTTGTATGGCTCTCACCTTTCGCTTATACCAAATGTTGTAAGAAATGAAAAAGAGATAGCGAACAGCTGTTTGGCGTAGATAAGTTTCCACCTCACTCAAGAGGCCCAAAAATAGCTTCATGAACTTAATGAGCAGCTGTCTTAACTTCTCCTGTTTTGCTTTGTAGTCAGTATGTCCCAGGAGCCAGAGAAAGGATTCAGGGTATGACAGTAGCAATTATGGCAAGGAATGGGGATGTCTGAAGACTACATAGAGTGGGAGTCTGAGAAAAAGATTCCAACACACTCTGAGACAACATATTCCACTGTTTTATAAACAGAGTGAATGTAGTTCATTTCTACCAAACATCTTGCCACATATCTAATTAGAATTATCTTATCTCTTACACAACCACATACTGTTAGCAAAGTTCATATTCTAGTCCCAGAATTACTTAGGATGCAATCATGACAATAAGATGGAATATGGTATTATAATAATGAAGTGCAAATGGGTCCACATACCTCAATTTTGTTGTTTTCCCCTATTTCCAGTTTGTATATGCTTTTGAATTCTCTGTCGTCAACTTGGCTAGGAAGATGTTCCTGTTCTGGGCTTTCCATTGTACATGTTCCACTATTTCTATACTATTAAGTGAGTCAACATGTTGTAGCGTTTGGTGTTTGGACTGAGTGTTCAACACCATGATTTGTTATCTCCATGAACACCTTTTGGGTGATATTGGGCAAGTCATATTATCTAGCCATAGATGAAGGTAAGGGTAAATCCTCTCTGAACATTTTTTTTAAAAAACTATGATAGGTTTATTTTAGTGCAGTGGTTCTCAATCTGGGTTCCCAAGATGTTTTTGGCCTTCAACTCCCAGAAATCCTGACAGCTGGTAATCATCTGGGGACCCCAGGTTGAGAACCATTGTTTTAGAGTGACCATAACTAAAAAAAAATACTTAAAGGCAAATAACAACTTATTATACAGGCCTAATAAAAAGTAGGTTTAGAAAGAAAGTAAAAATGTATATTGACTCTGTACATGAAGAAAAATGTTTTATAAAGAAACTGAAATATTACAGCCAGAAGGAGATGGACAGTCAGAAGGAGATGGGTGGGAGGGATAGCCAATACTCCAGAAGACAGGAGCAAAATTCAAAATGATCTTAACAGATTACAGAAGTGGGCAAAAAACAACAAAATGGAGTTCAACAGTGACAAATGCAAGACACTCCACTTAGGCAGAAAAAAATGAAATGCAAAGATACAGAATGGGGGACGCATGGCTCAAGAGCAGTACATGTGAAAAATCTTGGGGTCCTCGTGGACAACAAGTTAGACATCAGCCAACAATGTGATGCGGTGGCAAAAAAAAAGTCAACGGGATTGTTACTTGCATCAATAGGAATATAGTGTCTAGACCCAGGGAAGTCATGCTACCCCTCTATTTTGCCTTAGTTAGACCACACCTGGAATACTGTCTCCAATTCTGGGCACCACAGTTGAAAAGAGATGTTGACAAGCTGGAATGTGTCCAGAGGAGAACGACTAAAATGATCAAGGGTCTGGAGAACAAGCCCTATGAGGAGCGGCTTAAAGATCTAGGCATGTTTAGCAGAGAAGGCTGAGAGGAGACATGATAACCGTGTATAAGTATGTGAGAGAAAGTCATAGGGAGGAAGGAGCTAGCTTGTTTTCTGCTGCCCTGGAGACTAGGATGCAGAACAATGGCCTCAAAGTACAAGAAAGGAGATTCCATCTGAAAATTAGGAAGAACTTCCTGACTTTGAACTTTCGGCAGTGGAATTCTCGGCCCCGGAGTGTAGTGGAGGCTACTTCTTTAGAGGCTTTTAAGCAGAGGCTGGATGGCCATCTGTCGGGAGTGCTTTGAATGAGATTTTCCTGCTTCTTAGCAGGGGGTTGGACTGGATGGCCCATGAGGTCTTTTCCAACTCTATGATTCTTCTGCCAACCTAGCTGTTCGAAAACATGCAAATATGAGTAGATCGATAGGTACCACTCCAGAAGGAAGGTAACGGTGCTCCATGCAGTCATGCTGGCCACATGACCTTGGAAGTGTTTACAGACAATGCCGGCTCTTTGGCTTAAAAATGGAGATGAGCACCAACCCCCAGAGTCAGACACAACTGGACTTAATGTCAGGGGAAAACCTTTACCTATGATTCTATGACAGATTCCCACAATTTCTAGAGAATAAGCACTTGGTAGAATTGTGCTATTTATTTATCGTGTCATCATGTCATCAGCAACCATACCAATGTGTTACAATTCTAACAGAACAAAACAAACACACAGATTAAAAAGAAAAAGAAAAAAACACACAGATTTTGCAAACTTGGTAGTTGGTTAAACGTCCTTTGACCAGTATCTGGCCACTTGGAGTGCCTCTGGTGTTGCCGCAAGAAGGTGCATGTGGCAGGACTCAGGGTGCATTGCAGCAGGTGGTCTGTGGTTGGTTCTTCTCCGCACTCGCATGCCCTGTAGCCCCATTTCTTAAGATTGGCTCTGCATCTCGTGGTGCCAGAGTGCAGTCTGTTCAGCGCCTTCCAAGTCGCCCAGTCTTCTGTGTGCCCAGGGGGAGTCTCTCATCTGGTATCACCCATGGATTGAGGTGCTGGGTTTGGGCCTGCCACTTTTGGACTCTCGCTTGCTGAGGTGTTCCAGCGAGTGTCTCTGTAGATCTAAGAAACTATGTCTTGTTTTAAGTCGTTTGCGTGCTGGCTGATACCCAAACAGGGGATGAGCTGGAGATGTCTCTGCCTTGGTCCTTTCACTATTGGCTGCTACTTCCCGGCGGATGTCAGGTGGTGCAATACCGGCTAAGCAGTGTAATTTCTCCAGTGGTGTAGGGCGCAGACACCCTGTGATAATGCGGCATGGCTCATTAAGAGCCACATCTACTGTTTTAGTGTGGTGAGATGTGTTCCACACTGGGCATGCATACTCAGCAGCAGAGTAGCATAGCGCAAGGGCAGATGTCTTCACTGTGTCTGGTTGTGATCCCCAGGTTGTGCCAGTCAGCTTTCGTATGATGTTTCTAGCGCCCACTTTTTGTTTGATGTTCAGGCAGTGTTTCTTGTAGGTCAGAGCACGGTCCAAAGTGACTCCCAGGTATTTGGGTGTGTTGCAATGCTCCAGCGGGATCCCTTCCCAGGTAATCCTCGGGAGCTTGGGATACTTGTCTGTTCTTAAGGTGAAAGGCGCATGTCAAGAATTGTGGTGATCTTGGCTAAGTAACGTAAACTAAATCATATGGAGGATGAAGGCAGTATTCCTAAGCTACAAAGATAAACATTGGAGATGGGGATTTTTTTTTTTGCTACAGGTGGTACTTAGGAAGCTGGTATAGTATAAATATATAATGGCATATACGCTGAAGCAAAATGTCCAAGCCTTTCTGTGTCTTCACACAGATGTGTCCAGGAAATAAACTGGATGAGCTTGAACTGCTATTTGAGAAGGCATTCAACTGAGCGCTACGGCAACTGGTAATTGACAACTGGAACGGAATACGGATTACGATATTGGTTATGATTCTATGATGTGACGGAGCGGATTATTTAGTGTAACCAGATTATAGTGTATTATTGTTGTATTGATTCCCTGTTTTGCCCTTTTTGTAAACTGTTTTTATATGTTGTGCACCGCCGCGAGTCGCCCTAGGGCTGAGAGCGGCGGTCAATAAATGCAGTAAATAAATAAAATAAATAAATAAATAAATAGGAGAGAAAATTTAATGCAATATAATAAACGTAGTGGAGTCTTGGTAAACTACCCAAATAACTGTAATATGGCATATTGTCTTCTCATTGGAAAAACCAACTGCTATCTGCTTTATTTGAACATATTCCACACTCATAAAGATAACAAGCAATTAAAACCTCTATCCTGAGCTATAGTTATAGTGTGCATTATTATTAATATTTCAAGGCTCCAGGTCCAGATGGCTTCATGGCCGTTTTTTATAAAACAATGGCAAAAGAAATAATATCATACTTAAAATATTACTAAATAAGATCATGGAAGACAAGATTTTTCCAGAGACATGGAAACTAGCAAATATAACTCTAATACATAAAGAAGGGACAGATGAGACAGATTTAAGAAACTACAGACCGATTTCCCTACTCAATTTAGATTATAAAATTTTCACAGATATACTTGGAGAAAGAATGAAGGGTTTCTTAAAGAACTGGATAGACGAAGATCAATCTGGCTTCCTACCAGGCAGACATATAGGAGACAAACTGAGTAACATATTAGATGTAATCGAATACTACGGAACACATCATGAAGAAGAAATGTTCTTTAATGGCTGTAGACGCCGAAAAGGCCTTTGACAACCTGAGTTGGGAATTTTTTAAAGAAATATTTAGAGAACTAGATATAGGTCATAATTTCCGAAACGCCATTGAAGCAATCTACAAAGAGCAAAAAGCAGTGCTATGGATAAATGGACAACCTTTGAAAGAAATCTCAATTGAAAAATGCGCTAGACAGGGATGCCCGTTATCGCCATTGATCTTTGTCATGGCACTAGAAATCCTGTTAAGAAACATAAAGAAGGATGAAAATCTGACCGGCTTAAAAGTTGGAAGACAGATATACAAATACCGAGCTTTTGCAGACGACCTGATCTGCATCATTGAAAATCCAAGAGAAAACATCATAAACTAGCTAGGAAAAATAGAAGAGTTTGGGAATCTTGCAGGTTTTACTTCTTCTGAGAGCTGACTAGCCACAGATTCCAACCATGTAGGGGGGGGGGGGACCGGAGGAGGGTGGCGCCATTCGGGTTGTATGGGGGAGGAGATTTGCTGGTCACCAACACCCCAAGGAGAAGCGCAACAGACTTCTTGCGACCCTGGAGAAGGTAGGAAGTGGTAGGCCCCATGGCAGTCCCCTCGGTCTTAAGGTCCTGCTGATTAATGCTAGATCTGTCAATGGTAAGACCGCTGCCATTCAGAACTTGATCCTGGATGAGAGGGCAGATCTGGCTTGCATTACTGAGACCTGGTTGGATGAGCTGGGGGGAGTAAATCTCACTCAGCTATGTCCACTGGGTTTCGGAGTGCATCAGCAGGCCAGACGGGGGGGCGGGGAGGAGGGGTCGCAGTAGTCTTTCGGCAATCCATCGCCGTGGTCAGATGTGCTGTTCCGCAAGCACCTGGGTTTGAGTGTGTCCACCTGAAGGTGGGGAACCGTGACAGTGTGGGGTTTCTGCTGGTGAACCGCCCACCCAGCATTTTCCCTATCTGAGCTAGCAGAGGTGGTCTCCAATTCGGCCTTGGCTTCCCAGCGCTTGGTGGTGCTGGGAGACTTTAACATCCATGCCAAGACCTCCTTCTCCGGCGCCATGACAACCATGGGACTGTCAAATTATATCTGGACCCACCCATCAGGCTGGACATACACTCGACCTAGTTTTTGTGGCAGACAGTGGAATGATCAGAGTGGAAGAACAAAACATCCTTCTGGTGTCATGGTCTGATCACTATCTGATCAGTTTTAGACTTTCTGCGACCCTCAACCTTCGCAGGGGTGGAGGACAGATTAAGATGGTCCGCCCCAGGAGACTGATGGATCCGGATGGATTCCTGAGGAATCTTGGGGTTCTTCCTGCCATGGAGCCTGGCGATTCTGTCGACGCCTTGGTGGATCTCTACAATAGGGAGATGTCCAGGGCGATAGACACGATTGCTCCCGAACGTCCCATCATGTTGCGTCGTGACAGGCCGTCTCCCTGGTTTACTGGGGAGCTGGCTGTGATGAAGCACACGAGAAGGGGGCTAGAGCGCGTTTGGAGGAGATCTCGGGACGTGTCTGACCAAGCACGGGCTAAAGCCTCTCTTAAGGCATATTCCATGGCTATACGGGTGGCCAGGGAATCTTTCACAACCACCCGTATAGCGTCTGCAGCAAATAGATCATTGGAGCTGTTTCGGGTTGTTGGGGAACTCCTTCACCCACCTGTGGAGGAGACCTTCGATGACCCAGCAACTTGGTGTTGCGAGTTCGCACACCATTTTGCAGGCAAAGTTGCTCAGATACGCCTTGAGCTTGACTCCAATTTCATCGCAGCCCCAGAAGAGGTGATTGAGGCATCTGCTTGTCCAATTTCGTGGGATTCTTTTAGGCTTGTTCTTCCTGAGACCGTGGAAGAGGTCCTTGGGGCTGTGAGGGCGACCACTTCAGCTCTTGACCCTTGCCCATCGTGGCTAATTAAATCGGCCAGGGAGGGGTTGGTTTGTGTTGATCATTAATGCATCGTTGGAGCAAGGGATCTTTCCATCTAATTTGAAACAGGCTGTGGTACGTCCACTCCTCAAAAAGGCTTCCCTTGACTCCACGGTGCTGAACAATTACAGACCGATCTCCAACCTCCCTTTTTTGGGTAAGGTGCTGGAGCGGGAGGTCGCCTCCCAGCTCCAGGGCTTTTTGGATGACATCAACTACCTAGATCAGTCACAGTCTGGTTTCAGGCCTGGTCACGGCACCGAGACAGCCTTGGTCGCCTTGGTGGATGACCTCCGCAGAGAGCTGGACAGGGGGAGTGTGACTCTGTTGGTTCTCTTGGACATCTCAGCGGCTTTCGATACCATCGATCATGGTATCCTTCTGGGTCGTCTCTCTGGGATGGGTCTCGGGGGCACGGTTTTGTCGTGGCTCCGGTCCTTCCTGGAGGGACGAACCCAGATGGTGAAGCTGGGAGACGCCTGCTCGGACCCCTGGCCTTTGACCTGTGGGGTCCCGCAAGGCTCTATTCTGTCTCCCATGCTTTTTAACATCTACATGAAACTGCTGGGAGAGGTCATCCGGAGTTTTGGAGTTGGGTGCCATCTCTACGCAGATGACACACAACTCTACTACTCTTTTCCACCTAATTCCAAGGAGGCCCTCGAGTGCTGGACGAGTGCCTGGCCGCTGTGGCTATCTGGATGAGGAGGAACAAGCTGAAGATCAATCCTGACAAGACAGAGGTCCTCCTGGTCGATCGCAAACCGGATCTGGGTATAGGGTGGCAACCTGTGCTGGACGTGGTTACACTCCCCCTGAAGCCACAGGTCCGCAGTTTGGGAGTCCTCTTGGATTCATCGCTCACGCTTGAGGCTCAGGCGTCGGCGGTGTCCGGGAGTGCTTTTGCACAATTGAGACTCGTGCGCCAGCTATGACCGTACCTCGCGAAGGCTGATCTGGCTGAGGTGGTCCATGCCTTGGTCACCTCTAGATTTGACTACTGCAATGCGCTCTACGTGGGGCTGCCCTTGAAAACGGCTCGGACGTTCCAACTGGTCCAACGGGCAGCAGCCAGGATGTTAACCGGGGCTCCTTACAGAGAGAGGTCAACCCTCCTGTTCAAGGAGCTCCACTGGCTGCCGTTTATCTACTGAGCCCAATTTAAGGTGCAGGTGCTTACCTACACAGCCCTGAACGGTTTGGGACCACCCTACCTACGTGACCCCATCTCCGTCTACGAACCCACACGTTCACTTCGGTCATCTGGAGAGGCCCTGCTCGTGATCCCGCCTGCGTCACAAGCGCGCTTGGTGGGGACTCGAGACAGGGCCTTTTCTGTGGTGGCCCCCGACTCTGGAACGCCCTCCCAAAAGATCTTAGACAGGCCCCTACATTGGCAGTCTTCAGAAAGAACTTGAAGACCTGACTGTTCCGATGTGCCTTCTCAGATTAGGAATCTCCAATACCAAGTCCTAGAAGCACTTTAGTAGAACTGAGATTGCTGCACACCGCACACTGCACTTACTTTATCCTACATACCTCCTGCCACATCAGAACTTTTAATCTTGTACCCATTACTCTGGCCCGGCCCAGTTTTATAGTGTCTTGATGTATTGTTATTGTTTGTTGTTTATACTGCTTAACTGTTTTTAATTTGCTTTAGGTATTGTATTGATATATTGTGTTTTGAGGACTTGGCCTATGTAAGCCGCATCGAGTCCTTCGGGAGATGCTAGCGGGGTACAAATAAAGTTATAATAATAATAATAATAATAATAATAATAATAATAATAATAATAATAATAATAAACAGGAAAAAGTCAGTGATATTGACTAAGAATATAACCAAAAAAGTCAAGAAAAATTAAAAGAAAGTACCGGGTTACAAATCTCCATGAAAATAAAATATATAGGAGTTCAATTAACAGCAAAAAATTCCCAATTGTTAAAAAACGATTATGAGACAAAATGGGCTGAGATAAAGAAAGACCTAAAAAATTGGAACAACTTAACTTTATCGTTATTGGGAAGAATTGCCACTAGTAAAATGAACATTTTGCCAAAGGTTCTATACCTTTTCCAGAATGTTCCGATAATCAGAAACAACAGATTATTTAACGACTGGAACAAAAAAAATTAAAATTTATCTGGAAAGGGGAAAAAAAACGAGAATAAAGTTTAGATACCTGACGGACAGGGACAGAGGAGGGTTAGGCCTACCATAGAATCATAGAATCAAAGAGTTGGAAGAGACCTCATGGGCCATCCAGTCCAACCCCCTGCCAAGAAGCAGGAATATTGCATTCAAATCACCCCTGACAGATGGCCATCCAGCCTCTGTTTAAAAGCTTCCAAAGAAGGACCCTCCACCACACTCTGGGGCAGAGAGTTCCACTGCTGAATGGCTCTCACAAGTCAGGAAGTTCTTCCTCATGTTCAGATGGAATCTCCTCTCTTGTAGTTTGAAGCCATTGTTCTTCAGGCTAAACATGCCCAGCTCCTTAAGCCGCTCCTCATAGGGCTTGTTCTCCAGACCCTTTTATCATTTTAGTCCTCTCCTCTGGACACATTCCAGCTTGTCACTATCTCTCTTGAATTGTGGTGCCCAGAATTGGACACAATATTCCAGGTGTGGTCTAACCAAAGCAGAATAGAGGGGTAGCATTACTTCCCTAGATCTAGACACTATGCTCCTATTGATGCAGGCCAAAATCCCATTGGCTTTTTTGCCACATCACATTGTTGGCTCATGTTTAACTTGTTGTCCACGAGGACTCCAAGATCTTTTTCACACGTACTGCTCTCGAGCCAGGCATTGTCCCCATTCTGTATCTTTGCATTTCGTTTTTCCTGCCAAAGTGGAGTATCTTGCATTTGTCACTGTTGAACTTCATTTTGTTAGTTTTGGCCATTCATCTCTCTAATCTGTCAAGATCCCTTTGAATCCTGCTCCTGTCCTCTGGACTGTTGGCTCTCCCTCCCAATTTGGTCCCGTCTGCAAACTTGATGATCCTGCCTTCTAGCCCTTCATCTAAGTCATTAATAAAGATGTTGAACAGGACCGGGCCCAGGACGGAACCCTGCGGCACTCCGCTCGTCACTTCTTTCCAGGATGAAGAGGAAGCATTGGTGAGCACCCTCTGGGTTCGTCCATTTAACCAATTACAGATCCACCTCACCGTAGTTTTGCCTAGCCCACATTGGACTAGTTTCCTTGCCAGAAGGTCATGGGGACCTTGTCGAAGGCCTTACTGAAATCCAGGTACGCTACATCCACGGCATTCCCCGCATCTACCCAGCTTGTAACTCTATCGAAAAAAGAGATCAGATTAGTCTGGCATGACTTGTTTTTGATAAATCCATGTTGACTATTAGCAATGACCGCATTTGTTTCTAAGTGTTTGCAGACCACTTCCTTAACAATCTTTTCCAGAATCTTGCCTGGTATTGACGTGAGGCTGACCGGACGGTAGTTGTTTGGGTCATCCTTTTTTCCCTTCTTGAAGATTGGGACCACATTGGCCCTCCTCCAATCTGCTGGAACTTCTCCTGTTCTCCAAGAATTCTCAAAGATGGTTGCCAATGGTTCCGAAATAACTTCAGCTAGTTCCTTCAATACTCTTAGGTGTAGTTGATCTGGCCCTGGGGACTTGAACTCATTTAGAGCGGCCAGGTATTCCTGGACGACTTGTTTCCCAATTTGGAGTTGGATGTCCTCAAATCCCTCATCCACTCTGTCTTGCTGAGGTTGAAGATGAGTTTCTTTTTGTGAGAAGACCGAGGCAAAGAAGGTATTAAGTAGTTCTGCCTTTTCCCTATCCCCTGTCAGCATTGCCCCATCTTCTCCTCGAAGAGGCCCTATCGCCTCCTTGTTTTTCCTTTTTTTACTGACATAAGAAAAGAATCCCTTTTTATTGTTTTTAATGTCCCTGGCAAGCCTGAGCTCGTTTTGTGCTTTAGCCTTGCGGACCTTTGCCCTACAGGTGTTGGCTATTTGTTTGAATTCTTCTTTGGTGATTTCTCCCTTTTTCCAGTTCTTGTGCATGTCTCTTTTGTGTCTCAAGCACAGTTAGAAGTTCTTTGGACATCCATTCTGGCTTCTTTGCAGTTGTACTATTTTTTCTTTTTGTTGGCACGGTTTGCAACTGAGTATTTCACTCTTGAGAAACTCCCATCCATCCGTAACTCCCTTGTCTTTTAGTATCTGTGTCCACAGAATGCTGCTCAGTGTTTCCTTCATTTTTTGGAAATCAGCTCTCCTAAAGTCCAAAATGCGGGTCTTTAACTTTATCTTTAACTTTATTACGAAGCGTGCGGTCTAAGCTGGATAAAAGATTGGATCTTATTAAGAAAGGAAAGAATACTGGAACTAGAGGGCTTTGATTTGAGAATTGGTTGGTACGTGTATCTCTGGTACGACCAAATTAAAAAGGAAAAAAATTTAACAACCACTTTGTCAGATCTGCACTAATGAAAATATGGGCCAGATATAAGGCTAAACTTTACCCAAAGACTTCTTTGTGGATTTCCCCCCTCGAGGCAGGACAAAGAAGACTATTAGGATGGTCAAAGTGGCCCACTTATAAAGACATCTTAATCAAAAAAGAGGGTTCGCTAGAACTGAAAACAAGGGAAGAAATTGCCCAAAAATTTAACCCAGTCTCATGGTTCCAGTTCATACAGCTTAAGGAATACTTCAAGAAAGATAGAGAAATACGTTTCATGGAAAAAGACCACTTTCAAGACAGAATCATACTGAAAGAAAAAAATATATAACCAAGATTTATAACAAGCTGGTGGACTGGACTACGGAGAGAGAGCTAGTTAAAGAATGCACGATCAAATGGGCATCAAATATTGGAAGAGCGATAAAACTGAATGAATGGGAGAAGCTGTGGACTAAAAAGATCAAATACACCTACTCGACAGATTTAAAGGAGAATTTGATTAAGATGTTCTTTAGATGGTACATGACCCCTCAAAAACTAAGCATAATGTACAGAAATACCCAGAACAAATGCTGAAAATGCGATATGCAGGTCGGAGCATTCTTTCATGCCTGGTGGACATGCCCCAAAGTGAAGACCTTTTGGAAGATGGTACAAGAGACATGTGAGAAAATATTGAAAATAAAGATCCCGCTGAAACCGGAATACTAACAGATGAAGTTGAAAGGGACTGAAACAAGTACGTTTTATTTACATACCTCTCTACTGCCGCTAGAATGGTAATAGCAAAAAAATGGAAACAAAGTGAACTTGCAACGAAAGAAGAATGGCTAAATAAAATTCAAGAAATCAAAGATGCGGATAAATTAACGTTTGCTTTAAAATAATCTTATGGAAGACCGATTGTAAAGACAAACTGGAAAATGGTGGACGACTACTTCAACGAAGAAAATAGACAAAAAAACTAATAAAAAGAAAGGAAGAGTATGGCACATGAAAGCAGTATAAAAGGGAAAGAAATGAGAAGAAAGGAAAGATCAAAATCACGATATAAGTGGAAAGGGAAGACTTATTAAAGACAAAATGGAACAGACTGGCAGTGGATATGTGGAGAAGATTGGAAGTCGACGTGAATTCCTCTACCCTCCCCCCCTTCCTGCACCCTCTACACCCCCCCCTTTTTTTTACTATTGTCCCCCCCCTCCCCCTGTATAAAATTTTTATGTATACATTCGGTCCAATATCACCCTATGCCCTTACCTTGGTTTTATGTATAATTAAAGAGAAAATGTATCTAATAAAAAGTATTTACAAAAATATTGCAAATGTTAAGATAAAAGTATGACTTTGGCATTCATTTGCATTTAACCTTTGGAATTTAAGCAACAAGGAACTACTCAACAAGGGTTCGTCCATTTAACCAATTACAGATCCACCTAACCGTAGTTTTGCCTAGCCCACATTGGACTAGTTTGTTTGCTAGAAGGTCATGGAGGACCTTGTTGAAGGCCTTACTGAAATCCAGGTACGCTACATCCACGGCATTCCCTGCATCTACCCAGCTTCCAACTCCATTGGCAACAACATACAGAAGAGGAGGGAACTAAAGATGGAGATGTACCCCTAGCTTAACACTACATTGAACAAAATTGTGATTATCTTATGAGTCCTATGCACAAGACTGCAACCCACAAGTGTGTGTATAACAAACAAAGTAGTTGGCTATTTTAGAGAGCAACATACTTAGTTGTATTTCTCCTAGTAAATATACCAGTATATATTTTTAATTTCTGCAACTGGTTACATAAAACCTTCTGGCAATTTATGTAAATGATAACTCTGGGTGGTTCAAAGGATGCAGTCATGTTTTTTGCAGCTCCTCAGACGCTGGTGGCAAAAGCGTGGATAACTTGATACTTGCTGAGGATGCTGCCTCTCCACTGTTTGGAGAGGGTAGGGGAACCTCCCTGACAGGAGAGGCAAGGATGGACCCCTAAAAGGATGATTTTGGGGAGTTTGAGGGCTTTCAACACAGGCCCCTTCCTGGCCTATAGTCACTGTGAACAAAATGGAGCCTCTTGGAGGAGCAGCGGTCTGCAAACAGCCAAGTTTTGTGAGTACTTTGGACCCTACAGTTCCAAAACAAAAGGCTTTGGGAGGAGAAAGGACACAAGGGGTAACTTCTAAGGTTGTTAAAAAAGTTGATGAAGTTTTAAGAAACAGTTCTGAAATTGTTGAATCAGGCTGCACCAGTTGAAATGAATCCAATAAGATCGAGTTGACAGATGCCTCGATTATCTCAACTCAACTGATTGAAAAGCAAGACCCTGCAGAGACGCAGAAAGGACCTCCAGGTGGGTACCCAGACCCCGTCAATTCCACATCAGAGTCTAGAAACAAAGAAGAAGATGAGAAAGAGAAGACGGAAAGTTTTTCTTTAAGCTGCTGAGAGAGAGCGGCAAGGAGCTGTCTGGCATCCAGCAGTGATGAGGAAGAGGAAGAAAAGAAAGATGCTGAGCAAGGGCAAGAAGACCCAGAAAAGCGAGTGACTAAAGAATATCTAATACAACAATATGATACTGATTTCCAAAGTATGGCAGAGGAAGAAGCAGCCGATTCGGAAGCCGTGCTTTCTGAGGCTTCCAAAACAAAAACCCTTTCTCAAGAGAGGCAGATTTTGGCCTCCTGAACAGAGTGCCTACATTCTAGCTGGGGTAAAGTGACCAATTTCGTTTTGCCCAAAGACTTTCACAGACATGACACTGGATCTCCCAACCTCTAAGGACCGCCTCCCCATCTTTGAGAAGTACAACAGGAATCAACTTTGGGGGATCCTGGAGAAGAGCTTTCCCATCTTGAAGGCTGTCCTTTCGGGTCTGAGAGTGCCCCAGTGCCAAGAACAAGTAGCTCATGCCAGAACTTTGGCCCTGGAGATCACCCAGCACTTGCTCCTGACCAGGAAGCCCAAGACTTCTGTCACCTTTTTACCCGATTCGCTGTCAGAGGCTGAGCTGATCAAGACTTTTCAAGAACTTGGAAATGTGCTCATGTTTTTCCTTTGATCCCGGCCCAAGTGGACAACATAGGGAAGATGACAGCCAGAGAAGCTCTGATGGAGTGGCTCCTGACTGTTGTGACGGTTCTACGGCAATGGCAGAAGATTGCCAAACAGTCAGGGTTCGATCCAAGGGGAGAAGAAAGGTGTTGATATCAAAAAAAAGGATCCAGAGTAGAGGAGGAGAACAGATCCAGGCGGTGGACAATCTTTTGACAACCTTGACTTCTCTTTCCTTGGGAGCCAAACCCAAGGACAACGGGAGAAAGGTCCAGAATAAAAATGGGCCAAAAGTGCAGCAAAGAGGGGGGACTCTTAGCGATATCAGTGGTTCAGACATTGATGCTGGGGGGCCCTTAAGGAGCCCAGAAAAGAATGAGCCTGGACCAATTGGGTGGAATCCGAATTGGGGCTGGTGGCAGGGGAAACTAGAAAGGGTTTTGGCGATGGGGAGGAAGGATTTGGTCCCCAGAGGACGTTGTGAGTCTCGGGGCATTTTCCCCTGGGAAGGATGTATTTTCCATTCCAACAAATACCGAGGAGACATTGACGGGTCTGGCACCTGGGTGGTGGAGGTTCCTCAAGGTGCCTGAGAGATTAGGTTTAGACGTGCCTTAGAGGTCAACAGAGGAATGGGTGGGATTAGCGTGAGTAAAAGTCTGGTTCAGATGGACATTCAGAAGAGAGGGAAAGGCACCATAGATGAATGGGGAATCTCATGGGGAAGCACCTCCAGGTTCTTCGAAACCACAACAGCAAAAACAGAGAGGGAGGACGTACGCCAACATGGCAGGGAGGGGTGGTGCAACCCCTGGCCCACATCCTTACATTTTCCCAGACAAGACCAAAGAGGAAAAATATCTTGACCTTTTCTTTGGCCAAGCTTCCAAGGTGAGGAATCCCAGATTGCATTATGTGGTACGTTTCAGGTATTTAGGGTCGGATCCAGAGAGAGGGCTGAAGAGCTATCTCTCAAAGAAACTCTTGAAGGATGATTTGGAGGCCAGACATGTCGGGGCCAGACAAGAAGGAGGATGAGCAGGGCTAGTGGACCGAGGAATATAAGTGTATGGTCTCATTTAAGAATGAGGAACCTGAATACAGGCATGGGAAGCTCCCTAAATATTTCTTCTTAGGGGCAGATAGAGGGATCACTAGGTACACTGGGCAACCACTGGCCTGCTCCCAGTGTGAATCTTATTTTATTTTATTTATTTATTATTTGAACTTATATGCCGCCACTCCCCTGGGGTTCGGAGTGGCTTACAAGAACAGGCTAAAATCTAATACAATTTAAAAACAATTTAAAACAATTTAAAACAGCAATATCAAAAGTCAAAGACCTGTCGAAACAGGTATGTCTTACATTCCCTGCGGAAAGCTGATAAGTCCCGCAAGGCACGGACTTCAGGTGGTAGAGTATTCCAGAGTGATGGTGCCACTGCTGTAAAGGCTCTGCGTCTGGTTGCTGTTAGATGCAAGGTCTTGACACTGGGAATTTCCAATAGATCTTGGTCCTCAGAACGGAGGGATCTCTGGGGTTGGTAGGGGTGAGGCGGTCCCTCAGGTACATCGACCCCAGACCATGCAAGGCCTTAAAGGTGAGTAGCATCACTTTGAAAGTGATCCGGTGCTCAATTGGTAACCATTGCAGCTGTAGTAAGATTGGTGTTATGTGGCATCTCATCGGAATTCCCGCAAGAAGCCGAGCAGCTGCATTTTGTACCAACTTGAGCTTCCGGATCACTGACAGAGGAAGGCCAATGAAGAGGCCGTTACAGTAGTCCAGTCTTGAGATGACCATAGCCTGGATCACCGTAGCTAGGTCATCCCTGGACAGGTAGGGGGCCAGCCGTCTAGCCTGCCACAGATGAAAAAAAGCGGTTCTGCTAACGGCGGAGACCTGGGCCTCCATTGTCAGCAGAGAGTCCAAAAGGACTCCCAGACTCTTTACCAATGATGACGGGCGTAGCGCCTCGCCATCCAGGGTAGGCAGCTGGATATCCCCACTGCCCGGTTGACCCAGCCATAGGATCTCCGTCTTTACTGGATTCACCCTCAACCTGCTGGCACACAGCCATCCAGTAACAGCCTCGAGGCACTGATGGAAATAATCGGGTACAGAGTCCGGTCGGCCTTCCATCTTCAGCACCAGCTGAGTGTCATCAGCATACTGATAACACTCAAGCCCAAAACCTCGAACCAGCTGAGCAAGTGGTCGCATATAGATGTTAAATCAACAGAGGGGAGAGAATGGCCCCCAGAGGAACCCCACAAGATAGAGGGGACCTCTCCAAGACCAGGCCTCCCCTCTCCACTCGCTGTCCACGGTTGTGAAGAAAGGAGGACAGCCAATTTAAAGCTGTCCCCTGACTCCAACAGCAAGAAGGCGGTGGATCAAAAGATTATGGTCGACTGTGTCAAATGCTGCTGTGAGATCCAATAACACAAGCAGTGCTGACCCTCCCTGGTCAAGCTGGCATCAAAGGTGATCCGTGATGGAGACCAGCACAGTCTCTGTCCTGTGCCCCGCACGGAAGCCGGACTGGAAGGGATCTAGTCCGGCTGTGTCGTCTAGGAATTGCTGCAACTGCTCCGCTGCTGCCCTCTCAATCACCTTGCCCAGGAATGAGAGATTTGAAACTGGGCGGTAACTAGAGGGAACTGAACAATCTAAGTCTGGTTTCTTCAGCAGGGGAGAGACCACCGCCTCTTTTAAACCCTCTGGAAAAACTCCTTGCTCAAGGGAGCGGTTTATAATCTTCAACAGAGGGTCACATAATCCCTCCAAGCAGGATTTCACCAACCAAGAGGGACACGGATCGAGGGAGCAAGTGGTCGGTCTAGCTGCAGCTATGAGCCTATCGATAGTCCCTGCGTCCAGCGGGATGAACCCGTCGAGGATGGGCCCAGCAAGTGGCTGGGCCCATCCAATTGATACAGTTCTCTCACTGTATCAATTGTGTCGGGGAGGTCCCGGCGAAGTAGCAATATCTTGTCTGCAAAATAGCTCTGAAAAACCTCAGCTGAAGGGGCCTGATCACCACTTTTTGGGATGGTAGGAACCGTCGTTAGAGATTGAATTATTTTGAACAATTTTGCTGGGCGTGAGCTAGCAGACACTATCATAGAAGCATAATATACTCGCTTTGCCTCGATGATAGCATGCTCATAGGACTCCCTAAATGCCTCATAAGCTGATCTCGATGCTCCGTCACCGAGTTTTCGCCATACGCCCTCTAGCCGTCTCTTTTCTCGCTTCATCAGTCGAAATTCTTCGGTGAACCAAGGAGACCGATTTCGGTGGGGTCGGGGAGGGCGTCTAGGGGCGATCTCGTCGAGTGCATTGGATAGCCTCATGTTCCATGTGTCCACCTGCACATCAATCGAGTCGCTGGCAGGCTCCAGATCCCTCAGAGCATTCTGGAACCTACTGGGGTTCCATAAGTCTCCTTGGGCGAGCCCAAATTGGCTCGGTGCCCTTGCAGGGTGGTAAGGATGCTCCAACTGGACTCTCAGGGAGCAGTGATCCGACCATGGAACCTCTATCATGGAGGCTTGGGTCACTTGAATTCCTGCGCTGAAAATCAAATCTAGCGTGTGTCCTGCCCGATGCGTGGGCCCAGTACTACAAAGCGAGAGCCCTAGTGTCTCCATGGTAGACACTAGGTCCATAGCCGCTAATGAACAAGAGTCTGCATCAGCGTGGACGTTGAAATCCCCCAAGACGATAATTCTGGGGAACCTCAAGGACCACTCCGACACAGTCTCAAGTAGCTGGGATAGGCTGTCTGCTGGTGCGCTAGGCGCACGGTACATCAGCAGAAAGGCTATACTCTCAAAGGAATCCCACACCAGGCCAACACTTTCAATGCCAGAGATACTCAGCACAGAAACTGCCCTAAGAGAAAAAAAATTCTCGGGCGAGCATAGCCACCCCACCCCACCCCCCGCCTCCCAGTCCGCATCTGGTGAGTGATTACATAACCTGGAGATGTTATTTCTGGAGTAGGATCTCATCCCCCTCTTGGATCCAAGTTTCTGTAACACACACTAGGTCAGCTCCCTGAACATTAAGAAAATCCCTGATGGTAGAGTTTTGTTCCTTATTTTATTTGTTTGCTATACTTGTATACCACTGTTTCTCAGCCTAGCCGGCGACTCAACGCGGTTTACAACAAAATACAACAATCAACAGTATACAATTTAAAACCATAAAAGCATGATACACAATATTCGCACATCAATAACAATCCAATGCATCTCCTGACTAAAATCGTGATCCAGTTTCGTTGTCCATATTACCAATCCTTTAATCATTACATTCATTGCACCGAATTAACCAAATGCCTGTTCGAACATCCAGGTTTTTAATCTTCTACGGAACACCATCAGCGAGGGGGCTGATCTTACCTCCATGGGAAGGGCGTTCCATAGCCGAGGGGCCACCACAGAAAAGGCCCTGTCTCTCGTCCCCGCCAGCCGCACCTGTGAAGCAGGCGGGATAGAGAGCAGGGCCTCCCCAGAAGATCTTAGGGTCCTGGTGGGCTGATAGGCCGAGATACGTTCGGATAGGTAGTTGGGCCAGAACCGTTTAGGGCTTTAAAGGCCAACGCCAGCACTTTGAATTGAGCCCAGTAGCAAATCGGCAGCCAGTGGAGCTGGTGCAGCAGAGGAGTTGTATGCTCCCTGCGCTCCGCTCCTGTTAGTATCATGGCTGCCGAACGTTGGACTAATTGGAGCTTCCGGGCCGTCTTCAAAGGCAACCCCACGTAGAGAGCGTTGCAGTAGTCTAAACGGGATGTAACCAGAGCGTGGACTGCCGTGGCCAAGTCAGACTTCCCAAGGTACGGGCGCAGTTGGCGCACGAGTTTTAACTGTGCGAATGCTCCCCTGGTCACCGCCGAAACCTGGGGTTCCAGGCTCAGCGATGAGTCCAGGATCACACCCAAACTGCGAACCTGCGTCTTCAGGGGGAGTGCGACCCCATCCAACACAGGCTGTAACCCTATACCCTGTTCGGCCTTACGACTGACCAGGAGTACCTCTGTCTTGTCTGGATTCAATTTCAATTTGTTCGCCCTCATCCAGACCGTCACAGCGGCCAAGCACCGGTTCAGGACCTCGACAGCCTCCTTAGTAGCAGGTGGAAAGGAGTGACAGAGTTGGACATCATCCGCGTACAGATAACATCGCACTCCGAAACTCCGGATGATCTCACCCAGCGGCTTCATGTAGATGTTAAACAACATGGGAGACAATATTGAACCCTGAGGAACCCCACAAGACAAAGGTTGTGGGGTTGAACAGGAGTCTCCCAGTAACACCTTCTGAGACCGACCCTCAAGGAATGAGCGGAGCCACTGTAAAACAGTCCCTCCAAGACCCATTCCCGCGAGGCGTCCCAGAAGGATACCGTGGTCGACGGTATCGAAGGCCGCTGAGAGGTCCAGCAGCACCAACAGGGACACCCTCCCCCTGTCGAGCTCCCGGCGCAGATCATCCACTAAGGCGACCAAGGCTGTCTCGGTACCATGCCCCGGCCTAAAGCCAGACTGCGCCGGATCCAGATAATCCGTGTCTTATGGACTTAGCATTCACTAACACCAGAGTAGGAGGGGAGGAAACTGGTTGCCTGTCACAGATGTACCTGGGGATAGGCCGCAGGTCAGAGGGGGGCCGAGTCTCCCGCCGACTTAGCCTTCCTCTAGTATTCAGCCTGCGCCTACCGTCGCACCTCCCCCTCCCAGAGATCGTAGGAATCCCCATACACAGACCTACTTCTCTTGGGGGCTCTGCAGCACAGATTAGGTGCCCAGTGTTCGACTGACCATCTGAAAAGGAGATGGGGCATGGCCAATTAACAAGTGGTCATAAATAGGGCCCTCAGAGTGGTGAGGAGCAGGTGTAAAGGCCACAGCACCTGACCAGCATTGTGGGTGGGGGGATAATCCAGAGGATGTCAGGACCAGATTCCCTCGAGTGCTGGAATGAGTTCTTAACTCCCGTAGACTGGGAAGACAGTCTCTCTTTTATGCCCACAGTTCTTATATTTGAGTCCCAGGCTCTGGTATCTTGGGGGTGTACTCTCGCCTCCATATTTACAGATCTAGAGCCACCTGGGGGAGCGTGGGCCAATTTGTGGGAGGAGGCAGTAGCTGTAGATCTTGTCCGGTTGCCAAATCTCACTCCCCAGAAGAGTCTTTTGATGACAGCCACGACTCTGGGACCTACGATTCAGAGGTCTGCCAGTTCCTATCGCTGTACATCTGTCCATGTCTGGGGCTTCCGGCCCTCCAGAGGCCACTGTCCATCTTCCTGGCCCGCAGCCAATCCAGCACTCTGCATAGCACCAGAAGCTCCCTCTGGAAGCAAAATGGTTTGCTCTGGCCTCTCATCAGAGATCCGGTGCATATCATGGTGGTGTTTCCATCTCTGGTCAAGATAACCCGCACGCCTGCGCCGGAACTTCTAGGGATTTGGAGAGAAAGATGGAAGCTCACCAACAGTGGCCCCAAGATCAATCGCCATCTTCGGAACTTGCCTCTTTGATAGAGAGAGGCAGCGACGTCACTGGGGGCTTCCACAAAAGGGGGACACTAAGGGAGAGACAGGCACCCTTCTAAGGATCTCTGTCACATCCAATACCTCCACTTCAGGCAGAGAGGGCCAATCCTTTTCCTGATTGGTGGTCCCTAGAGCTCCCCACCCAGACCAAGGGCATGGATAGGACAGTCCAAGATCGAGAGGGCAAAGACCACCAAACAAGCAGCCATGAGAAGCAGACTCCAAAATCTCCCCCTTTGGCATCGAGGACACATCCTGGCTCATCTCGGGACTCTCAAATGGCTCTCCATTCATCAGGGAAGCTCTTTGCAAAGTTAAGGGAGACTCCTTGGGGTAGTCCCGGTTTTGATCCCAAGCTAGGTCTCTGGCATTTTCAGGGTCAGGATCCAAAGACTTCCAGGTGGTCCTCCCTTGTGTGTAATCTGGGGACTGAGCTGATGGATGATTCAGTCAGCAAAGCAGCCCCCCAAACTGATTAAGCCAATCGGCCAGGTGGTTGTATTCTGCAAACAGCAGACTCACCAGTCTTGGGTCCAGTCTTGGCCAGGTCCCTGATCGTCCAAACAATTTAAGCAGTCTGGCCCCTTCGGATTTTCTTCCTGGGGTTTGGATGAATCCAAAATTGCATTCAGATCCAGGAATGCACCATCAGAGACACCTGGTCCCACACCTCCTTGTGCTCAAGGTGTGGGGCCAGGGGCCACCACACGGCAACCTGCCACAGCATCATTAGGTGTAATTTCTGTGGTGACTTAAGTCATACTTATTTCTGGTGTCCCCAGGTGTATTATAACCAGCAGGACGTAAGGGTCTCAGAGAAGGCCCAACAAATGGCCAAATCGGGGAAAGAACGAGCCCAGGCCAGAGAACACACCAGAGTATTAAGGGAGGCCTTGAGGATGAGGAGGGAGGACTTACCCTCAGCTGTGGAACGCCCTTCCTACAGACATTATATCGGCCCCCTCCTTATTGGCATTCAGGAAGAGAGTGAAGACCTGGCTCTTCGAACAGGCTTTCAACTAAGCAGTACAATTGATTAATTACTGGAATATGGATTAATGGACAACGAGATCGGATGCTGATTCTATTGATGAGACGTGATGGATTGTTGTTTTGCTGTATTGTTGTATTGATGTCCTGATGTTAATTAATTGATATTACTGTTTTAAATTATTAATGATTTTGTACTGTATTGTTGATACTGGTTGTTAACCGCTCTGAGTCGCCTGATGGATGAGAAGAGCGGTATACAAGTGAAGTAAATAAATAAATACCCTCCAGAGAAAGACAGAGGAAGGGTTGGGACCTATGATGGACAATATCCAGAGTAGGGTGGGGGACCTCGAATGGAGCATGGTGCAAACAAAAAGGGACCAGAGGCAGGAGAGGGGCCAGGTGAAAAGGCAGGAAAAGGACCCAAATGAGCAAAGGAATAGATTCCAGATATTGGCAGAAGTGGAGGGAGCAAGTGGGGGAGAAGACAGTAAGTTACAAATGAGGAAACACGAATCAAGGAACATGAAAGGCACTGCAGACTACTTCAACCAGAGAAATCAGCCATAGCAGAGCACCTGATGAACCAACCTGGACACAGCATTTTAATTGAGAACACAGAAATGCTGGACCACTCTCACAACCACCATGTCAGACTATACAGAGAAGCCATTGAAATCCACAAGCATGTGGACAATTTCAACAGAAAGGAGGGAACCATGAAAATGAACAAAATCTTGCTACCAGTATTAAAAATACTCTAAAATTGCAACAGCACAACAGAGAGGAAACAAACAAGGACATCTAATCACCTCTCAACAAAAGTTTGCTCCAGGCACAGTCATGCCATTGTATACTAATCAAGGTGGTCAGTTGAAACATTCACACCTAGCTTCAGCAGACAAGAGTCCTTTGTCTCACCCTGGTCATTACACAGATATATAAACCCTTTTTCCTAGTTCCAACAGATCTCACTACCTCTGAGGATGCTTGCCATAGATGCAGGCGAAACGTCAGGAGAGAATGCCTCTAGACCATGGCCATATAGCCCGAAAAAACCTACAACAACCCAAATGAGGAAATATTGGAAGTTGCTGTGGTGATGGGGAAAGAAGCAGAGGTTGAGGGCCTCTTGGCGAAGGAACAGAGAAAGCCAAGGAAGAAGACTAAAGGGAAGAAACAGGAGGAGGAGGGAAAGGAAGAGAAAGGGGAGGAGGAAGAAGCAGCAGCAAGGGAGTAATTGGTTAGAGAACAGGCAGTTAAGACTTTTGTGGTTTCACCTCAACCTATGCAAGTAGGTGTTGTAATGGAAGGAGCACACAGTGGATTTTCATCCTTGCCGTTTTTGGGGATGGAAGCTGTTACTCAGGAGACTGAGACTGGGTTGATGGAAGAGGGATTTCCTTTTTCCCCTCTCCCTTTCCCTTCCTACTCTGGTTCCCCTGATGCCCTGCCTTGCTTCCTCTCCTCTGGCCACCCTTCTTCCCTTTCCTGAGACCACTCTCCCACTTCTCCCATCCCACTGAAACCCATTCCACTGCTCCCCCCTTCCCCATCCCTCCCATTCTTATCCCTATCCCAAATCTGCGAGGCTACACCTTCGTTTTCTATGAAGGGGATAGAGAAGACTCAGTCAGAACTAGAAGGCCAATGTTAATCATAAACATGATTAAAGTCTTAATGTTTCCAGTTATTAATATAGAATTATTATACTGATTTGGAATGGGATGAGGGTGAGGGAGGGGGCTGCGTGGGAATTGGGGGGGGGGTTCCAGCTGTCGGTGCCCCCCTATAGAAATAATAGGGGGGAGAGGGAGATATGGAAAAGGAAAACCTAACCAACCAATTTCACCAACAATTCATGAGAAAGTAATAAAAATTCCAAAACGAGCTCCTGACAAGGTAAAACTGAGTACTCAGGATGACGGTCCCTCTAGAATTAAGGGTAGGGCTGTTGAACACTAGGTCTGTCAATGGGAAAAAACTATAATCCAGGATTTAATTCTTGATGAACAGGCAGACCTGGCTTGCATAACGGAGACCTGGTTGTATGAGGCTGGGGGAGGTTAATCTTACCCAACTTTGCCCACCAGGTTACTCTGTGCAGCACCAGCCAAGGCCTGGGGGTCGGGGAAGCAGGGTAGAAGTGGTCTATAAAGTTTCCATCTCCCTGACCAGGCGCTCCATCCCACAATCAACCGTATCTGAATGTATTCACCTGAGGTTAGGTGACCGGGACAGAATAGGGATTCTATTAGTGTACTGTGCACCCTGCTGCACTACAGTCTCCCTGCCTGAGCTAGCTGGGGTGATCTCGAGCCTGGTGTTAGAGTTCCAACGGCTCATTGTGCTGGGGGACTTCAACATCCACACGGAGGCCACCCTGTCAGGAGTGGCTCAGGACTTCACGTCTTCCATGGCAACCATGGGGCTGTCCCAACTGGTATCTGGCCCTACTCACAGTGCTGGATACACATTAGACTTGGCTTTCTGCCAGGGGTGGGAGGAAAGTGGCGGTGTGGAGGAGCTGACCACTGCTCTGTTGCCATTGACCGACCATCATCTGATCAAGTTTAGGCTTAATGAGCCCCTTAACCTCTGCAGGGGTAGAGGACCCATTAAGATGGTCCATCCCAGGAGGCTTATGGATCCGGATGGATTCCATTATTATTATTATTATTATTATTATTATTATTATTATTATTATTATTATTATTATCCTAACCCTCACCACTGTGCTCACCACTCCCCCACCCAAGCCACAGCTTTTACATATCATCTTTCCAAAATTTCAATTCTTCTTGTGGAAGTAATTTTCCTTCTTTATTTTTTTAATCCTTTTTCAATAAATTTTCTCCATACATAATCAAAATCACTTTATTTATTTATTTATTTTATTTACTTTACGTATATACCGCTGCTCTCAGGCCAAAGGCGACTCACAGCGGTTCACAACAAATACGAACAGCAAAAATTCAATGCTACAGTGTAAAAACAGTTAACAACCTAACATATTACATAATTAATAAACAACTACTAAAATAACCATTCACTATTCACTATCGTCTCATCATCAAAAGCATGATCCAGATTCGTCATCCATTATTCCGTTCCAATGTTCATTAACCAATCATTGCACTAATTATTCGAACGCCTGCTCAAACAGCCAGGTCTTCACTTTCCTGTGGAATACCATTAGAGATGGTGCTAGTCTAATGTCTGTAGGAAGGGCATTCCACAGCCGAGGAGCCACCTCCGAGAAGGCCCTATCTCTTGTCCCCGCCAGCCGTGCTTGAGAAGCAGGCGGGATCGAGAGCAGGGCCTCCCCGGAAGATCTCAAAAGTCCTGGTGGGTTCATAGGCAGAGATGCGTTCGGATAGGTAGCTTGGGCCGGAACCGTTTAGGGCTTTAAAGGCCAACGCCAGCACTTTGAATTGAGCCCGGTAGCAAATCGGTAGCCAGTGGAGTTGCCGCAACAGGTTGGTTGTATGCTCCCTGCGCTCCGCTCCTGTTAAAATCATGGCTGCCGAGAGTTGGACTAGTTGGAGCTTCCGAGCCGTCTTCAAAGGCATCCCCACATAGAGAGCGTTGCAGTAGTCTAAACGGGATGTAACCAGAGCGTGGACTACCGTGGCCAAGTCAGACTTCCCAAGGTACGGGCGCAGCTGGCACAAACTTTAGCTGTGCAAATGCTCCCCTGGTCACCGCCGAAACCTGGGGTTCCAGGCTCAGCGATGAGTCCAGGGTCACACCCAAGCTGCGAACCTGCGTCTTCAGGGGGAGTGTGACCCCATCCAACACAGGCTGTAACCCTATGCCCTGTTCGGCCTTGCGACTGACCAGGAGTACCTCTGTCTTGTCTGGATTCAATTTCAATTTGTTCGCCCTCATCCAGACCGTCACAGCGGCCAAGCATCGCTTCAGGACCTGGACAGCCTCCTTAGTAGCAGGTGGAAAGGAGTGACAGAGTCATCCGCGTACAGATGACACCGTACCCCGAAACTCCGGATGACTTTGTTTCCATATACCTCTTTTAACTTTTAATAGACATGTCAGCTTATCATTTTTTGCCAATTTCCATACTTCCTTATACCACTCCTCTATTTGTATATTTATTTTTCTTTTCCAATTCCTTGCTATAAGAAGTCTTGCTATTGTTAATAAATTTGTTATTGCATCTTTATCCTCTTTTTTCAATTGTTTATTATTATATAATGATAATAAGGCTATACTAGGACTTCTTTCTATTTTAATGCTCATTACATCTTCTATTTCTCTAAATACGTTTCCCCAAAACTTATTTACATATTTACATTGCCACCACATATGTATATATGTTCCTGATTCTTAACATTCTCTCCAGCAATTTTTTGAATAGTTTTTATTTATATTTTGCTATTCTTACTGGTGTTAGGTACCATTTCCATATTAACTTGTAATAATTTTCTTTAACCCGTATTGATAAGTTTTTTAGATGTCTTTGTCTCCATAATTGTTGCCATTCTGTTTCATTTATTTTTATCCCTAAATCTTCTTACCAGATCTCCTTGAGGATGTTATTTTTTGTTTTTCCTTCCTTTATTTCAATTATTATTTTATATACTTTACTAGTTATTCTTTTCAAATTTTCATGCTCCTCTACAACCAGAAGCTTACTTCTGTTTTTTTTCCCAATTTTTAAACCATTGTTCTAATTGTATACAATGGAACCATGTCAATTTAAATTCTCTAAATTCTTCCATAATCATTTCCTTCTTCATTCCAACCTTTATCCAATCCCCTATTTTGTCTAATTTTTTCCCCTTAACTTTTTATCCATTACTTTTTTTAAAAAAAAAATATGGAAATTTCTTTTCCATTACAACTGGGGTTATTACTGAACCATCTGTTATTAACATTCTCCTATATTTGTTCCATACTTCTAATATATTGCTCAACATTGGGTTTCTTATTTCCCTAGTTTCTTTTCTCGTAAACTGTTTAAAAAATATATTCCAAATTTCTTTCTCCATTTTTTCCGAATCCTTTCTTAGCCAATCTACTCCCTCTTTTTTATCATTCCTTCTATAACCAATCTTAATCTGCTCACTTCATAATATTTTTTTAATATTAGGGAGTGCTAATCCTCCCTCTGTTTGCGCTCTGTACCATATCTTTTTGTTTAATCTATTTCTTTTACTACCATTACAATATTTATCATTTGTTGCCATCTATTTAGCTCTTCTTCTGTAATTTGAAGTGGCAGCATCCTAAATATAAAATTTATCTTCGGAAGTATTTTCATTTTTACGAATGCTATCTTTCCAAACCAAGATAAATGTATATTTTCATATTCTATTAATGTTTTTTGAACAACTTTTCTCAATGCTACTACATTTACCTCTTCCATTTCTTTCAAATCCTTTGTTATTATTACTCCCAAGTATTTTAATTTATTCTTAATTCTAATTCCATTTTGCTCTGTTCTATAAAGTCTTTTTCTTCTTTCTTTGTATAATTAAATAGCGTCATTTCTGACTTATTCCAATTAACTTGTAGACCTATAATTTTCCCAAATATCTCTAAATGATCCTTTATTTTATCCTTTTGATCCTTTAGTTTATTTTGATTATGGTACATAACAGAAAAGCAAACCATGGCAAATCAGATATAATCAGGTACCAATATTTTTGACGTGTACATGCCTATCTACCTTATTCAATCAATCAGTTAATTTTGACGTTATGTACAAATTATTATCATTTACATATCTTAATACACATAAACTTGCTATTTCTGGCTGTTTTCCACTGCTTTCAGTCAGAGCTTAGTATTAAATTTTTTCATAACATTAAATAAATTCTTATCTTTCCTGATGGCATTTGCAAATAATTATATCACCATGGCAAACAAAATTGGTGATAGAGGGCAACCTTGTCTTGTTCCCCTTGTCACTTTTATTTCTTTTGTCACTCCATCATTTATAGTTACTACTGCTGAATTTCTTGAATGATATTGTTCTAATTATCCTTTTATTCTACTTCCCATTCCAAATTTATTCCTAATCTCCCTTAATGTCCACCATTTCACACAATCAAAAGCTTTAAAAATATCTAATGATAATATTCCCAATTTTATCTTCCTCTCTTGAACTACACAAATTTTGTTTAATACTCTCCCTATCAAATTTGACATTTGTTGTCCTTTTACAAACCCTCAATGATCATTTTTAATATACTTGTACATGCATTTATTCATTCTATTGGCTATTATAGCAGATAAAATCTTTGCATCCTGATTAACTAATGATATGGGCCTATATGATCCTGGGTCTGTTAAATCTTTATCAGGTTTTGGTATTAATATTATTTTATTGTGGGAGATTTCAACAGCCATAGCTGTGTCTGGGGCTATGATGAAGATGATAGGAATGGCGAAGCAGTTTTAATGTGGGCCGACAATAGTAAAATGAGACTCCTCCATGACAGTAAATTACCACCATCAATTAATAGTAGGCGATGAAAACGTGGTTATAACCCTGATCTGATTTTTGTAAGTGACAGCATAGTCCACCATTACATTAAAAGGGTATTAAACCCAATACCTAATACTCAACAGAGACCAATATGCTGCCAAACATATGCAACTGTAAGACCACAAAATGTCCCTTTCCACAGAAGATATCATTTCAGTAAAGATAACTGGACAAAGTTCACATAGAAGCAGCTATTTCTGATATAGAATCATCTATAGAAGGCTATGATCTTTTTGTAGAAGCTGTGAAAATATCTTCAAGGCCCTCAATCCCTAGAGGCTGTCATACAAGCTACCTACCAGACCTAAACAAAGAATCGCAAAACTACAGGAATATCTCAGACTATTTCAAGAGTATCCATACAGCAACGAGACTACAGCAGCAGGCCAAAAATTATCTACAGCCATAGCTAAAGCTAAAAAAGACCGCTGGATAGAACAAGTTGAGAATCTTGACATGTCTAAGAGTAGCCGAAGAGCCTGGCAATTGCTGAGACGCCTGGATAGTGACCCTCTGGTCAATTGTGGACATGCAAACGTAATACCAGACCAGATAGCACACCAGCGACTTCAGAATGGGAAAACCAACTGCAGGAAAGTAAAGGTGAAAATCAACAGGGTGCCAGAACTTGAAACCCACCTGTTGACATCTCCCATAAACCTAAAAGAACTCAAAGAAGCTATTAAGCAATGTAAAACTGGTAAAGCACCTGCCTAGATGACTTAATGATGGAACAAATCAAACACTTGGGGCCCAAAGCTGAATCAATGCTTGGCACACAAACAGATTCCCAGAATATGTAGGAGAACTAAGATAATTGCCATTTTAAAACCTGGTAAAGATGCTTCCAATGCCAGGAACTACTGGCCTATCTCACTCCTATGTCATCTATGTAAAGTACAGAGTGAGGCAGCATAACTTCCTTTTTTCAAAACTTAACAAAACCCATTGTATGAATCAGAATTTTTTATTATTTTTAAAATGTAGGTGCATACCTAAAGTTTTGTTTTACGTAGTTTTGAAGATCAAATTAGGTAGGTGACGTCCCCCATTCTCCATACACTGAGTAAACCGATTTCTGGTGTTTGTCATTACTCTTGCCAGCATAGCAGGCATTATGTTGGCAATTTCTTCCCGTATGTTGGTCTTCAAATCTTGTAGGGTCCTTGGACGATTCACATAAACACGGGATTTCAAAAAACCCCATAGAAAAAAATCACAAGGGGCCAAATCTGGAGAGCGGGCCGGCCACTCCAAATCCGCTCGAAAAGTAGGCCTCAACGGCAAAAGCACGCTCCTTACTGTTCCAACGCATGATGGCGACTGAACTGTGTCAGGACAAAACTTTATGCTCCCCTCTCTTGAACGAGATCAGTAGCGCTCTGCTACGTCTTCAACCGACTGAATGGCGCGTATTTTTAAAAAGGAAGCTATGCTGCCTCACCCTGTATATGAGAGGATACTACTAAATCGATTAGGACCTGTAATTGAACCTCAGCTTATTACACAACAAGCAGGTTTCAGACCAGGGCAAAACTGTGCAGCCCAAATTCTTGATCTGATCGAGTACATCAAGGAAGGATATGAGAAAGATTGCATTACTGGAACAGTTTTTGTTGACCTTACAGCAGCCTATGACACAGTGCAACATAGGAAAATGCTGCAGAAAGTCAACTCATTACCTAACACTATGATTTCACAAAAACTATCCAGACTCTCCTAGAAAATCATAGCTTCTATGAGAAGTTTCAGGGCAGGAAAAGTAGATGGAGGAGGCAAAAGAATGGCTTACCCCAAGGCAGCGTTCTTGCACCTACCTTGTTTAATATCTTTACTAACAACCACCACTCACAAAGAGTTTTATATATGCTGATGACCTTGGCCTAGCAACACAAGCAAAAGACTTTGAAACAGTTGAAATCCAGCTTACTAATGCCTTGAAAGATCTCTCCAGCTACTTCAAAAATAACCACCTGAAGCCTAACCCTGCCAAAACACAAGTATGTGCTTTCCATCTATGCAACTGTGAAGCCAACAGGAAATTGAAAGTCACTTGGGAAGGTCGGGAACTTGAACATTGTTTCCATCCTAAATATCTCGGTGTCACCTTAGATCGAACATTAGCATATAGGAAACACTGCTTGAACACTAAGCACAAAGTAGCTGCACACAATAACATCCTGCAAAAACTTACTGGCAGCACATGGGGTGCAGACCCAAAATTAATAAGAACATCAGCCCCGCCCTTGTCTTACACAACTGCCGAGTATGCCCGCCCTGTTTGGCATAAGTCTGCCCATACAAATCAGGTGAACGTAGCATTGAATGAAACATGCAGAATAATGACAGGATGTCTTAAGCCTACACCTGCTGATAAACTCTACAAGCTAGCTGGCATTGCCCCCCCCCCATGTGCGATGGGAAGTTGCTGCTAAATGTGAGAGAAATAAGGTTGAACACTGTGAAAACCATCCACTACATGGCTACCAGCCTCCTCCCAGTAGACTCAAATCAAGGAAAAGCTTTATGAGAACTACCACTCCTCTTGGCATCCCCCAGCAACAGCAAGGGTATCCCTCTGGGCAGCTAAACCAGGAAATACCAACTCCCTGAACAGACTCAGAAGTGGAGTGGGAAGATCAAAAGACAACCTGGCAAAATGGCACTACCTAAAAGAATCCCATACTTTGTGTGACTGGAGAAGAACTGACAACTCTGCATCTGTATGCTTGTCCATTGTGCCCTGCCTCATGTACAGAGGAGGAATTGTAGGAAGCTACAAACAATGCCATTGCTGTTGCCCGTTTTTGGTCAAAAGATATTTAGCCGCCTGCACACCTTCTATTTGTATCAGTTTTATACTAATTTATGCAATGTTTTTTATACGAAATAAATAAATAAGCAATTAATCTTACTCTATGCAGTTAACCATTGCTCTACTGGAAAGCTGTACACATTAGTTTTAGCTACTATTTGAATATTTCACACCACACACACATAACTCTGACAGTAACACGAGCACTTGCTTGTCTGGTTTCAATAGATTCGTTTCATTTGGTCAGCTCGAGGATGTGGACAAGATTCTTGGAGAGGCAAGAGCAACCACATGCATCATAGACACCTGCCCATCCTGGCTGGTAAGGGAAGCCAGAGTGGGTTTGGCAGAGTGGGTAAAGGTGGTGGTGAGTGCCTCCCTTCAGGAAGGCAAAATTCCAGCCAGCTTAAAACAAGCTGTAATAAAACCGCTGTTGAAAAAAACCATCACTGGACCCCACTCAATTCGTCAACTATCGGCCAGTCTCCAATCTCCCCTTTTTGGGCAAAGTCCTGGAACATGTGGTAGCCTCGCAACTCCAACGATTTTTGGAAGACACGAATGATCTAGATCCAGTGCAGTCTGGTTTTAGGCCACCTTAGTGGATGATCTATGTCAGGAACTGGATAGGGGGAGTGTGTTCCTTTTGGTTCTGCTGGACCTCTCATCGGCCTTCAATACCACGGTATCCTTCTGGGACACCTTGTGGGAATGGGCCTTGGAGGTACTGTTTTACAGTGGCTCCAGTCCTTTCTGGAAGGTCACTCCCAGAAGGTGTTGCTAGGGGACACCTGCTCGGCCCCATGGGCATTATACTGTGGGGTCCCTCAGGGTTCAGTACTGCCCCCTATGTTGTTTAACATTTACATGAAGCTGTTGGGGAAGATCATCCCAAGTTTCAGAGTTCAGTGTCATCTGTACGCAGATTATGTCCAACTCTGTCACTCCTTCCCACCTGCAACTAAGGAGGCTGTCCAGGTCCTGAACCGGTGCTTGGTGGCTGTAACGGACTGGATGAGAACGAACAAACTGAAATTGAATCCAGACAAGACATAGGTCCTCCTGGTCAGTCGTAAAGCCGAAAAGGGTATAGGGTTACAGCCTATGCTTGATGGGGTTACACTCCCCCTGAAGGTACAGGCTCGCAGCTTGGGAGTGATCCTGGACTCATTGCTGAGGCTGGAACCCCAGGTCTTGATGGTGGCCAGGGGAGCCTTCGCACAATTAAAACGTGTGCGCCAACTGCACCCATATGTTGCGAGGTCTGACTTGGTCACGGTGGTTCACGCTCTGGTTACATCCCGAATAGATTACTGCAACGCACTTTATGTGGGGTTGCCTCTGAAGACTGCTCGGAAGCTTCAGCTGTTCCAACGCTCAGCAGTCAGTTTGCTCGTGAAAGCAGGGTACAGAGAGCGTACAACTCCTCTGTTATGCCAGCTCCACTGGCTGCCTATTAGCTTCTTGGCACAATTCAACCTAAAAAGCTCTAAATGGTTCCAGCCCAGTTTACCTGTCTGAACGTATCTCCCTCTACAAACCACCAAGGACCTTAAGATCATCTGGTGAGGTCTAGCTCTCAGTCCCACCGCTATCGCAGTCATGTTTGGTGGGGACGAGAGACAGGGCCTTCTCTGTGGTGGCCCCTCAGCTGTGGATCTCCCTTCTTTATGAGATTAGATCTGCCTCATCCCTCCTGATCTTCCAGAAGAAACTCAAGTCCTGGCTGTGGGATCAAGCATTTGCAGAATAGGCTGATTACTGGTGAATATAAGGTTTTGGTGGTCCACAATGGACTGATTTGGATGACAATCTGAACCGGCAAACTGTTTCAGTGTATATTTATAACTGTTTTTAATGTATGCTAATTGTATTTTATGTTATTATATTGTGTCGGCATTGAATAGTTGCCTGTTAGAAGCCATCCTGAGTCCCTCTTTGGAGGTTGAGAAGGACAGGCTATAAATGTTCTAAATAAAGAAATAAAAATACTTGGTTCTGTGTATTTGAATCACTATGGATCCGATATTGTGGATATGAATTATTATGCTTATATGTATTCTGCTTCTACTCCTCCCCAATGCTCTTCCCTTAGTCATTGTGTTCTCTTTCTGTTTCCCTTTTCATAAAGCTATTTTGAAAGATCAGACAAAAAGAATCCAAGGTTATCTTGAAACTGTGATTTGGTAGCACATATTCTGCCTACTCTTCAACATTATTTTTCTGGCTTGTATTTTTCCCAGTGCACCTTTATGTGTTTGGGGAATTAGTTGCATGCAAGTGGCTGAAACATGAGGCTTCTTCCTGCAAATAAGTAGTCTGGGAGGAGATATGAGGAGGCAACTGAAATAGACTGACCTTTGCTGCTCCCTGTGGCATGTTATATGGAGGATTTTGAACAGAAAATCCAAACTAGCCTCACCACGTCCACCGAATTGGAATGAACACCAGACTACACTGCTATAAATTATTCTGTAATTTATAGCAGTGGAAGGTGCAATTACAATGACCTACATTGTACGGTTGTTGTATGTTACACTGCCATCCCCAAACCCATTATGGCTGCTGTAAACCACTCTTAAAGCCTGACACCCATCTCAATGCAATACTCAATGTGAGTCATATGACAGGCCTGTCACAAGCTCTTTTCTCCCATCCCCTATCTACTCCAATCTGAAATATTGGGACAATGAACTGTATTTGAGTTGGAATGTGCATTAGCAGATTCACTGCCTGAACTCTCCTAGAAAAATACTCCATCTGAGCTAAGATGATGAAGTTCTGCTGATAGTGTTTGCTCGGGGATAGACATGTTAATATCTAGGAACATTACCATTGCATTAGCATCATTGATTTTCCCATTGGTTTATGTGGGTAACTGACATTTTTCCTCTGGGGCATGTTTAAAATAGTTTCTCAATGTGAACCAGAAAATGACCTAACTAGGCAATGACACTTTCTCTGGATTTAGTTCTCTATGTCCTTTCCATATCTGTGTATCTCTTCCTCTGTTCTGTTGCTCTATTTCGCTTTTTCAATTCTGGGGAAACTAGTTTGCAGTATCTGTATGGCACTGGGAGTGGGAGGAGATCCTGTGATTTTCAGAACATCTGTGGGGCAGGTCTGGAGGAGCTGATCCCCTGTGGTTGGTCAGTCATCTCACCATGGTTGGTCAGTCATCTCACCATTGTGTCCTGATGTCCTTCTTCATATAGGTCCTACTTGTGCATGTGTGCCTTGAATCAAATAAAGATAACTTCTTGAGTACCATTTGATTAAGTATAAATTAAATTTGTCCATTCTTCTCTTAATGACTCAATATGTGCCCTGTATAGGAGGAGAATCATTACCTTAACTCCCATCTGATGTAGAATCTTGGCTCTTGTCTCTTAATCAGGAAGATGTCACTTAACAATAATAATGTTGTTTTGATATGCCAATAATCATAGGGAATGTTATAGTTCTTTTTTAGAATGGCTCCCCCTTTTCATTAGGGCTGACAGCACTAACGAAAATACATTAGCAAGTTGGCTACAGTGTATGTATGTCACACAAATGTAGCAAGAAACCTCTGACCCTCCATCCTCACCATCTTTTTGCTAGCATGCTACTCTTTGGTGGGAAAAGTTTTAGAGAGAGAGTTTCACAAAACAGTTTTTAGCCAACACACAAAAATACCTTACTCCCCAGTGAAACATACTGTAGACCAGGGGTCCTCAAACTTTTTAAACAGAGGGCCAGGCCACAGTCCCTCAAACTGTTGGAGGGCCAGATTATAATTTGAAAAAAGCATGAATGAATTACTGTGCACACTGCACATATCTTATTTATAGTGCAAAAAAAGAAGACTTAAAACAATACAATAATTAAAATGAAAAACAATTTTAACAAATATAAACATATTAGTATTTCAATGGGAAGTGTGGCCCTGCTTTTGGCCGATGAGATAGGATTGTTGTTGTTGTTGTGTGCTTTCAAGTCGTTTCAGACTTAGGTTGACCCTGAGCGAGGGCCGGGTAAATGACCTTGGAGGGCCGTATCCGGCCCCTGGGCCTTAGTTTGAGGACCCCTGCTGTAGACAATTAATTGTTCCAGAAAACTTGCCAAAATACAATGTCCAAATTCTTCAGTTGTATTTTAAAGGTTGCAAAACACTATACTTCAGTGGTATTCAAATGGTTCAGGTATTTCAGTTTTATTCAGTGAGTTATATTTTGTCTTAATTTTCTTTTAAGTATTTGTTCATTCGTTCAGTCGTCTCCAATTCTTTGTGACTTCATGGACCAGTCCACGCCAGAGCTCCCTGTCGGCCGTCACCACCCCCAGCTCCTTCAAGGTCATTAAACATTCTAGGCTGATAACCTGCAATCCATTATATAAGTTGAGGAAAGTTCTCAGCAGGATCAAAAACTTTGTATTAGCCATGATGTAGCTTTGGTAAAAGGATAAAAAATGTTATAGTAATATACAGTAGTATATAGTAGCATGACTTGTTTTTGAGAAACCCATGTTGACTTTTTGTGAGTATAGCATTGATTTCTAAATGCTTACTGTGTGTTTAATGATCTGTTCTAGAATATTTTCTGGTATTGGTGTCAGGCTGACTAGACAGTAATTGTCTGGGTCCTCTCTCCCCACCCCCTTTTTGAAAATAGGGACAACATTTGCTTTTTTCCAGTCATAGAATCATCTATATAAATAAAAATGTAATGTTAGTTCGTGCTACCATCAGAACTCAAAAACCACTGGGGGAATTGACACAAGACACCTGAGTGTGTCTTGAGTGGAGGACATCCAATTTATGTCCTCCACTCAAAAAATTGATTTTGTCATTTGGTAATTGTTGTTGCTGGGATTTATAGTTTAACTACAATCAAAGAGCATTCTGAACTCCACCAATGATGGAATTGGGCCAAACTTAGCACACAGGGCTCCCATGACCAACAGAAAAAACTGGAAGGGTTTGGTGGTCATTGACCTTGAGTTTGGGAATTATAGTTCACCCACATCCAGAGAGCACTGTGGACTCAAACAATGATGAATCTGGACCAAACTTGGCACGAATATTCCATATGCCCAAATATGAACAGATGGAGTTTAAGGGAAATAGACCTTGACATTTGGGAGTTGTAGTTGCTGGGATGTATAGTTCACCTACAATCAAAGAGCATTTTGAACTCCACCAATGATGGAATTCAACCAAACATGGCATACAGGACTTCCATGACCAACAGAACACACTGGAAGAGTTTGGTGGACATTGACCTTGAGTTTGGGAGTTGTAGTTCACCTACATCCAGAGAGCACTGTGGACTCAAACAATGATGGATCTGGACCAAACTTGACACAAAAATTCCATACGCCTAAATATTAACACAGATGGAGTTTGGAGGAAATAGACCTTGATATTTGGGATTTGTAGTTACTGGGATTTATAGTTCACTACAATTAAAGAGCATTCTGAAACCCACAAACGACAGAAATGGGGCAAACTTCCCACACAGAACCCCCATGACCAACAGAAAATACTTAAGGCCATCCAGTCCAACTCTCTTCACCAGGGCAAGAAAATGTAATCAGAGCCCTCCTGACAAAGAGCCATCCAGTCATAAATATAGATAGATAGATAGATATGATTTTCTCTCTCACACACACAGATATAGTATCATAGATTTGAAAGAGACCCTTAAGGAAGGACTATGATATGTTGCATATTCCAGAGTAGGCAAACCAGACACTCTCCACATCAACACTGACAAAGAAACAACAAGAAATTCTGTTTACATAAAGCATAAAGGAATTACATATATTAGAAACCAACACTTTCTCATTACTTTATTTTCCAGATCACCAGACTGGACCACAGCAACACGTGGCAGGGGACAGCTAGTAGAATTATAAAATTGGAAGAGACCTCATGAGCCATCCAATCCAACCCACTGCCAAGAAGTAGGAAAACCACATTCAAAGCACCCCTTAGAGATGGCCATCTAGCCTCTGCTTAAAAGCCTCCAAAGAAGGAATCTCCACCACACTCCGGGGCAGAGAGTTCCACAGATGAACAACTCTCAGAGTCAGGAAGTTCTTCCTAATGTTCAGATGGAATCTCCTTTCTTGTAGTTTGAAGCCATTGATCTACATCCTAGTCTCCAGGCCGGCAGAAAATAAGCTTGCTCCCTCCTCTCTATGAATTCTACTCACATATTTACACATTGCCATCATGTCTCCTCTCAGCCTTCTCTTCTTCAGGCTAAACATGCCCAGTTCTTTAAGCCACTCCTCATAGGGTTTGTTCTCCAGACCCTTGATCATTTTAATCACCCTCCTCTGGACACCTTCCAGCTTCTCAACATCTCCCTTCAATTGTGGTGCCCAGAATTGGACACACTATTCCAGATGTGGTCTCACTAAGGCCAAATAGAGGGGTAGTATGCTTTCCCTAGATCTAGACACTATATTCCTATTTATGCAGGCCAAAATCCCACTGGCTTTTTTTGCATCATGACATCGTTGGCTCATGCTTAATTTGTCCATGAGGACGCCAATATCTTTTTCATAGGTACTGCTGTCGAGTCAGGCGTCCCCCATTCTGTATATTTGCATTTCATTTTTTCTAAGTGGAGTATCTTGCATTTGTCCCTGTTGAACCTCATTTTGTTAGTTTTGGCCCATCTCTCTAATCTGTTAAGAACATTTTGAATTCTGCTCCTGTCTTCTGGGGTATTGGCTATCCCTCCAAATTTTGTGTCATCTGCAAACTTGATGATCATGCCTTCTACCTTGAGTTTGGGAATCTAAGTCATTAATAAAGACGTTGAACAGAACCAGGCCCAGGATAGAATCCTGCGACACTCTACTTGTCACTTTTTTCCAGGATGCAGAGGAAGTAAAGACTTTCTGTATATATTTCAGATTTCAATATTAATGTCAAAAATACGTAGTGAGCACCCTCTGGGTTTGTTTGCTAAACCAATTACAGATCCCCCTAACCGTAGTTTTGCCTAGCGCACATTTGACTAGTTTGTTTGCTAGAAGGTCATGCAGGACCTTGTTGAAGGCCTTACTGAAATTCAGATACACTACATCCACGGCATTCCCTGCATCTACCAAGCTTGTAACTCTATTGAAAGAAAAGATCTGATTAGTCTGGCACTTCTTCTACTGGATTAGCCTGCCAGAACTTCTTCTGTTCTCCAATAATTCTCAAATACAATTGCCAGTGGCTCTGAACTTGTTTCTGCCAGTTCTTTTAATACCTTTGAATGTAATTCATCTGGCTCTGGAGACATGAATTCATTTAGATTAGTCAGATTTTCCCATACAGCCTACTTACCTGTTCTTGCTGAATTTCCCTTATTGCATCCTCTGTTCCTTCATTTAAGTACTGTTAACCTTTTGGGTGAAGACTGAGCCACAGAAAGTGTTCTTGCCTTTTCTCTGGCCTCTGTTAAAATTGTACCATTATCTGTCTACACTAACTTAACATTTCCTTGTTATTTCCCCCACCCCCTCCTTTTCTTTTCTTTTCTTTTTTTTTTTTTTTTGGCTATGGACATAACCAAAAACACGTTTTTGTTGTTTTTAATCTTTCTAGAAAGCCTGAGAATATTCTGTGAATTCCTCTTTGGTAATTTCTCCCTTTTTCAATTTTTGTAGCTGCCTTTTATACAAAAGCTCAATTTTCAATCCCTGGCATCTCCAGCTTAATTTAACTTGGGTAGTAACACTGAAAATGTTTCATTAAAAAGACATTCAGTGCAGAAAGTCATAGTGCAATATCACACAGGCAAAATCACTTGCGCTTAGTCTGCAGAATTTAACATGCATAAGGAACAATCTGGAGACTGGTTTCACTTGGTTCCCTTTGACAGGAATATAATACTCTTGAGCAGTGGTTCTCAAACCTTTCTAACACCGTGACCCCTAAATATGCTTCCTCATGTTGTGGTGACCCCCAACCATAAAATTATTTTGTTGCTCCTTTATAACTGTAATTTTGCTACTGTTACGAATCGTAATGTAAATATCTGATATGCAGGATGTGTTTTCATTGTTACAAATTCAAGATAATTAAAGCATCATGATTAATCAGAAAAAATATGTTTGGGGGAGCATGGAAAACAGATGATGGGATTTGCAGTACCGTCAACCGATTCGGCTCTGACTTCCACAGACCACTGAGACCTCCACACAGAACTCCCATGTCAAACAAAAAATACTGGAGGGGTTTGGGAGGAACTGACAGTGATTTAGGGGAGATGTAGGGGCCCTCTCTTCACACACTCGCGCGTGCTTTGTCTTTTCTCACACACATAAACATTCTTTCTTTATACCAGGCCTGGGCCAACTTTGGCCCTCCAGGTGTTTTGGACTTCAACTCCCACAATTCCTAACAGCCTCAGGCCCCTTCCTTTCCCCCTCAGTCGCTTAACCATTGCAATATTTTTGAATTTAATTTAAAACCTAAAAAATATGCAAACACAAATTAAAACACAAGTTTTCTCTGCTGCATGTGCTCTCCCTCTCTCTCTTTCTTTCACACACACACACACACACACACACACACACACTCCCTCTACAAATCCAAGCCAAGACTGGATACAGGCATGTTGGGGGGGGGGGGGGAGGAAGATGTTCCAGTAGCATTCTCTCCAGACATTTTGCCTACATTATTGCCCTGCGCCCTTGCCGGTCGGCGGGACTGCGAGGGACGCGAGGGAGGCCTCAGGCAAGGCAAGGCCTTGCACCAAGGGGCCCTTGCCTGCTCCGCGCCCCTGCCGGCCGGCTGGAGCGCGAGGGATGCGAGGGAGGTCTAGGACAAGGCAAGGCCTTGCAGAAAGGGGCCCTCGTCTGTCCCGCACCCCTGCCGACCGGCGGAAGCGCGAGGCACGCGAGGGAGGCCTCGATCAAGGCAAGGCCTTGCACCAAGGGACCCTTGCCTCCCCCGCGCCCCTGCCGGCTGGCGGGAGTGCGAAGGATGCAAGGGAGGCCTCGGTCAAGGCAAGGCCTTGCACCAAGGGACCCCCGCCTCTCCTGTGCCCCTGCCAGCCGGCGGGAGCACAAGGGAGGCCTCGCGCAGACATTTTCAGGGGCAGGGCCAACCGAGGTGCCTTCGCGACACCCAGAAAATGGCCCAGTGACCCCCCTGGGGGTCGCGACCCCCAGGCTAGAACCGCTGCTCTTGAGTATTTCCAGTCACTGACACAGCAATAATAGCGGTTTGCCTGGCCAAGAGATATATAGTTCAAAGCAATTATATTCCTTTAAAATACAGTTCCTTGCTGCAGATCATTATTTCTCCATCTAAACTTTGCCTAATCTAGCAAGAAAAAATACAAATGGTAAAATGGGCTGACAAAGAAAAAGTTTATTACAAATATTATTGCAATTGTCTTGAACATCTGCAAAAAGAAAATTTGTCACCATGTCACACACACAACTCCCCATTTTAATCTACACTGCATTTCTGCTGCTTTATGAGTTAAAATTGAAGCAATAATAAATTGTTTCAACAGATGAAAAGTTTACTGAATGTATTGAGACACAGTGCAAATAACCTATAATAGATTTGGAATTAATCAGATCTTAAGGTATTGTTCAACTGCAACTTCCGTCCTTCTTTGCCATGGAAAATATAGGGTTGCTAGGAGTTGCAGTTCAACAACATCAGAGACACTTTCAATTCTGAACGCCTGTGAATGATGTTCACAAGGCATAATGCTAGATACTAGCCAAGATTACTTTTAAAAGTCACTAATCACTAACCAATGGAGAATAGTGTTATCAATAGCTAATAATAGCTGTTGATTAGACAGTATGCCCTCCTCTGCTTATAGTGCTAAATACAGAGGACTAAAAACAACATGAAATGGCTTTGGTTGTCATGCTTGCCTGGAACAATAACAGTTGCTCGCTTTTAGAAACAAAATGCTGGATGTAAAATAGCCTGGCAATTTAGGGCTATGAACCACAGTTCTATACATATAACTTCCTGTTCTCATCCAGAAATATGAAGCTACAATACATGCAGAAGAAAGGTTTACATGTATAATTTGAGGCACAGTTCTTGTAAAATAATTGAGAAAGTACATGCATAATCACGAGTCCCTAGACATAAGCTATGATGAAACAGTTTATTCCAAGCTATTTCTTAAGAGAACAGAAATAAAATTATTTTGTTTGTGTTCATTAAAAATAAAGAATGCCTATTTGTAGTGAATGTAATGAATACAAGCACAGCTACAATAAATAAAAATACAGAGTCACTTACAGTCTGCTGCATTTCACTTATTCACACCTTTCAAATTTAAATATTTAAATATTCACTTACCGATACAAGCATGGACTCTGACTGAGAGTTGGGTCCTTAGGATTATACTGTGTTTTTTGCTCCTGCTTCAGGGAAAAGGGAAAGAAAAAAAATACAGCTAGCATACCACATACTAGTTAAAGCAAAAGTTCACAAATGAACAACTGAATCTCAGCAATTATGAAGCATTTTCCACAAAAAATATGCACAAATCTGCAATGGTTCTTCATTTCTAACTAGCAAGACTTAAATAGTTATGCAATTTTATGTATTTGCCTTTCAGGAGCCCCCGGTAGCGCAATGGGTTAATCCCTTGTGCCAGCAGGACTGCTAACCAAAAGGTCAGCGGTTCGAATCTGGCAAGTGGGGTGAGCTCCCATCTGTCAGCTCCAGCTTCTTATGTGGGGACATGAGAGAAACCTCCAAGAGGATGGTAAAACATCTGGGCATCCCCTGGGCAAAGTCCTTGCAGAAAGCCAGTTCTCTTACACCAGAAACGACTTGCAGTTCCTCAAGTTGCTCCTGACATTAAAAAAAAGTGGCTCATGTGGTTTGCATCAGAAACAACGGATGGTAGCACAATCCTGCGGGGACCAGAATATGCTACTTTGGGGATTCTGAAGGGTGGGGCTGGGGGGGTAAGATGGGCTTCCTTCAATCTGAGGTGACAGCCCCATCCAACACATGATTGGTTAAAAATAAAAGGCATCCATGAACGAAAGGGTGGACAAATGTCTTGCTGTTCACCAGTACAACCATATGATTACAAATAATCTGGGGGGGGGGGGAGTGGAGTGAAAATGCTGAAAGCAGAACATAAGGCTACGTTTGTGAGCATTAGCTGTGAAGTGCTTCACAAGGTCTCACACATTAAAAAAGCTGTTCTGAGGTTCAGGAAATAATTTACCCCCCCCCCCCCAACACACACACACACACTTTGTAGCCACTAAGGCCCCTTCTACACTGCCATATAATCCAGATTATCAAAGGAGATAATCCGCATTATCTACTTGGAACTTGATTATATGAGTCTGCACTGCCATATAACACAGATCAAAGCAAATAATCTGAATTTTATATCAAAGTGTAGAAGGGGCCTTATCGTCTGATTGAAGAGTACCAGAAGACTGTAGCATACAAGTCACATACAAGATTCTGTGGGTTCGTTGTTAATTAAATTTCTATGTAAATGGGAATGTGCAGAGAAGACTGTCAACAGCTGCAGATTGACTGAAGGCATCAGTAGAGGAACTATACGGCTCCCTCCTGGAGCCCGAGGTCTTGCTGCGAATATCTCTCAAGCTACTGTGATTTGCACCTGGCACTTTTTCCTATGCCCCCTACCTAATGTCAATTATACTGCCAATCTGCCGATTTCTTGCAAATAAGAATTGCACTGTGTAGGAGTACCTCTGTAGTCTAATCCCCCATTGCACTGTTGTGAAAGATGACTCGTTAGCACTCCAGCACTTTAATTAACGGGGAGAGTTCTGTTAGTTACTAATATCAATGGTGCTATTGTGCGGTCACTTTAATTTTGCATTTGCACTTTACATCGTGTATTATATAATCACTCCCAACAATGGTCGAATGGCCGGGGAAAATTGGAGATGGTTTTATAAGGCGGAGGAATTGAACTACGATAATGGCGGAAATGATGGTTTAACAACTGCCCGGGCTATTGACATATCATATAACAGTGCACTAGTGAACTCCCAGGATGTAGAGAATGACAGGGGGGGG